>JAFKAC010000060.1:0-349715 GCA_025766275.1 Lactarius indigo
CGTAGGAAGACAAGCGCTAGCCAAGTGCTAGCCCTATATTATTATGTCCCTGTCCTTGATCCGAACCGGGGCTGTAGTATCCTGAACGTTGGGGTATAACGATAGCATAATTCGCAAATAGCGATCTTTGGCCTACTTGACGTCCCCAAGATGTGGGAATTTGAGAAATAGAGGGGAAAAACAATCCGTTATTATGGACCTTGCCCACTCTCCTTCCCGGTTGTCTCTGTCGAACCGTTTCATATTCCGAGCCCCCCCATACCTGGTGGAGGTTTGTCCGTGGTGGGTATGCCTTCTGAGGGGCAGTTGAGGGGCGGGTCATAATTGAAGCATGTAAAGCTAGGCAGTCATGGCGCGGGTAACCCGGGTACTATGCAGGGCTTGACACCCTTATCCAGAGACCCACGGGTTTCCATTGCAGGCCATTGCGAGTATAGGTGTCACTTGTGCATCGTCATGAACGCCTTAGAGCCGTATATCGATGGTTAGCTCGCCGCAGTTTTGGGGCCTTGCTCGTCGTTCCACCGAGTCGGCCCGCAACACTGTAGCCCACAGACAAGTTGAAGAAAAGGTGAGCGTCAGCAACGCCAGAGCAGCGTCGTTTCTTCTTGTAGTCTACGCTCTCACATCTGAACTACCACTCGAGAGGTAGGCCGACGCCGTGAGCGCCGAGCTGCACAAGAAGGTCACACACGCTCTTCGCAGTCACGTAGGATGTTATCAGTGTAACGTGCTGATCGTCTACGTCTAGCAGAGCACGCGGTTGAACTAGCTGAGAAAGAAAAGTGTTCTAGTTCTTGAAGCTTGAAGCTTGGAGCCTGAACTTGAACCAGTCGAGAACTAGGGTCAACTGACAGTGAAAAGGGACGAGCACGTGCCGTTCACTCCTAGGCACGGGCCGCCGCTCGTTCCTACTCCCGAACGGCCACGAGTCGGTGACCCGACTTCTGACTTTCGGTCAGACTGTCCAGTACTGGACTATAAATTATTTTGTGGCATACAGTTTGGAGTATGTACACCCTGTCACTGTTATTTCCAAGTTCCTTTTCAATCTCTTTGCCTCGATAACCTCATTGCAATGCCCTACCTTCCTTCGATGACCGCGCTCGGCTTAGCGTTTTGATCTTCTAAGTTTTCGCCGTCTCTTGTTGCCCCAGCCTTTACAGCTCTTATCATTCACGAATAGTAAGTATATCTCGTGTTCTATCCACGCCAAACCGAAGTGCGGTGTGATGTATCCAAGGGATGACCGAGCTTATATTAACTAACTCTTGAGTCCGGTGAATCTTCGCAGGCGATGAAGTACAGTAAAGAAATACATCTAACAGTATAGGTGACCGAGACAGCATCCAAGGTACATTACAACAACAATCACTCAACATCTCATCGTCATACCTCTCGAACCCCTACTCACTCGCGCCTACTGTAGACTGGGCCACGTCGCGACTTGAAGCAACTGTCATTCCGAAGTTGGTCGCATAGCGAAACTGATCTGTTCAAAAGCGTTGGACTGGATCCCGGCTGTAATGGGAAAATGCACATACCGGCTGGGAGCTCGTACTGGCGGCATCACTTTTCTGTTTTTCTAGGTCCACTGACTGGGAAATGGTGTCTAGCTTGAAACTCTCACCCGTTGACGCTTGTGACTGCGGATCGACGGCAAAACTGAGCGATGTGAGTGTGGTAGCAGCACGAACCCGTCCGGAGGCGGCGAAGCGTGCGCTGTCGGCAAGTTGGGGCGGCGGGTGGTCACGGAAGTAGACACGATTGTTGAGAGTCACCATGAGGGTGTTGGAGTACCTGGGATGAGTGTGAGCGTTTTGGCCCACACGTTGTGCATGCCACCCACAGTTTTCCGATGACCCCAGCGCTTTTTCTCATATCAGTCAAGGTTATGCACAGCGACGGAACAGAGCGTACGTGAATGTGTAATATATCTCATTCTGTGGATACACTGGGTCAGGAGATGGAACGTGCACATCTGGGTTCCACACTTACGGGAAAGGCGACAAAAACTACGAAGGAAGCGATGGCCACGCTAGCTCAATAGGAAGTTAGATGGTCGTCTGCAAGTGTGTAGAATCACCCGGGAGATAGATACCAGTAAGCGTGTTCGTTTCTATGGTGAGGCGTACCACGCGAACCAATACAAAATTAGAGAATCGACCTTTGTCTGTTCGTCTAAGCTGCATAACAGGAACTCCGTCAACGTAGTAAAAGACCAATTGGGGTCATTTCGTACCAGTAGCGTCATTGCCACCGCAATCAGAATGTCTGCCAGGGCACTCGGCAACGACCATAACTAGTTCGACGAAGTGTGAGGTAGTACGGCGACCAAGACTTAGAACGAGTGTGCGTACATATAGAGCCGCCCTGGAAACCGCGTACTTTCCGACCACGAGTGACTGGATTACGTGGAAGAATTGCGTGGAAGATGACGCGTGTGGTTGAAAACTTACCCTAAAACCCCCCCATGCCGCCCCAACCGATTGGACAACAGCAATCTACATTCAGGAAAACGTCAAGCGGCTGAAGAGCGTGGGGAAGTCAGGTATACATACAACAGCAATGATCAAGCAGAACCACGAAGACTGTCGATTCAGCGTCCAGATCCGATAGCAGAAGTATTCCTGAACGATTAACGAAACGATTGCGTGGATGATAGCAATGTCTATGGGGGCATAATGTGAACTCTTGAGACGTTCCATGTCGCCAAATCCGGCAATAAACCAATAGTAGACGTCTGCCCCAGTCAGCGCCGTCTGGACGGTCTCCAGTGCGAGCATGAAATAAACTGATCAAAGTTTGCCTTGACATCAACAATGCTTCTGAGCGGCGTTAGAAGACCCACCTAGAAATTTCAAGGATCGACTGTCATTTGGGAAATTGTAACTATATAGGTCTGGACAAAGGTTAGTGGAATAGACCTCTCCTGAGGGATATGGTCTCCTACAAATCTGGACGCAGAGAACGCCGTAAAGCGCCCAGTTAAAAAGCGCTCCGAAGAGCTACGTGTTCAGTTTGAAATATCAGTTGCATGGTCAAAATAACTAGGCCGATCATACCAGAGGGGTTGCTCTACCAAAAAAGATGAGGGGTGAAAGGCAAACAGCTAAATAAAGCCGAACTTACAGTTTGACGATGTCGGCGGAAGATAGCTCAGCCATTGATCAAGTGTCGAGGACAAAGCGGAAACACAAAGAGGAAGAACGAGGTGCATGAGGTGGACTTATAGTCCGGAAAATCCGAGCTGTGGGTGCGAACGAGACCAAGGTGAAGTAGACGCTGGGTTCCCTGAACTCCGTAAACTACTGGGACCGATATCGCATCCTTGGCGACCTCTACAAGGATGTCAGGCGCAAACCAGAAGTGTGCGGCTCCTTCCCCTGCTGGAATTTGCACACGGCGCAAGCCAGCTGCCTGCACTACGCCACGGCCAAAAAAAAAAAAAAGTTGTCCTTGTGATAGAATGGCACTTACTGGGGAAGGGCACGGGCCCCGAGCACTCATAGATACACCAAAGGAAAGGAAGCTTTGAGAAAGCGAATATTAGAAATTAGGAACGTTGATGCCGGCTGTGTGTGGCGTTGACATCAAAGGAAAAACACACAAAAAACAGGGCCGGGGGTGCCCGAATTTTGGGCTCCCCTCATCATCAATTTCGAATTAGAGTACTGTAAATTTAATTCGTGGCTTCTGTTTTCAAATCGATTGGCTCAGAATTGGCAAACTTCTTTAAAAGAGAATCAGCGTTTATACAAGCGTTTAAATCCTGCTACATAAAAGTACTGTACAACTACGCTACGTGGCTGTAGGTGCCGGCGACACCCCCACTGGGATCGAGGGAATATGTGGCGGCTGCGGGGCAATATTCTAGCTTCGACAAGCCACCTGCTCTACAGGAACTGTCATGGCGTCGGCGGGCGCTGGAAGACATTGTGGGGAACAATCAAGAGAACAACAATTGACAGCTTCACGACGCTATTCCTCTTATGGCCTATGCCGCTCACGGTCTCACGGTAAAGTCTCACCGGGATCACGTCGATCTGACATTTCTCTTTGACGCGGGGTTCCACCATACGTGGCTGTGCCGGTGCCAGGCTGGACTCTCCATCACCCAAGCCCATTTGCATGAGTCCTTGTGCATACCAGTCTATTAGCCAACATCGTATAGAGCTACTCGTCATCGATACCACCAAGAGCCTGAGAGCGACAAATTTTTTCCTACTATGTCTCTTTTTGCCTGCGTAGTAAGGCGGGAGGACTCCTAATCTTTGTGATTGTGATTTTAGCGCATGCACGCCGTCACCAACAGTGTTACTAGTGTGTATTGTGGTACCTTTACCACAGGCTGAGCTTCCACTCCTCCCCAATACTCTCACGCCCGTTCCTTCGGAGTCCTCTCACCTCCATTGCTTTGTCACGTTCCCACCCCATCTCCTTCTCCATTCTATTGGCATGCTGGACTCTCAAAGACTCGGCTGCAATTCCTGCTTCTCACGCCGCATTGGGCCGCGGGGCCTATTCTCTATTTTTTCCACCGTCCCTTTGCGAGCCGGGGGCAGCCCCTGGACTAGTGACCCTGCAGAGTCTGCACAACTATAAGGAGATTAGTTCTGCGCTGTCCAATCACATACATCGTCGCGCAAGAGTTAATTGGGTTGGGCCTTGACGAATGTCGTGTCCTACAACAATGGCAAAGGTCGCACAGTTTCTCAGACTTGCTCATTGACAATCCCTTTCAATGACTCCGCATGTAGGTATCTGGGTCGTTATACCCCTCATGCCGGTGATCGGGCACCCAAGATTTCTAAACTGCCTAAAGGGTGCTCAAGAACTGCCTGTGGAATCTCACGCTCGGCGGAGATATCCAGCATTGTGCGCCCAGCATTAACCGATTCTCGCTCTCCCAGTGGCGCTCTGATGAAAATGACGCGAAGGGGATATTGTCCGATGCACGTGATATTCCTTTATCTTCGCCGTCTGTCCCGTCTCCAAAGGATTGTCGATCGATTCTCTCCGAGCAGATCTCCACACGCCCATTCTTTGCTGCCGATGTTAGCCCACTCCTATTCAGTAAGCTCATCGCTTTGGCCTATGGACGCGTGGTTCTCGTCCTGCGCACCTACAGTATAACTACTTTTACCCTCCTCTTGATCACTTGTTAAGGTGCTGGCACATAGACTCGACGTCTGATGATGTCCTTAAAACGAAGCCAAAGTTCTGGGAAACGCACAATGACCCCCAACATTGCACTCGACTAACTATGGTATTTTCACAACCCTTGCCACACAAATCAACTCTTTTCTGCTTCTTAACGAGCCGCCCCGACCTCTTTTCACTTGTAAGTTCTCCTCAACGACGGCATTATCAGCCCTTTCCTTCTCTCCGAATCTGAGCGTGGTCACGGCATCGATACCATCGATATGAAACAGCTGGATATCAGCAAGAAGACTCGGACGCCGGCTATGTCCATGAAGAGACCACCAACTGTGTTGAGCTCCGCTGTCACAGCCAATATAGTTCACTGGTCTTTTCACTCAGGTTCGTGCCCGCTTCCAACCCCGCTTTCGGTGTCAACAAAGTCGCTCTTGTGATGACCCGTCTGATCATCAAAGGAGAAGACAGGGGGACCTTCCTTGTTTCGGTTTGAAAAAACCGTGAACCATATCCTGGTTTCATCTCCATCTGCCTGCCCCTTCGCAGTGGCGCTTCTCACCTCGATTTCGCGATGGCGCCCTTCAACCAAGTCATGCTACCCCCGCCACTCTTCTTGGAGACTCCCTTGAAGCCCCTGGCGATGCCCGCGCTGCCTGGTGAGGCGCAATTTGATGCACCCCAATTGGTTCCTTCGTCTTGACTGGTCCCTGCGTTACTGGCCTCAAACACACCACGTAACTTGTTGGTACATACTCGCTCCGCTGATCCCCGCGGAGAGAAGATTGCGATATTCTGCTTCCCTGCGCAACAGCGGGCAAGCTACACGTCATTGCCTCCCCCCGCATCCTCGGGGCTTGGTTCCATGAGGTTGCGCCCATATCTTCCGATCCTACGGCCACTTATTCTATCAAGCAGATTTGCTGTACTCATCAAGGCTACAGTCATCCGCGAAGCGGCGGAACGCGCGCATGAAATGGCTAAGCGCTGCGCTGCACAGGGCAAATTTCACACTAACCTCGTTGCACATAAGGTGTTTCAATTATTTATTGAGGGTTTAAACGAGCCTCTTCGCTGACAACAAAAAAAGGGGCCGACCTGGACAAAGTCATCGTCGGGTGATGTCTTTCGGTCGTACACCCGCCTATGGGGCGAGCTCGTCCCCGGCCGCTGCACCCTCCCCATCCAGGCCGCAAAGGACTCGCTCCTTGCTAAGCACACGCACTGTGCCACGCGCTTCCGGAAGAAAGTCGCCAGACCCTCCGCCGGATTCCCGGCGGGCACCGCTCGGAATCTGCCGAGTTCGCGCTTCTCTCTGAGTCCGAGCGGTCACGCCTGCGCCTAGTACTGTACTGTGCTCCGCGGCGAAGAAGGCCGGCATCCCTCAAGCTCTAAGTTACTCGGCTCCGACTTGTGCGAGTGCTCTGCTATCCGCGGCTACACCTACTGCTTCTCTGAGAATGCCAGGATCAACCGCCATGCTCAGCGTGCCAGAGAGGGTGTCGCCCATTGCCAGGTCGAAGCACCTCGCGGACCTCAACACCAAGGATGCTGCCTGTTGCTTCGATCATTACTGAACTCGAACTGACTCGCCCAAGTGTAGCGCATGTCAAAGTTCGCGGACAACACTCAAAGTTGAATTCCTGGCGTTACCCCTAGCAACGATGGTGCGCGTTTTTGGCTTCATCAGAAGAGCATTCCCAATATCTCTCAGTAGTGGAAGCGATGGGGAATAAATTATATATTGCTTGACAGTAAGTACTTGATTGGAAAGCGGCGCCTACCATGTACACCGTATCATTACCCCACAAAAAGAACCATTACAGTACTTGGACCAGGCAGTCCCCGCGCCACAGTGACGGCACTCTTACCTGTTGAAACCCACTTGAAAGCGTCGTTCCAACTCGAAATCTGAACTCTCTCAAGAGGGTGAGACAGCTCCATGGAGGTTACCAATGCAAACCCGGACTTTTTAGAAAACTTCCCGTGCTTCTCTCCAAGCTTCTCTCATGACGGCCCTAAAAATAGGGTGGAGTAGAATCTTCACAATTCAGAGTAACTTACCCATCCCCGATACCCACACCATCCCTTACTACAACATAACTCATTGTGATAGATAGGTCCGTCCAATTACTAGGCTGAAATTTACATATCATATCCCTAAGTCTGCGATAACCCATAATGGATACGTACCCCCATCGATATTTGAATTATTTGGGTTGAGACCTAATGAGGGTCGCCATCGTGACGGCACCTGTGAGGCTGGACCCCACCGATGACCAACGCTCGTGGGGCCTGGAGCAGAACATCATCTACACTTGGACCATCTACTGATCCCTGTTTCAAGAGATAGGAAATGGGCGGGCGCTCAGTCTCTCTGGTAGGGCGCAAAACACGGCCCCTGCTTTCATGGACATGTCTTTGAGGTGCGTGGACCACAACCAAAACCGAAGTTGACTCCAAGATAAGAGAGTTTCACAACTCAACGGCTGCCATGAGGCTATCCGGGCCAGTCTCCTATCGCGCCATGAGGCCTCGGTGATGTTTTGTCTCCGTCTCCAAGTGCTGTAACTTCGGGATCCAAAAAATTAGTGAAACTGTGTCCGAGGTGTGAGAATTCCGATGTGTTACCCAATCTCATGGAACGAAGGATGCAATCTCGTAAGTTACAGTAACACACCCTATGAGTTACGAGACCGAACTGCAGTACATATTCATGAATTCGTCGCAATGGGGCATGTATCTTGTGCAGTAATGTTATTGGCAGAATCGGCGAAGGGACCGGAGCAATCAGAATTTGTGTCAACTTGGCAACTTCCCCGTCGACGTTACGATGATGACCTCAATACTGGTGGCCCCGCGTCACCTCCCGTCGCTCACGTCAATCAAAAAATCAGAAATTTAGAGGACACGAGCATTTACAGCAAGCAGAACATACCAAGCTCGAATGTGCCCCACCCAGGCCATACGAGGCCTTGCGTGAAAAATATATAACTTACATAATCCAGGCACCAACTCGTAAATGAGCAGGCGCACTGCGCACGGCCCCCAGGGGAGAAGCATAAAGTTTGTTTGATCAACGCCTGTAACTAGTTGAGAACAATGACGTTATCAGTACATTCAGATAAGCCTGATGCAGTTGAGAAGCGCGATAGCCTGACGTCGTGAGGCCTGATGGATGATGTGTTACGGTAATATAAGCTACACGTTCTAAAATAAAGCAAAGCCGGGAAATAATAATCAAAAGGTATTATGTTTTTCTTGTGCGCCCATCGGCCCTGTCTTAGTGGCATCGGACACACCCAAATATGCACAGATGAAACTCGAATGCAGCTGAACAAGGTAGTCACGCCGCCTGTGGAGTTGTATGAATTTACGATAGCAACTCGAGGCTTGTAAACAGGTCTGATTTGATTGGTGACAGCTTGTTGCCCAAGGGGCTTGTCCATCAAGAGCTTTGATGGGAGTAGGACAAATTTGAATGGTTATCCCATCGTGTGCACGCAAATAGTGTATGCTTCGCGACCAGGCTGCAGAAATTACAATCAGCAGAAATAAGATGGCGTGTGGGTGTCATTTACCTCAGGGACAAGAAGCATTATCCTCTCACTGTCAACCAACGCATCATACATGATCGCGCCCTCATTTCCACCAAGTGAAACCTCATGATAAGGCAATGCAGTCTCAACGTTGCGCGCGAACACACGGTCTGCCGGCATTTTGCTACGCTGAATGATGCCGTTCGAAGCACGCACACGGCGCGGACAGAAGTCACGAATAGCTCCTTGCGCGATCCAGCGCTGTCCCGCTACTACCGCCGCCGATTTACCACTGTGCCCATCGAAGCAGCGCGAGGAGAGCGGGCCCCATGCATCCCAAGGTACGACAAGGCAGGACGAGTCTTGAGAACGGCAGTTGGCGAAAGACAGAAGGGTACTCGCTTGAGTAGCCAGGGTGTATGTTTTCATTCCCACGAAAGCTGAGCCACTTATTCGGGCAGAGAGTGTGAGAAGGACAAGTGTATCATCTTGTGAGGGGCTGAAGGGATATCTTGGAGGCGGGCGCGTCTGTCGATGGGTGTCTACGACGCTTGTGTGGTGCTCGGTCTTCGAACTAGCTGCGACCAGCTGGACATACGGTAGGAGAGGTGGGAGTTCTAGAAGGCGAATGGTTTGCAAGGAGGGTGTTGGGCCGCTGGTAAGCCGACAAAGCTCGACAGAATTTCCTGGACCCCGAATGAGAGCTAAAACGTTATCGGACACGACAACGAAGTCCGTAAGGTAAGTTCGTGTTGAGGTGGTGCGAACCTTCGGACTCGAGTCAGCAATTTTCAAAATCGCACCCGGTGGACTAACCGTTGCGAGGTTCCCCTTTTGCCAGTCCAACAGGAGAATTACATCTGTGCCGTTGACCTCGGGTGCTAGCCCAACCGCAATGATAATATACGATCCGATTGTCGATATGCGCGCCTTGAGTCCAATATAGTGTGTTTCCTTGGTAGGCAGCTCGATGTCTACGGAGGGGCGCAACGCTAGAGGGTGAGGTGTGCCGTCCCGAAATCCCAGTAGACGTAACTGGAAGGTGGAGGATTCTGGACGCCTACAGATCCACTTTGATCAATGACCCAATGGAGACTGCTTACGTACAACTCACCCAAACAAGACGGCGAGCAAATTCTGCCGAGCCGCATCAACGGTGAATGACAGAGGCACCAAATTATCCTCAAAAAGTACTTTCGTCCACTTGTCACCAGATTGCCTCAGGTCTAGCCATTCGTAGCTAGCAGGATGTCTGTATCCGAGTCTGCCCCCGAAGTCCATAACGACTAGGTAATCATCGGATACCAGGGACTCTGTGTTGACCTCGCTCCGGCGCGTGAAGATGCGTGAGGGTGAGCGCAAAGAATCGTTGGGCTGATGCCAAGCAGTAGACCAGCGCCCAAGAGCTTCAAGGCGATGTGGGAGGGGGGGCTCGAACGATAAAAGTGGGTCGCAAACGCCAGCGAGCGCGGTACGAATGAGGTATTGAAGGAGAAGAGAGTTCGCGATAGTATCGTTTGCTCTGTGACACGTCAATAAACACGAACCGAGATCGGAAATATGTAGATGGGAAAAAATGTGGATGAGGAGCTCATTGGGGAGGTCGATGAGGTCGGGCATTCCAATACTGAGGGTGCAGTGTTTGAGCGGTCTTCATTCAACCAACTGTATTTATATGCCAACCCCTAGTACTCTAGAGTTGAGTCCTCACCGCTTGGCGCGGGAATAGGGCTTATTTGTAATCAGGATCAATGATCAAGAGAACGCTGCAACGGGCAGTTACGGAGGGGACCACTACTTGTTGGGCGCTTCAATGATCAGTTGATCCGTCGCATGTGCCGGCAGTGAGCGAGCCACAATGATGATCTATTGTAGACTAAGTCAGTGTACAAACGCAAGTGTTTCATAATATGGTTCATTTCTTTGCCTCCTTCTCCCAGCTAGGCAGAGACATTAGCAATCAGGAATGCCAACACTAACATGTAGGCCATAACTCACATATTCATGAAGAACTTCCACAACACGCTGAACATCAGGCCTTGTGCGCCGTTTGCTATTATCCTCGTTTTCAACCCACGCCCCAACAGTCCACGTACGCCATCCGTCGCAACGACGGCACGAGCAGCGTCAAGGTATCCAATCCGGGTTTCGTCTACTTGCCTGTATGTCTTGATAACGCGCAGTGAGTTCGAAACAGTATCAGAGATGACAGATGCGATGAAGCCAATAAACGCCTGTCTCAAAATCTGCTGGCCGATGGTCGATGGCTTGGGAAGGGACTTGTCGAGTTGATTGTAAGTTCCAAACCACTACAACGGGCTGCCATCAGTCGAAAGACAGGGCTGAAAGTGTGCTCAACTTACAGGGTAATGGCCCACGAAGGTCGCAGCAGCCGTTGCCCACGCGCCAAACCACAAGGTACCCAGGCCGTAAGTTTTGATCTACGTCGGGGTCGGCGTTTAGTGCGGTTGCTTGGATCAGATCTTGGGGCGCTCACCCTCCGACCAAGAATGCCCCAGCCACGCTTTCCTTGCGCTTGCAACGTCGTCTTGATGGTATCCACAGGCGTGAGAATCATACGGAAGAGAGCAGCAGCAACTGAGGCAAAGGCGGTTTGGATGAACTTCGGGAGTGTACGCATGAACTTATTGCTTTCGAGTAGGGCAAGGATGCCTGCATTTGCAGCTGTGTCGCCAAAGCGAGCAACGGGTCCCTGCACGAGTGCGGCGGCGAGGCCCTGGTAGTACCGGGAGTAACCGCCATCGGCATAGAGGGTATTTATGGCTTGCGTGGTGGTAGTGCCATAGCGGTATTGGTAGTTCATGACCGTACGTATGGGCTACTTTTCGGTCAATAGTGGTGCGCGCATATTTGAGACAGAACCGACCATCAGGGTGAGTACTTGGAGTACCATAGCTACGGAGTTGATGGGTTGTGAGATATCGAGCCACAGTATCGGCAAAAACATCAGCATCACCTGCAGCGCCGCTCAGCCCGCCTCCCAGAGCACGCTTGAGTGCCCCCTTAAGATCGAACTATCCGAGTTCAGGGCCAAATTTAGCTGGATGGGAGTCTTGATAGACTCACATCAACATCGCCAGCATCGATGAAACCCTTGATAAAAAATACGAGGGCAAGGGTACCCCCGATCAACAGAACGATATACCATATGACCGTCCACATAGTCGTCTGTTTATCCGTTGGTTGATTGCCGTTCGCTGCTTCCACAGAGGCATTTTCGATGCCTTCATAGTTTGGCTGTTGAGAGACGAGCAGCGGACGACCCTCTGCACCGTCTGTCTGTGTCGCCATGATGGGGGTAAACGATGGGAAGTCGGCAGAAGGCACTCACGCTCTGCCAACTCACTCACGCCGCCAATGGATGACTGATGCACGATGTGCTCGGTGTATCAGGCACGTGACACATGCGTGAGAAAGATATGCTTAGTTTGGACATCGGCGTGTCTGTTTTGCCGCGGCCACCTCGGACAGCCGCGTTCAGCACCAACCTCAGCGGTACCTCCTCGCAAATAAAATGGCGTCAACAAGTGGACTGCCACCATTAGACCCTTTGTTCAAGTCCAATGCCAAACGGACTTACTCTGTCTTTTCCTCGTATCCGGATGCTGGTTTAAGAGAGGAGGAGAAAAGGTACGCACACGCGCCTTGCTTATCCTAGGCCATCCAACGACGTTCGAACAGCGCCCGCCTACGATTGTCGGTAAAAATTAATGACGAGTACAAGCACTATAAACAACTACCCTCCGCCCTCCTCGCCCAGCAAGGTCCCGTCGGGCCTGCGCGCCCAACAGAGATGCGCAAGGCCATTACTGCAGGACCTTCGTCTTCCGAGACGACTCGCATGATAGCATCCATCGACACGACACCCGAACAACGAGTTTCGACTTTCTCCAACCCAACCAAACTTTCGCAAGCGCTCATGTTACACAAAACGACGCGTACTGTCAAGCCAACGTATCATGCACCATGGAAGCTCGTCCGTGTTATTTCTGGGCATTTGGGGTGGGTACGCAGCGTTGCCGTCGAGCCGGGAAATAAGTGGTTCGCCACGGGTGCAGGGGACCGAGTCATCAAGATTTGGAACCTTGCGTCTGGTGAGCTACGTTTATCGCTCACCGGTCACATCTCGACCGTGCGTGGACTGGCGGTGTCCCCCCGCCACCCGTATCTCTTCTCATGTGGTGAGGACAAGGTGCGCCCGTGCTGTTTTCTGCTCGCAACCTGGATCCTAACGTGTGAGGGCAAAGATGGTTAAATGTTGGGATCTCGAAGCTAACAAAGTCATCCGACACTACCACGGCCATCTTTCTGGCGTCTACGCCCTCAGCCTCCACCCGACCCTTGATGTACTCGTGACGTCTGGCCGTGACGCGTCGGCGCGCGTCTGGGATATGCGGACCAAGGCGCAGATACACGTTCTTTCAGGACACACGGGGACTATCGCGGATGTTAAATGCCAGGACTCAGACCCTCAAGTTATCACGGGCAGCATGGACTCCACCGTGCGGTAAGTGAAGACTACGTCATTGTTTTGTCGCAGTCTCATGACGTGCTTGATAGACTATGGGACTTGGCGGCGGGCAAGACAATGGTGACGCTGACGCACCATAAAAAGTCAGTGCGTGCGATTGCCATCCACCCGACGGAGTATTCCTTTGCAACCGGCTCGGCGGGTGGAAACAACATCAAAAAGTGGAAGTGTCCCGAGGGCGCCTTCGTCTTCAACTTTGGCGGACACAACGCAATCATCAACACATTATCAGTCAACTCTGAAGGCGTATTCTTTTCCGGAGGTACGAACGTCTTCCTTTAAATCCTGACATCTCGCTGAACGAACAACGTGATCCACAGCTGATAATGGTTCGATGACGTTTTGGGATTACGCGACGGGGATACCGTTCCAGAACATGGAAGATATACCACAGCCGGGTTCACTTGAGGCGGAGGCAGGTATATTTTGTTCGACATTCGACATGACAGGCACGCGCTTGATTACAGGTAGCGCAGACAAGACTATCAAGGTGCGGGTCGGGTTATCTCAACCGTTTACTTTTGCTGACAGTCCCCCACTAAAAAAGGTGTACGCTGAGCAGGCATCATAATTTACACTTGAATTGTAACGTAGACTCTTGTATGCTGTCCTCCTTGTGTCGTCCGCCCTTCCACATTCGCTCCAATATTAATCGTCAGGGCTTATGACGGCTCACGTGCTTTTTTGACTCGGCTTAAATGTCAGGAATCTTATTGACTCGTCAGAAAGCAAGTTGCTCCGTGAAGACAAGATATATGTATTGGGCAGTATGGTACACATCCGAATTTGGTTGAGAAAGCAGAAGTAGTTGCAATGCAGCATGTCACCCTTGTCAAGGGCTTGGCCTTAGAAGAGAACGCAAATGCGGTTTTGATGTGCGCGTCCGCCGCACAATCGACTTCGTCTTTCGGTGGTTTGCAGGAACGGCTCCCGGACGGCGGATCCCGGGTTGAAGAGCACGACGAGGACGTCGGAAGCGGTCGCACCAGGAAAAAGTAGGAATGGGTGCATAACAACTGCTTCGATACTGTGGGGAAATAATTCCATATTTGGACACAACTCGGGTCGTGACCTCATCCATTGCCCGTCCAGGGAGCCGTCTGTTGCGTTGGCCGGCAGTGGCTGGCTCGGAGTCTTGAGTCCACATAGGAACCCTACCCTGTCGTGCATCCTCATGGCAGCAACGTGCCATGTTTCAGACAAACCCCTTCCCGCCACTCCGGCGCATAAACCCACATCCAAGACGCTCACAATTGAGAGCAGTAACCACTTGCGACAATTCCTCAGCCACACCCTTGAGGAAGAAACCGGGTATCGGGACGCAGACAAGGACGCGTGGGTCACCGACATAGAGGATGCTCTGAATAATGTCGCGAGGGCGGTGAACGAGGGTATGTGGCTTTCAGGGATACGACGCACAAGGGCCGCGAGACGAGAGCGCGAAGAGCGAGCCGCAGCTGAAGATGCGAAACGGGAGCAAGAGCACGTCGCCAAGGAGAAGGAGACAGAAGCACGGAACAGGGCAAAACATCGCCCGTCCTCCGCCGCCGATACAGCCAAGCAGATTAAAGAGCCGGATGCTGTGGCAGCTGAAGCAAAAACAGAGGCTCCTCGCTCCCTCAAACCTCCTTCTGAAGATGCGAACCGGAACTTGCGGGCGTTACAACAACTTCGCAATCTCGCCAATAGACGCCCCCCATCGTCCTCAGGTGACCCAGATCTAGAGCGGGCGCGCCATTTCTTACTAACAGTCGCCGGACCCGATCTCCCAACCCCGCGCCCGTTCGCTTCAGTGACAGCCGGCGACTCCACGGTGCCAAGGTGTACCTTTTCTCCTGGCGTCTACTCCCTTCCACCCCCCGATTTGTTCGGCGAGGACCCAGATGATAATAATGAGGCCGTGATCAACAGCGCGCTCTACGGGTTCAAGGAGTGGGACGGTGCGTCCTACTTGCCGTTCCATCGTAGCCGTATTAACTGACCCTACTTAGTGAATTTCCCTAAAACTCATGACAAAATAGAACTTATTGGAGGTACATTCAAGCTGAATAGAGTGCGCTCTGTCGATGAGCATGCCTCTCTGGTGCGGGTCCTCAGAGTATCTGTATACTTCCTCCTGTCCCTCCTTCTCGAACAATACTTCCTCTCCAATTCCTCCATTGAGCTTCACTACCCAGAACCTTCACCGACGCCAATCTCCCCTCCTCCGCCTCCAATTGCTCACCGAAACTCTTCCTCCGAGGTACACATAGAAGCGAGGCAGCGAAAGCGGGATCTCTTCCGTCAAGGCCTCTGGTCCCTACTCCATAGACGTCTGCCTCGCGCTGTTACTATCAATTCGTCAGAGCCTCGTGACGCGTCGCTGGATCTCTCGCATCGCGAGCAGGATACACCTACGAGGACCTCTATTGATACCCCCCTCGGTCCAACGCAACCACGACAGCGCCGCTTCTCGATCTTCGGGGAGAGTCACACTCCTCCTCCACCTCCGGAACCGTCTCAAACCTCACACGACAAACCCTACCAAACAGCGCTACAACGTGTCGAGGAGGCCAAAGCCCTTCTATCCACATCTCCCGGCCTTGTCATCTCCCCACCCCAACTCCTCATGCGCCTTGCCGAATTGGAAAAGGCAAACCCTACGCGTCGTCTGACCGGAGACGAACGAAGTGGCCTGACCAGCATACTCGGATGGGAAGGCAAGAAGGCCGCTCTGCGCGGCAGTATGACGGGGACAGTTGGCTTTCTACGACAGCAACAGCTTTCGTTGCTCTATTCCGAATACGTATATGATCCCGATCTTGCGTCCCAGTCGTCAGCGAACGGTTCGCCTATCAAATTTGTGGACGCGGAACTCAAACCACATACGCACTCTGGCGCTCGTGTGCGCTGGGTCACGTATATGTACTACGGTGATTGCGACCAATCCCTGGGCGACACGATTACATCGATGTGTAGTCGGGCTGAAGAGCCGTGTTCTCAACCGGCTTGCAAGGCTCTTCAGGGGCGGCACATACGAAGCTGGACCCACGGCGGCATTTGCGTGACCGCGAAGACGGAGCCACAAGTCCCTTTTGCATCGCCTGACGTCCGGTCGCAGGAAATGGAGATGTGGCAGAGCTGTAAAGTTTGTCAAGAGTCGACGGCACGATGTAATATGTCTGATGGCACCTAGTAAGTCGCGCTCTTTCGATACCTGTGAAGTATGTTAACCTCCCCGTCCAGTTTATTCTCGTTTGCAAAGTTTCTTGAACTGTTGTTGTATTCACCCACCATGTGTACCCTTTCGCATACCCTCTGCACTCACACGTCCCCTTCGCCAGCTAGCTCATCACTTCCAGCATCGCGCTTCAATATCATACGTCACTTCTCACACAAGTCCCACCGGGTCTCTTTCACAATCTCTCCGATCGACGACGTCTTTGACCTCCTAATGCCAAGACTGCAATTCACGAAAGGTGGGTGGGTGGAGAGAAGCCCCCAAGCGACAGCTCCAAACCCGGCTGCCGATGACGCAGACAAAAAGGAGTTGAGGCAAGAGATCAAATACTGGTGGCAAGCTGTAGCTGAACACTTGGATAAAGTGGTTTGTTTCTTTTCATCTCCGCTTCCCGCTGTACCTAAATCATCCCGTAGGAGGCCGAGTTTACTGGCGGGGATGCCTCATATCGCAAAAGCCTTCCTCGGCTACCTTCCTCAGATGATGCCTGGGAGAACCCATCGGAGGAACGGCTCACACCTAAGGGTCTCCCTGCCTCCCTTCCTCCAACACCAACACATTCTGCCCAGCCTTCCCTCTCGTCGTTGGCCACCATAACGCCTACGCACCCCGGTTCAGATCCTTCCTCCGATGCCACCGTCCCTTCTGATGACCCCATTGCCATGGAATCCCCCATCCACCTTTTGATGAACATGCGCTTTGCGTTCCACCGTGCGGAGCAGGCGTTGTATTCGCAACTGCGCGAGACACCTAATGCCGTGCTGAATAATACCCGACGGGAGTTCCATTCTGCAGCGCACGGCGCGAGCCGGCGGCTAGCTGCGTGGGAGGCCAAGCACATGTCAAAAGATGCACGTCAGCGTCTCGCAGCTGATCGCGAAGCTATTCAGAAGCCTCAATGGTGGCACTCCGGGTATCATGCAGTTCCCGGCGGGAATGTCATAGTTCAAGAAGAGGATTGGGGTAGCATCATCGCCTTCACACTTAGGTACATCTCTTCCACTTCTTTCGTGATGAGAAGACTAGACCGCTTCGCCGCAGCTCGTTAGACTACCAGCGCGAGCTCGCGTACATGTCAAATCCCCGGGCAGCACAGACAACTCCCGCGCCGCCACCGTCGCGGTCTGCGGGATCACGCCAGACGACAGTAACGACGCTTGGTCGATCCTCTGCCTCCGCTAGCACATCATCGTTCAAATTCTTCGGTTCATCACACAAACCCGATCCTGACCGTGAAGATTCCGTATGGCATGAACCCGAAGCATGTTCGGCGGTAGTTTCTCGTAAAGAGCACCCGCGCGACCCGACAGCATTGCTCTCGCTCCGGGAGGTACTGCGACATAAGGTACCTGTTGACGGTGGAGTGGGTACCCCATCGTCAGTATTCCCGTCTGTATCACGTATGGCCAACAACGGAGCACCTCCCTTGGCATGGGCGAAGCCCGCAGTCGAAGTCAATGTGGCGGCCGTTGACGGGCAAGTCACGGGTATGCCCGAAGCGGTTGTTACCGCCGGTCGAATCCTGCACGAGCTGGATGCTGCGTCGCTCGTGTCGTCCAAGACCAGCAACTCGTCGTTCGTCGAAACAAACGTTCATCGTGGCAAGACGTCCTCTGTGCTGTCCCACCACACCTTGAGAGGCGACAGTACCGGCACGGTCGGCCCGACGCACCAGGACATCCATTCCCCGACTCCACTTCGCGCGACGACCGAGGGAGGAGTCCACGCGCTTGTCGACCCACGCTCTCGGACTTCGACTGCGAGCACGACGCAGGACGCGACAGAGGCATCCACACATGACAACTCTGCCTTTTCGTGGACGAGCAGCCTGACCAACGCGATGCGGTACATGCTCAAGGCGGAATTTCCTGCGCAGCCCTCGCCGATGCCGAAGAACCATCACGGCCTCCTCTCTACCGACCCGCTTACGATCGACGAACGCCCTCACATCAAATACGACTGGACGATTGGCAAGCGGCTCAAGTTCAGCTGCACTGTATATTACGCGAAACAGTTCGATGCGTTGCGGCGGCGGTGCGGCGTCGAGGAGGTGTTCACGAAGAGCATGGCCAAGTGCGAGAATTGGAAGGCGGAGGGCGGAAAGAGCCGCTCGAACTTTTGGCAGACATCGGACAGCCGGTTCATCGTCAAGACGTTGGTCAACGCATGGAACGTCGCGGATTTGTAAGCAGATGGATACCCTCTCTTTTGTTTTTTTTTTCTTCTTAAACGCCACCTATTATAGGCAAGTGCTTATCGATTTAGCGCCTTCATATTTCTTGCATATGGAGACCACCGCGAGCAGGGCGTCAATCCTTGCGAAGCTCCTCGGCTTTTACACGGTCGAAGTTCGTAACTTGGAAGCGGGTACCGTGCAAGCAAAGGCGGATCTGCTCGTGATGGAGAACCTTTTCTATGGTCAGAAGCCCACGAGAACGTTCGACCTTAAGGGTATTCAGGGTCGCAAAGTGAAGGCCAATTCAAGCTCTTCGATGTCAAAGACGTTATTTGATAGCGAATGGATAGAAGGCGCGTATTTTCTTCTCTGCTGTTGCCATGTCACTTTATTGACGGGACCTATAATATACTGTAGGCCAACAGCGCGCTCTCACATTAGTAAATCCCGTTTCCAAAGTGATCCTTCAGGAAGCCGTGAGAGCGGATTGTGACTTTCTTTCAAACAGCAATATTATGGACTATTCGTACGAGTATATCTGCTATTTGCCTCTCCGGTCCCTCACGAGAATTTCCAGGCTGTTACTTGGTGTCTACGGGGAGAGGAAGCAGATTCACTGTGGTCTGGTGGACACTATTGGCAGCTACACGTTCGCAAAGACCCTCGAGTACAAGGCGAAGGGCCTTTCTGGGAAAGACGGAAAGGACATCACCGTTATCCCACCGCACGAGTATAAGGAACGTTTCGTGTCCGCATTGGATGGCTATTTCATGGCGTGCCCAGGTACGTGGGACAACGCTTTGACGATCACCGGTTTGATCGATCGTTTCGTTTCAGATAAATGGACTAAACCCCCAGATGAGAAAAAGTTGATACATGATCCAGCGTTATTGCCCAGCGTTCTCTGATGCTAAGTTACCACGCTCCGTTTTAGCGCTCTTCCAGGGGCGGTGGCGCGAGAGCGGATGGGGCTCTCTGATGCCTTATTGCTATGCATTTTTCTCTCATTTCATGATTGTGTAGAACGCAGGTGTACAATTCAGACAACATTTATACGTGAAATCCCACCCCTACGCCCCGCCGTAGAGGCAAGGTGACCCGACAAAGGCTGTCGTATCATGACCCTGACCCTGAGAGTAATAGAGCACCCATCTCGGCATGGACAAAGAGTCCCACGCCCCTGGGGCGTCTACAGTGCCATCAGGGTGACCCGAAGCGTATGATCTACCTTGTTTTATGGCCCGTGCTCTAACTTACTGGGTCAAAACCTACGATTTCGTGCTTGAAACTTATAGTAAACCTATTGACGTTTTCAGACAAGCTCTGTTTTCTTCCAGTGCAGTTTGCGTAGGCGACCTTTCCAACCTTGGCTGGACTCCAACCGCTGGCCAGTCGCATTGCTCTATCATACCTTGGTGAAGAGAGATCAGACAGCATAGAAACCCAATGGAAGCTTCATTGGAGTGACGTGATCGCTATATCAGAGGTGAGAAAGGACTGTTTCGGGCGTCAAGTTGTTGTGGAGGCCTTACAATGACCGCCGCACAATCAGATTCTCATAGTCGCACACACGCAACAGCACGCCACTACTCCCGATTCGACAGCGACGGTCATATTCAATGCAACATATGGAAAATTTTCACAAATACGCGCTCCTTTCTTGCCCTTATTATCTGTAAGCCCAAAGATAGATACATTGGTCTTCTAACTGTCTTTGGTCTTTGGAGGAAATGCAAGTACATGCGGCCGCCGTGTCTCCATACCACCTACCTCGCACTCCTACTTAAAGCTCTAGCCCTTGCGATGGAAGCTCGTCTCTTAGTCTCTTAGTCTCTCTGTAATGAAGGGCATATTCTTCCTCGTCGTAATTGCCGCACCCCTTATCGCACTTGCTGAGTCGGGGGGTTCTCCCTTCGCTGAGCTTGTGCGTAGACTACCAGGCCAGAATTTGCACGCACGATCGGGTATTGACCCGTCTACCGTCTCAAAAGAGTGTCAATCGACGTGCACGCCCATCATAAAAACTCTCGATGTACGTACAAAACTTTTTTTCCCCCGTCACCCGAACCGTACACTGGAGTACTGTTACTCAATTTTTTTTGTCATCGATACCGTAGGCTTGCAATAGCGTCGCTTCGTGCGAATGCACACAAGCGAACTATGATGCCCTCGGGACCTGCCTGAACTGCCTCCAAGCACTCGCCGCGGGATCCGAGTCCTTAGGGTTCACACCCGGTGCGGACCTCGGCCAAGGTGAGGTCCGCTCACCATCCCACCATGTTGGCCCCACTGACGTCGCAATGGGTGTAACTTAGAATTTGGTGACGCGTGCACGCAAGATTTTGGGTACCAACTCAACGGCATCACGGTCACCGCGAAGCCGACGGGAATCGCGTCTACAGGCGACCCGTTCTCCATTTTCGATGCACCGACCCCAACCCCCGGCGCCACACAAGCTATTGCTTTCCAATCAATACCACTGTTCCCTACTCAGGACTCTCAGAACGCGGGCCCAGTGCCCCCAGGAGTAAAAACCGGAAGTGCTGTCGGGCTCAGCGCGCCCCAGAGTCTAGGAACCGGCGCTGTCGCTGCTGTCGCCGCAGTCGCTATTTTTATGGGAAGAATACCCCTGTGACCTTTGCACAGACGAGAAGTTGGCCATCTCTCCAGATACCCATACTCACTATCTTTGAAAACATCACTTGGTGTGACCACCGTATACATTCTTTTTTTTAGGCGTGTAGAGCTTATTTGTTCTGTCTGTCGTTGTGTGTGAACCGCATAGAGTTCCGCAGAGCGATGCTGTAATGCCAGTGTGCCTTTCCCGTCAGTTGTAAACCAGTGGCAGCATTGCAGCATGTACCCGGTTGCGACAATATCTCAGTGATCACCGCCGTCACTGCACCGAGGTTTGGGAAATACTCGCACTTGATGGTGGCGACGAGAAGGCGTCATTACGTACAAATACCCCCCCCCCCTGAACCCAAACTGAGGTCAGTGCTCTGGATGCTGCGGGCGTTGAACGTTGAACGTTGAGCAGACATGTCAAGAGACATGTCGAACTCCCTTGGCGACTTGCCTTTCGAGTACCTATGCCCTTACCTAGGCCTCCTGGCGTCTACCACTAGCAAAAACGTCCGCCCCAATATTAGAGACTTGTTAATCTTCCAAGAAAGATACTGTTCGTACAAACATATCCGTGCATTGTATCTGCGTTGAGGCAAGCGTTGAGGAACGCGTCGACTCGGGTCGTTCCTCTCTGCCCAACGACGGGACATCGGGCCGCCATGTGCCAGCGCCTCTTAGTCGCGCCAACAATTCGACTGCCAGTGATCATCAAGCTCATCCCAGTCATTGTATTGCCAATATATACATAAGTCGAAGGACATCCCCATTACCCTCTGGTAGTGATGGAGAAAAAGTGAGTTCGAAGGCATCTTTGCCCCGGGGTGCTGGGGCTTGTTTGACTTGTTGTTTGAGTTTTCTGAGGTGGGCATTTGTGTTCCCATCGCCGATCAGAAGCTGTTCCTGGACTATTTATAACTTATCAAAGAGTAGACACCCAAATCTACAAATATCTGGCCTTTAATTTCTTCCTGACTTGGGACGTCCTCAAACACCAATGTACAATATCAAGCTCTGCTTCGAGGCCGGTAGTCCTATATCCGGGGCTTTTGGAGAGTATCCCCTCCCGGCGCAGAAACGCACTACTGTGGATACAAGGTTACCACGCCGGCCGCCGGAGGAATCTGACTGGAAAACAGGCGTATCACTTGATGTTCAATTTTACAGAAAAAGTCCGTATTTTCGCAGTATACATCAGCACGATTGTGCGATAAGTTGCTGACCCTCTTGATATAGGATATATTAAACTGCCCCAGACTTCGGGAGACGTTCTATCAACCTTCCCAGGAGAGCTTTTAGTCTCAAAAAAGTATGGCCACGACAACCAAGATCCAGATCAATGGTATCAGTTCTCAAGCTCAAGAGCTATGATAGATTCAGCGGTGAGTGGGCGCATCATATCGTGACTCAATACCACCAAAGCTAATTTACTCTTCCTTCGGTGCGAATCCAAGTGCAGGTGAATATTCTTTAAGGAATCTGCGCTCGGTCCCCGTATTGGAGTTCAACCTTCTCTGCTGTTATACATAAAGAGTGCTTTCCGCACCCCCTCCTCACTGTGCGTCTGATATACCAAACGCGCGCCATGAGAAGAGCCCTTTTATTCGCCGCCATAATTCCGCCGCTCGTCGCTGTTTCCAAGCCATCGGACGCCACTCTTGCGGCCCTCTTAGATAGACAGCTGACTTCAGTCCTGCTTGCGAGGTCGGGTGTCGACCCATCTAGCATCTCGAAAGAGTGCCAGCCACAATGCACGACCATCATTCAAACGCTCGACGTGCGTTCTTTGTATTTTTATTTCTATTGCGCCGCACATAGCCGACTGTGGTGTGCTGTTGGTCCGTAGGACTGTTCGAGCGCGTTGTGCGAGTGTACGCAAGCAAACTATGATGCGCTTGGTGTTTGCATCAACTGCCTCATCGTTCTCGGGCCGCCATACTTGGGGCTCTCCCCCGGCGACAGTTACCTCGACGGTTAAGTGTCACTCTTCTCCCCTGGCCTGCGCATCCCACCCCTGTTCCCTGGTCCGACTGACACACGGTGCTGCCCTACAGAATTCCGAGATGGCTGCGCGACCTTCGGCGTCGTACTCAACAATGTCGCTGCTACCGCGACACCGACGGGCATCTCGTCGACGGGCGACCCGCTCTCCCTCTTCGAGCCACAGACTCCGACCTCGGGCGCGACAGCAGCGGTTACCGCCTCAGAGCTCCCTTTCATTCCAGTACTGGGCTCGGGGACAAATCCTAAGAATGGAGGCCCTGTCAAGCTCAACGTACTCAAGGCTCTGGGAACGAGCACCGTGGTCGCCGCCGCTTCTGTAGCCATCCTGGGCGCCTCGTTCTTTTAATCTTCGGATGGAATGAGCCGAGCGCGTGGACTACGTGTCCGCCACTGGATGAGTGCGGAGAGCAGTCGGTCAGCATAAAGGATTTCCGAAGGGTTTTAAAGTATCAGAGTAAGGTTCTGTTTTTGCCTTGGTTTTTACCCTGGTGTATAGTACATGTTACATTACTGATTCGACTTCGTTCCATTCCTTTCTCGAACTTTCCGTATGACGTCGTTCTGTATGACTCGATTCTTGTAGTACTTAAGGACTCGCATGTAACTACCAGACCTCCAAGCTCGACATACTGTGCTCAACCACAGTAGCTCTCTTGTATATCGATCTCCCTCTTCCCCGCTTGTCTTGTGCATCATCGCTCCGCCGTCTTGTTGTCGGCACTCTCCGAACTCTGATCCGAACTCCGAAAGACACCAAGTGACATTGGGTCGAGCTTTCCTCGAGCACGACACACCGAACGAATACAAGCTCTTTTGCGATATCCAGATCTGTGTTTTTCAGAAATCGACGGAGGGGGAATCATTGCCCTCCCATTCAAGATTATCCTCGGAAAGAACGACGACCTTCCTCAGTCGCTTACAGCTAACACAGTCTTGAAGATAGGAGAAGACAAGGCTCCTTGGACCGGATACTACACGCAGTTCCGCGGAGTTAAACGAGCCCTCGAAAATTATCAAGGAGTCTGGTTTGAAATCCGATACGACACGAAACTCGAGAGCTTCTTCGCGTTCCGAGTAGCACCAGCCGCCTACGGTCTAGTCCATGACCCACACAGCAACATGAACCTTGAAGAACTTAAGCTGCAGACCATACGAGAAGACAGCACTGACAGCAACATCGCGATGCCCGTCCCGACTGGATTCGCAACCGCTCCAACGACTCCCGCTCATCATGATTCCCCACGCACCTCTCGACCCCCTAGCACGCATTCCGAATACATCTTCGGAACCGGCCTCAACTTCGGTCTCGGAGAATCATCGGCCAACAAAGGAAAGGGCAAAGACAAGGACGACAAAACGCCACCGTCCCGGCGAGTCACGATAACGCCCGGCACTGCTGGAGGATATGGAGGCGACTCCTCTGGCGACAATCCAGCTAAGGACACCGACGAACGACGCATGCATGAAATGCTTCGCGCCATGCGCGGAGATCGCCTCGAAGGCGTCATGCCCGAAGTCTTCAAGGGCGACCGATCTGACACCCGCCGCTTTCTGCTAGCTTTTGATCTCTATTGTACCATGAACCACGACGCCAGCATGATCAAGGATCCGATAAAACGATCAGCGCTTTTTCTCGGCCTCTGTCAAGGCGAAGCTTTGAACTGGGCTGACCGAGCAACTGATTGGCTTAATGATGTCCATGACGGAAGGGAAGCTCCACCTTTCGGATATGATGTCTGGCAAGTCACCAAACGCAAGTTCCGTGACACTTTCACAGACTACGCGTCCGCCGACCGAGCTCACCAAGATCTCCCGAAGCCACGAATGAAGGAAGGACGACTCGACGAGTATGTCTCAGACTTCCAAGATTTCGCAATGAGTGCCGGAATAGGCGTCAACGAGCCAAACGTCTTGCGAATGTTTGCGCAAGGACTCGAAAGCACCCTCGCGAACACGTGCATCCATCAAGATATGCCCGACAACTTCGCTCGGTGGGTTCAAAGCGCACAGAAGAATCACCGCAACTGGCTCAAAGTCCAAATTCTCAAAGATCACAATCCCTTCCAACAGCATCGCCGCCCAGGCCAAAGCCCTTTTACACGCCGGTGGAACAATAACGGAGGACAAGGACAACGCAAGCAACGACGCGATCCCGATGCCATGGACGTCGGCGCCATTCGCAGAGCCACGACCGAAGACGAGAAGCAAAAATATCGATCCGAAGGCCGCTGTTACAGTTGCGGACGTCAAGGCCACCTTAGTCGAAATTGCCCCGATCGAAAGCCACGAATTGCCGCCACAACCGACGTAACGCCACGCACTCTCACGGCCACGATCTCCCCTACTCCCGCGCCCGCGTCGTCCTCGGACGGCGCCATTACTGACGATTTTATCAGAAAGATGGCCGAAATTGCTATGCGTATGACTCCGGAACAACAAGACCTCTTGGCTAAGGAATTGCAACAACGCGGCGCGGATTATCACTAAGCTCTGGTCCTTCGGCCTGGATTCGAGCTCTTGTACCTGATAGTGTCCTTGTACCCAGGATAAATGCCTTGCGAATCAAAGTGTGCTTTTTACGTCATCAGAGATATGAAACGGTTGACAAAGTGATTGGTGGAGAAAAATGGCAGCTTTTTTAGTCAACGAAGTCGGTGGTGACATGAGAGCTCACAGATCGTCGGGCAAGAAAGGGGGCAACCACGACGGTACCATATCAGAACCTAAAAAATGACAGCGAAGTCATTAGGTACCACATCATTGGTCGGGTACTCTGCTAAAACGTTGTCCGTCCCATCGCTGGTGTTCCTAGGCTAGAGAGCCTACATGACGCGGCGCTTTATGAGGTCAGTCGACGTCTGGGTATGGGGACGAGGGCAGCGTGTCATGCAGACACCGGCCCAGGGTTTGAGTTTAAGGGCAAGGAGGTCCGCATGCACGAGTCGGCTGCCAGGAGAGCGCGCCTGGAGTAATGATTCAATTTAGAGAAAAGGTTGGGGGTTCCGAGTCGAGAGTAGAGCCCCGAAGCACAGTCTGATAATTTGGAGGGTCTACATGGTAAATCCAATCCCCAATGCCTTAAGCGACCTTTCATAGTGACGGTTCCCTTCTCTCGAGGGCCTAATAATATAGAACCAGGACGAACGACGACTTGGGCAAGTCTATTTGTTGTTCCATTACCGTTCGCGTACATCTTGTATTTCGACGTCAGAATCTCGTATATTGAGGTAGGAAGAAAACGTCAACAACTTATGGCCAAGCTAAGGAATGGATACGCTGATTTTGCAACGTCATATACGATATGTATAGCGAATGTAGCATTGCGCAGCCACGAGGCGAAGGTCAGTGATGGTGGTAATGATGGGGAAAATGGAAAGCACCGCGCTTCCCTGAACGGTTGAAATAAAATATCATCACTCACCGTGAGGTACTATATCTTACATGCAGGCTAGAGATTGGTGACTGGTCCCAGGTAACCAACCTAACAACTGGCGAATTTTTTCGGGAACATTGATCGAAAAAAAAAAACCGATGCAAAAAACACTGGTGCAGTGATCCTCAACGGGAGCCCCTTCATAGAGGGTTTGACTCTAAGTTCGTCCCAGTTTACGCTTACGAGCTGAGAGTTGATTGTCAGACATTGCAAGACGAGCTGTGCGGATCCTTTCACTGAGGAAAAACGGTTTGGAAGGAAGCCTCGACAATGCCCGATGGTAGTAGCGGAGACGTCGAGATAGTACAAATACACCAGACCACTAGTAGGAATAGCCCCGGAGAAAACAATGTGCAAGCAGGCGACCAGGGTCGTTCATAGAGGAACCTAATGGGAGTTGAGATAACTGGCCTACTAGGAGGCTGTGATGCCATGCACGGTGAAGTAAGTACAGATGAAAGTGATACAGCGATGGACGTGTCGGGTCCGCTGAGGGCCGCCTCGCTTCCGTCGCCTTACCGTCCTTGTTCCCTTCCCCTTCCTTCCCTACATGTGTCTTAGAATCACTCCTCGCTCTGTTCCTCTGAATCACCCGCGCCTGCCTCAACTCACCTCTCAAGGATATCACATAGTCCGAAGGTGCTCATTGCTTGCCTTGTGGCCGCCGTCGCCACCGTGTCGTGCTTGGGTTGTGGGCCAGGACAATCGATTTGCGAAGGGGAAAGGTGCTGGGGAAGGACAGGGAAGCGTGTCCATTGGTCATTACAAGCCCGTAAGGAGGGGTGCTGGTACGATTTTGTCGCGAGGATTGCGGTCTTTCCCGCCTTTTGCTTTTGCTGTCTCAAGTGCTAAACCCAGTTCTCATTGTTCTCACCGTGGTCACCTCAGAGCTCTTCGTCCGGCTTTATAACTGGCCACGTCCTTTCACCATTTAGCAGGATCCGCGCACCTTGCACAGTTTACATGCCGCAACTTAATTTGACCTCATCTCTTCCCTTCCAGCAACGCGTGTCCCAATGAGATCCTTAGGCCCTACTCCCCACATGGGCCCCAAAACGGAAATCCTGGTACAGGCTTTTTAAATACAGGCTTGGAGTCTGTCGCCGCTGTACGGGTGGTGTGCTGTAGACGGGGAAAATTCACAGTGGCCGGTGATAGTCCTTGTCACTTGAATGGGCAAGGTGGATGAACCGAACGCCAGATGACCCCGTATTTCACTACACATGATGCATATGCTGTCTCATCGTGAGTGAATTATACTGTAATTAGAGCTACATACCTAGGGCTCTTACCTCCTCCTGCACCACCAATATCAATGCCCTCGTACCATTCATCTATACTTAAGCCTTCTCTGGTCTGATGAGAGCCCATGTGTCCTTGTTCCCCACAGGTGACATTGCGGAATGGTTAAGGAATGCCGTTATCCTTCACTCGCACATCCCGCACAAGGGGAATACAACACGCATACTCTCTGGTGGTGCATATATCAAATGTGTTGTATTTCCTGTCCCTGTGTCTCCCGCCTTGATGATTGCCCTTTTCTTGCGTGGTGCTTGTGGGTCCCCTCGTAGCCGCTGTCGTTGCCGTGTCGCCGCCTGGAGAAGTTCTTGAGGTACTCCTCAACCCTCAACGCGCGACCCACCTGCACGTACGGCAGTTTACGATGATGCTGGAACGGCGCCTAGGATAACATGTCATCCCGATCAGCCTGAGCGCGACATTGACACTTGATGTGGGCTGTGCTCACCATATTTCTGCCCAATGACAGTAAAAATTAGACATTGATTTATCGCGTCGGAAGTCCGTAGAACGCCACACAGTAGTTTAATGTTCCTGCACGAGTGAGAACAAGAATTCGACTTTGTCCTTGCGCGGATTGCACTGTGTTGGTGTTACCATTAACGGCGAGTTCCCAGGCAGCTGTTGCATGTGTATACGATCCTTTGTGTAGCCCAGCTCGGGCGTGATAATCGACGCCCCAACAAGTGTTCCGTTCAATATTGGCGCACTGCGCAGCGGTGTTAGTAAGGGGAATAGGGACTCGGAGATAGCCGGAGTCTAGTCTTGGCTGTTCCGGGCCTGACTGGCTCGACTCGACTAGAGACGACCCCTTACGACCCCTCTTGATCTGCTTGGCTTGTCCTCCACTTTGACCACGACTCCATCGCATGGTACACCGACCAAGTGACTTGAGGCTTCTAAACAGCCTTCTCTCATACGAGAAGGAATACCATAAACAGCTTCTTGTCCTTTTAGACACTCATTCTCAGCAGTCCCTTGGAGCCTTTGCTGCATACGCGTCCGCCTCTCCTGCACCAGTAGCTCGTGCACTCATCGCCGTCGCAGGGAGCTTTGCCGGTGCAGACGATGCGCTCCGTCGTTATGCTACTAGCGTCGATACGTGGCATGCAGAGTTGCGCGCACTCAAGGACCTCGAAGAGGACGTAAAAAACGTCATGCGAGACCGTGAGATCCTGTTTGTGTGCCATTTCCTACATACGGTACTTTCTCCCTGACACAGTCACCTCTTTACAGTGTGACGCGCCTCATAAAGCTATCCAAGAATCAAAAACCAACGCGCGACTCCTTTATTGGCAACCTCGGGTCAGCCACGAGCGACGCGTCGCTGACTTCTCTCAACTCCTTCACCCCGGCCGTTGTCTCGTCATCCAAACTTTCCTCAGCACAGGCGGAGTTGCAAGCATGCGAGTCGCATCTGGCCTCAAAGGAAAAGGAGCTAGACCAACTCCGTGCATCCACTATTAGACGCGGACTCGAGTCTCGATGCAAGGCCATGGTAGAATGCGGCTGGAACTGGGGCGAGATGGGTAAAGAGGGTCTGCGTGCCCTGGAAGGGATGGAGAATTCTCCTGAAAACGGCAATGATGGTTAGTTGGCTCATTTCGTCTTTTTTTTTGCAACCCTTGTCAGCTCGTATGGACTCGGACTTTGGGTGAATTCCGAGATGAACTCCCTCCGTTCTTTCCGACATCGAGGTTTAGATCTAGATTGTCGCTTGGCGCCCGTCTGGACGCGTGGACTTCCCATCCGCGGGTCACGCACGCCCCTTTCCGCAGGCATCTAGCGCCGTTGTTCGCTTGTCTCAATGTTCTTTTCTCATTGCGCTCCCTATGGTTCCCTGATCTTAGTATGCCTTCACAGTTTCTTCGCATCACCACAAACTTCTTCCCGATTCCGACCGCCCACCAGGCTCTGACCTCTCCTCTATAGGTCCCTCCCAGTCGGCTTCTCAAATACATCTTTCTACGCTGTCTTCCGCCGTGTTCACGGACCAGCCAGCATCGTGTGTGATTCGGTGTCTTTTCACTTTCCTTACTAACCCGAGTTGTAGAACGCCGCCGCGAGCCGCCAGTCCTCCTTTTCCACCACGGTCATCCTCCCCGCACCCCGGCATGCCACTGTCCTCCTCTTTTACGCTCCAAATACCTCCTGCACATTCGATATCGGAGTTTGCTCTCCCTTCTACTGTCTCTCGACGCATCAGCGAGGAACAGGAGGGAGCAGATGAGGACTCAAGCGATGAAGACTCACGACCTGTTGAAGTTGTTGAAAATGTCCGGTTCAAGGCCGGCGTCGGTGCCAGTGCTTCTACTTCCAATGTCAATACTGCGCGCCGTTTCTCTCTGCGTGGCACCCGCCCGCGGGACAACAGTGGCAGCAACACGACAAGCAGTGGCACAGGCACAGGTACGGGATCATTCAGCCAACACGCCTCGTCCACCCTTGCCCCTTCCCAACCTTCCACACACTTTTCCTTACCACATGTTCCGCTTGCAGCGCCACTGCGCGAGCGTAAAGGGAGCGGCGGTTTCTTCAGCAGTATAGCAGGGCTGTTCCGAGGTAGCGGGAGCACTGGCGGTAGCGGCGCGGAGAAGTGGAGGACTCGCACCGAGGCGAACCTGCGAGCAGCGAGGCGTAGTGCAGACAGCGATAGCGAAGATGAAGGCACTGCCGAGTCACCGACCCGCCGGTTTTTCGGACGACGTGTGTCACACGACCTCCCCCCGCCTTCCCCAACCGCACCACCACAGAAGCTCAGAAAGCGCAGCGTACGCGAGAAGGAGAGAGATGGAGGTTGGATCAGCGACGGCGCTACGGTCGCAGGTCGCGGTGCGCGGAAGGGTTCGGCCAAGCAACGCCCCTCGTTGCCGGGCGCTTACCCTTCCACGTCGGGGCACCAACGTTCGTCATCGGCTGCATCTGCGAACCCGTCTTTTGTGTCTGCGTCGGGATCATCGACTCCGACACGTGCCAAACCGAAAGCAAAACTCAAAACGGATCTACGCGTCGAGACGCTTTCTCGTTCATCGGGTACGGACGTATCACGGCAGGGTATCTTGCGCAGCTCCGAAAGCGTCCCGCCGGTGCCCAAGCTCCCCGGTTCAGGGGAGCGCACATCCGACTTGCCGCTGTCCCAGTCCGCACCGGGATCGCATGTCAGCCGCAGCAGCTCGCTCGCACACCACGGGAAAAGCAGTTCGACATTGCGTGTAAACGCACCACCTCCGTCCTCGCACGCCGATGCGGGCCAGACGTCACTTTTGGCGATCGTAGAAAGCGTCACACGGGATAACCGGGCTGCATGGGACCGCGCAAATACTGGTCTACCATTCGACTCCAGAGATGGTGCGGGCCCCATCGGCGGGTTGGTGAGCGTACGCGCACCACCATCCGTGGCGAAATACAACCTCCGCGGCGAGGGTGGACACGGGATTGCATTCGAGTCGGTGCTTGCGCCTGCCAGCGTCTTTGCGGTGCAGCCCCCGGCATCACCGGCGCGTTCAGCACCTCAGCGCGCGACATCTCTCCCACCATTGCCTCGCGCGCCAGTACCGACGACGCCCGCAGCTCCAGGCGCGAAAACCCCGCTACGCAGCGCATTGCGGAATCAATCGCCGCCTCCTGTACCCCCGCCAAAGCCGATCGTGATTCCTTCAGCCCCGCCGCGCGTCATCGCAGAAGCAGCCCCGCTTAGGAGCAATGGCAGGGGCAATAACGCCGACGAGGACGACGAGGGGAGCGACAGTGGGTCGATCGCGTCGTTCCAAACCGTGCGTGAGACGCTCGACGACGAACCTACCCCCGTGCTTCCATCCGCTCCTGCTCCGGCGGCGGCGGTTGCACTGGCCCTACCGGGGAAAGACGACTCGGACGTGAGCGCGTCGACGATCTCTGTGGGTACGGGTGGAGGCGCCAACGGTGCGGCACGTCGCAAATCAGTGCGGATGTCGCTGCAGCCGACGTTCTCGCCGACGCCGCCTGCGCTGGATGAGGACGAAGACGAGGCGTGGGGTCGTAGTGGGCGGCCGTGGGGCGTCGCTGTTGGGAATGGGAGTGGGGGTGCGGGTGGGAAGGAGCGGGATTTCTGGGCCGACTCGAGTGACGAGGACGAGGAGTACTCGAACGCGCGGAAATTGCTGACGCGAGCGGGAAAGAAGCGGTGGTGATGCGCTTGGAGGTGGAGGTGTTTTATCCCTTACATTCATTTATTCTTTTTTTCTTTACTCGATGTATCGATGAGTTTACGACTAGTTTACGGTAAATTAATCTGTTGTCATGGCTAACCGTGTTCGAGTCAAGGACGCGTCGTCTTTTCCCAGCACGTGCAATCGACAGTAATGACTCTTACATAAGGCCGCAGAGGAGCTTGACCAGTCAGTCCCGCTTCGTCTCTTTTCACATACATCGTCACCCCAGGTACGCATCTCCTTCGACTAACCTAGTTATGTGCTCCTAAAAATTCGTATCCTTCCAGCAGAGAGGAAAAAGTCCATTCTATTTTCGCTATCTCGTTCGGCATATACAAATTCGAGTTGCCATGTCCCAAGATCCACAAACCCAAGATGTCAAGCCCGAGAGTGGCGACAACAACACGATCAATGTAAAAGTACGCGTATATCCAAGTAGGTGAGGGGATGTCATACTGAGCCCAGCGAACGAACAGGTGGTCTCATCATCGGGGGAAGAAGTCTTCTTCAAGATCAAACGCTCGACGAAGCTCGCTAAGCTCCAGGGCGCATATGCGAGCAAGGTCGGGAAGGACGTCGGTAGCATTCGGTGCGTTCTTCTACGCCTGTTTTTACCGCCACGCGTCCGATCGAACTGACGAAAATCTTCAACATATTAGTTTTTTGTACGACGGGGCTCGAATCAACGACGACGATACGCCCGCGACTTTAGATATGGAAGATAACGGCGCGTCCTGTTTCCTATGTCTCTACCCTTGTGCAATCCCGGTCTGATCGACATTTCCACACAGACACTATCGACGTGATGGTCGAGCGTACGTCGCCTCCCTCCTTTCCCGAACCGTCTCTGATCCTCGGCCCGATTATTTCCAGAGGTTGGCGGGTGCCGGCAGCTCTGACGCCACCGACTCTCCCCGTCCCTCTCCCCGTCCTTCCTAGTACACGTACATCTGTGCCCCCAGCAGCTAATCATCTTTTCCCGCCGTCGCGCATCCTTTGTGTTGATAATCTCAGGTGTTCTTGCAATGTATCCATCCCTGTCAGCCTTGCGCTTCTTTTCTTTTCTTTTATTCTCCCGCGCAAATCGCCTCGTTGCACGTGGGGGGTATGCGTGGACATCCCGGAAGGGCAGCGCCTTTGTTCTCCTTTTCGTGATCTACACACGGAGCGCCGTTGGGGCTGTCTTTTCTGGGACTGTTTTTGGGCGTGCTGTAGGGGTGTAGACTCCTTTGTTGGTCACGAGACTCGGCCTCGTGGACCCCCTCACTCAGCGACAGTGTTCAGGAACGGGGGTCCGTTGCATGCATTTCTGTCAACCGTGGGCAATAATGTCAGGCTTTTCTCTGATGGTCATCTACTGCCTGCCAAGACAGACAAAGCCCTGTCGCACAGCCTCGAGAGATGGAGTGCCGTGTGAAGACAGAACTGAAGGCCAGTGGACCCACGACCCTGAGGTCGTAGGTGCAATGCGATATGTATTAGTCCCCGTGTAAGTAATCAAAAATTTGGCTGACTGCTCATCGATAGCTGGACTGCATGATATTGCTGATAATCGTGATTCCAATTATTACGTTAGCAAGGAGCAGATCCGGTTTGCCATTACAAGTCTTCTCACAGTCCCGCTATTTGTTTGGTCTTGAAGTGTAGAATGAAAACGCCGTGAGCCCGACTGACCCTCTACTGGCACGCCATGAATTGGGCCTGGCCTACAGCAAAACAGAGTGACTACTGTACTTCGGGTTGATACCTTGTCAGGGGAAATTAATTTTCCCGACACGCCTCCCAGGGCGGCTGGTCCAATTCTCATAAGATAAGGATAGAAGCACAGGTCATCGTGCCGACTTGCGTTACAAGGAAAATTGGGCGTAGAAAGTGATGGTCAGTCATAGTGCAAAGCCCGTGAAACACCAGAATAGTTTGTTTGAAATATATTGATTTGGTCTCCGGCTTCATGTGCGCTACTATAACGAACCTGCGCAGAGCCACGAAGACACATGCCTGGCGTACTAGGGGAACAGATTCTGTTCAAGTCTGCGTACCGACAGCCCCACCGTCGCCCTCAGCAGGCTCTTCAGGCGCGGCGTGGGCAGCGAAATGTAGCACGTCGGATCCCTTGCCGTACGCCTCGTCCCAATCAAATTCGCTCTGATGGTTCTCCGCGCTGAACGCCGCGAGCAGGCGCTCCGCCTCCGCACCTCCATGCACGACAGGCCGCGCCTCGGCGCGCGTCTTTCCCGTAGCGCCCTGTCCGTAGATGCTCTGCGCGGGCGTGAGGAACGTGCCTATACGGCGGAAGGTGAGGCTGATGCGCGCGCCGCGCTCCGCGGGATCCTTCGTGCCCTCCGGCCGCTTGTCCGTGTGCACGCTGTGCATCCAGCGCGCGTTGGTCTGGAGGCCCATGACGAAGAGCGAGTTGTGCGGCAGCGGCACGCGCTGCGTGCGCCTCTGCGGCGCGTCCCCGTCGAGCAGGGAGTCCTTCTTCGTCTTGAGGGTCATGGTGCGCCGCGCGCCGAGCGAGAGGTTCACGATGCGCGAGCCGCGCACGACGTCGATCGTCTTGTCCGAGTGCTCTGAGATGTAGTCGGCGCCGGTGCGGTAGAGCTGTATGAGCACGTGGTTGACTGGGTGTTGGAGCGCGCGCTCGACGTGCGCGCGGATCCGGGACACGGTCGGCGAGAAGGGGCGCAGTGAGGGCGACTCGTCAGCTGGGTGGCGGTAGATTGGGTAGCTGCGCACATAGGGTTGGTCAGTGGGCAGGGTGGGCACAGCTTGGGGAAGATGGGCACTCACTTGCCATCCGCATCGATCTCGCCCTCTACTGCTACCAGACGCGGCACTTCGCCGCCTGCCTGGCTGTTCAGGTACTATTGGGTGCGTGGAGAGGCAGCGCACCTCGGTGGTGCATCACATTCCATGCCACTTCCTTCCTTAGGTTCTCGAATGCAACGTCTGCGAGCTCTGGTGGAAGGACGTCCTCGACCAGATGGGTATCACCCTCCCCGATCCAGTCGCCTGCGCCCAAGACCGGTATGACTACCTTCGAACTATGAAGCGAGGACATCGCGAGAAGGCTGGTGGATGCATCAGTCATACTGCGTACGCGACGCAATGATGGCCGTTGTTAACGAGGTGCTGTGTGATAATTACGTGAATGGGATCACCAGTTTGTACAGTGCAGACAGGCTGGTGGCAATACGTAGTTCAGTTACCCTCATGGCCCAGTGGAAACGACAGACAGCGGACTTCTTGACGTGCAGCTGCGAGCCAAGCCTTTTGCAACAGGGGATGTATGGTATGCTTGAACATAGTACCTCGACTGACGTGGTATCCGAGTCATGGCCTTCTGTAAATTTGGTCGATCCTTTGACTGTGCGGCGTAAATAACGACGTCGTCCTGGCCTTGGCGCTCTACCACTGGCACCTCAGCTAGTACCCGACTGCCTCTAGTACACGTGCTACTTCGAGTCGGTCGATAATACGATACACCGCATTCTGCTCGTTTGTGTCTCGTCTCAGTCTCGTCCTCCGGGTCTTACTCTTGCGCATTCCGCTAATCCCTATCTCAGTCTGAACACTAATATTCCATTAGAGGGCCGATAAGAGTGTACCTACTCGACGAACATTACCACCGTCCCAGCCTAGTTGTAAGTAGCCTCCCACCACATGCCAGCACTACAAACGTCTCACATACACATGCACGTGTAGATCAGACAAGGCAGGCTGGTACCTCACAGGCCTCACAGCCAGCAAACATTCCAGACACTGCCCGCGCAAGCTGATCCGAGTCCGCAAGTGCATGAACAGAAATTGAACCCCAGGCGCGCTTCTATGCATGGCGCTCACGAGCATCCTGTGCGTGAACAAGACACTCTGAGACCCTCCGTGGGCATTTTGGTGTTTTTCTACCTGCTCCCTTCTCCCGCCTCTCTCGTCTGACAGGCAAGCTAACAGGGCCGTAACTTTTGGAGGACAGAATTTCGCAGAGATCACACAGTACGATGCGGCGCAGCTCGCGCGGCTCCTGGCTCTGGCTTCCTCCTTCCAAGAGGCAAAAGGTCTCCACATTTGACTACGTATCGGAACGGCCCTTCCACATTGGCCGGCTGGCGACGCGCTCACCGCTGCATCTACATCTGTGAAAACTGCGATCTCTGCGCCTTCTGTGGCCGCGCGGCCCAGTGATAGCGGCAGCGAAAACGCACCGATGGGTGCAAACGCGGTAGGGGACATCAAACTCGACCTGAACTCCCCCCTCTCCTGGTGCACGGCGATGCGCCATCCAGGTTACTCCCGAGTCCCTCTTTCCCACCTGATTCGATTCCACGTGAGTCGTGAAACACGTATCCCCTATGATTGGCGAACACAGGTTCATCGTCGATCGAGTGTTCGCCTCGCTGGCTCCATGCTTAGAGGCAGCCGAAGAGAAGTACTAGTGTTACTGACATCCATAGACGGGTCAAGCTTAAACTGATCGGCAGTGGGATCGGACCCGGAGACAAAAAGGTTGGACCACGTACCCTCTCTGTTCCCCGGTAAATAATGGAGCTGTCCGTTGTATCGCATATTCGTTGCAGGATAGATGTCTTCCCTGCATTTGCTCTTCCTATAATAAGGACTCGGAACTGGATGTTTGGAAGAGGTGGTTGTGGGTCCATTGGAGTGGCAGTCGGGAAAGCTAAGAGTGGCAGATCGATTTGACCCCATCCTCGATTGATGGTTACCACCTACCACTGTTCACCTTCCTAATTTGATCCTGACTGGCCCCAACCCAATGTCTTGATTCTGTCGTCAGACGCGTTTGCCGGAGTGACTCCCGCCTATTCCAGGTCGATAGAGCGACTGGTATTCCTTGTCCTTAGGTTTCTCCGTTCTTGCCTATTATCCCATGGTTTCCCACCTCAGCCTGCGGACTGTGTGTCACGAGGACGGACGTCGAGACCACTTCATCTGTCATTTGGTGTTGCGTCCATCTGCCCGCCTTCTCCCGCCTTTCTTCTGACAGGGCACATCGGGCACAGCGCTCGCGAAGATCGCACAGGCAGATGCGGCGCAACTCGCGCACCTCCCCGGATTCAGCCTGAAAAAGGTCGTTGGGCTGAAGGACGCGTTCTAATTGCGCTCCTAGTCCCCGTGTATCTACGTCTGCGTCTGCTACCTACCCCGCCATTCCCAGCTTTGACCACAAGCACTGAAACCACCACAGTACGCCAGCCGTCTCTTTGCTAAGTCTGGATACGACGTCGCTTTGATCGCGAGAAATAGAGCGATAGACTCTACAAGTCCACAGCTGAGCTAAAGACAGCGGAAACTGACTTCATCTCTCATTTTACCTTATCTTGTTCTTACTTACGTTGCCTAAGGCAGCGGCGTTCCCAATACTATAAACTGACTTATAACTTCAAAGAAGTTCAACCTGCCTTCAACGCGATGCGTGTAACTTATACTGACCGCACGCCAACATCTGCACCGTGCTGATCCACCCTTTGGAAGCCGTTCCTGCGAATCATCGAAGACGAAATCGATCATGTCGCGGATGCACACATCAAAGCCGCATTGGCGTTCTCTCGCGAGGCGATCACCACATTTTAGGGCCAAGTCTTCGACGAGCGTTTCGTATCATGCGTAGGCTTCAGTGCCCTGCTACCATGCCAAACTTAACCAGCTGACCGCCTCGACACTCAAACCTCAAACACTGGAGCAAGGAAGACAAGGATCATACAGTGCTCGAAAAAAAAAAAAACATGACGCTTGATCGGTGTGGTCTAAGAATACATACACTTCCACGGTTATGAACCTCACATACTCCCCCCCACTTCTTCTATCACAACTTCTTGCGGGCTGATTCAATAGGATGCGTGGTTTAGGGGGTTACCACGATAAGAATGACGAAGGTGATGATAGTATAGAAAGAATATCGTGATGCCATGCGTAGCACCGAGTACATCTGAATAACATTTGTTGAGAAAGCCTAGTGATAGAAGCGGAGAAGCATACGGCATGAATGGTGGTAGGGCAGCTTAGCGGAAAAGGCAATTTGGCGCATGGATTCCATCACGGTAGCTACAGTGGGAGCACCGTGATGTGATGAAGTCGATACCAGAGCCCTCGATGTCGGTCCCTTCACGGGAGGGAAGGGGGACGTTAGACACTGAGGTCTCGAGCTTGAAGTTCGCGGGCGAGGTCATGGTCGGGACAAATACAGCGACGCAGGAGACGGAACTAGAAGAGTCAAATACGGCGTGCATGGTAGTTCAGTCGATGTGAGCTAGACGCTCGGAAACTAGAGGGATAGGGTTACAGTACCTCTCGACCCTTTTATCGTCTGGGCCTTGTGGCTGTCCCTGATATGATCCAGAAGCTGCGCCACGCGAGGAGAGGACATGAAACCAGGTTCAAGACCAGGTCCGTCACTGGCACGTGACATCCCCCCCCCCATCATCACATGCACAACTTTTCCATTCCGTGACTCGTGCACTTGCTCGTGCATACACTTTGGATCTCTCGTATTAACTTAATATACCCCGGTTCTCGCTTTGTCTGACAGGTCCTGCAATGGCCGTGTTCCTCGATGTAGGGCTGTGACTCTCTCGGTCTCGCCATCCTCTTACTTCAAAGTAACTTGAAAGCGTTAGAGACTATCATCAAACTTCGAAGTTCGTCAAATACCTTAGCTCGGTAGAACAATTTGCGCATGCCTCTTTGGAATTTTTACTGAGGAAGCTGGACCGGTGGGCCATCAATAATCATTTGTTGTTCTTTTTCTTCTTTATTTTAATGGTGCGTAGGAAATTGGCCAGTCAGTCATGCTCGTGAGTCCTAGGTCTGTTTCTCTGGGTTAGACCTACAATTTGTCTTCTCAAATACCCCATCCGATCGGCTGCATATTCTTAGATACGTGTGCTCTCGTTCCTCTTCCACGTCACCATCCGTCTTGAACTCTAATCACGAGCCTACTTGGACTCGTCCACCAACCCCAGATCGGAAATGATTCCGGGGCATCTGGGTGTATGTCCCCCTCCCGCAATCACTTTCGGCACTAACCCCTCAGCGGCCTCGTGTCATTACCGCAGCAAACAAGCGAGTTTCCTACGTGATAGGTAAGAACGGTTTTATTTCACCCACCCACAACGCCCAGCAACTGCCAAGGGATCGGTGATGAGGGCTTTACCTCGGAAATGTAGGCCCCTCGTCCTCAATCGTGAAGTACTTCGTGCTTCCGCCCAGTCTCCATGCAGTCTTCTAACTTGATTACATCTTCGCTACGTTGGTTTGCTGGGCCACGCGCCAGTCCCTTCCCCTCCGGGCGCTACATCAAACCTAAAACGGAGAACAAAGCCCTCAAAGAACATTTTGCATTGCTTAGTAACCTTCGTAAGTCACTGAATCACTTCGTCTCCACATACTGTACGTCGACACCTCAGGTACGGTTCTCCTTCAACGAACCTAGCTATGTTCCCCTAAAAAGAAGAGAAAGTCCTTTTTCATTTCGTTATTTCCCTTGGTATATACATACCATGTCCCAGGGTCTACAAATCAAACCGGCGGTCGTCGACAACAACGACATCAATGTAAAAGTGCGTGTATATCCAAGTAGGTGAGGGTGTGTCGCGCTGAGCCAAGTGAATAACAGTTCGTCTCAGCTGTGGGACATGATTCATATGAAGTCTACTTCAAGACCAGACGCACGAGGAGGTTCTCCATTCTCCAGAGCGCATTGCGACTGTAGTCAAGGGGGGTGTCAATAACTTTCGGTGGGTGCTTCTACGCCTGCTTGACTTGGAAAATACCGAACACTCTCCACGCGCCTGATCAGACACTGACGGATATCTTTACTGTATCCAGTCTTTCGTACGACGGGACTCGAATTGATGGCCACGATACGCCCGGGTCTCTGGACATGGAAGATAACGGCGTGTGCCCTTCGTGTGTCTCTTCCTTCTTACATCCTGTTCTGATTGGCTTTCTATAGGCATATTCGACGTTATGATCTTGCAAATATCGTGCAGTATCTCGCCTCTCCTTACCCAAACCGTCTCTGATCTTCGACTCAGTGGTTAGCGTTTCAAGCCCTAACAAGCCCACTCATAGTACAGAAACATGAGAAAGCATTGTAGGAGTGCTCGGCCTTCCTATGCTGATGTTTTGATACTGGACGTCACCAATGCTTAAACCCGCTACTTATATAGTACAAATATTGGTTTAGATGCCCTCTTCCGACTTTACATTGTTTCAATTGATTTTGTGAGGTCAAAGAGACGGTGGAATGGTGCGTCGACCAAATGACCGACGACCGAAGGTGAAACAATTGGGACGAAAAGGGGCATACGCCATCCTGGGAACCTGGGCCAAGATTCCTGCTTTCAACGACATCATGAAAGGTGGGAAAGGTACTCCAGAACGGATAATGCTGTAATGGAAAATCTCACACAGTTGAGGGCCAAGCCGCAAAGTCGGATGTAAAACCCGAGATTGTCATTACAAATAATCTTCCCCAGCAACGATGTCGAGAAAAAGTGCGTGCGATGTATTATTGCTAAATTTGTAGCGCTACATCCCCGAAAATACAGTGTCCCTCCTAAGTAATTGTACAGTACAACAACAATAACGGGCGAAGTGAATAAATACGATAGAATTACGAAGAAAAAATCGAAAAAAAGGAAGTCTCTTCGATGCACTGGGGCTATACCTCAGGACGCGAACACTCCTTTCGTAGGCCTTTGGTGCGGCGCAGGGGCTTCGCTCTGGATCTCAGTTTCCGGCGCTTCACCTTGGGCTCTCCCGACGCCTCCGTCTCAGTCTGGACGTGAGGTTGCTCTTCGTCCGAATGGCCCGTGGGGTCATAGCCAAAAAACTCACGGTCGGGCAGGTCGTCGGGGTGCGAGCGAAAGCCAGCGTTACGGCGCATGCGCACGCGCTGGGAGGGGGTAGGCATGGGCTCTGAAGGCGCGACGACGAACGGGTAGCGCTCCGCATCGGGGCGATCGCTGTACTGCGCGAGGGCGGAGAACTCGCGGACGTGCACGCGCTTGGCGACCTCGCCCATGGAGAGCCAGCCGACTTTGATGAGCCGGAAGAGGGCCTTTCCGCTCAGCACACCGTGGTTCTTCTCTGGGTTGCGCATGTGCCAGTCGGTCGCGATCAGGGAGGGTAGAGGGTCAAATACCTCCGGGGCCCTGCTCGCGGGCGGCTGTGGCTCGTAAGCAAAGTCGCGCACTTTGATGCCCGCCGCCTGCAGCGCACGAATGCGCTCCTCTGGCGTCGGTTCGATGTAGTCGGGGACGTCGAGGGCAATCTCAGTAGGGGCGGGGGAGTTGAGCTCGGATGGGGTCTGGTGGGACGACGAGGGCTCGGGGGTAGTATCGATAGGGGCCAGAGTAAAGATGTGCCGCTTCCTCGCAGGAGCTGGCAGATCTACAGATGGCGAGGGTGCAGGGGTCAAATCTGAGAGCGCAGAGGAGGTCATTGGAGTAGGTTGGGAGATAATTTCTACGTGGCGACGTTTTCCTAGTAATGAGTTTGAAGATGATGGGATTATAACTGCTGGACAAGATGTGGTAGCGGTGATGGCAGCCTTGGTAGCATCAGACATGACAACGTCTTCATCGGCAGGAGAGTGTGACGGGACTAGGCCCAATGTGCTTAGCAGACGACGCAATTGCATAGTGAATTGCGTCTTTGTGATGATTATGGCGAGTGTTCTTGTTGTTGTCGTTGAAGGAACAATTGGGGAAATGTGAAGGGGAGGTCACACTCTCGGACTAAGATGTTGTGGGCTTGGCCTGGCGGTTATAAGTTGGGGGGAGACACGCTTTGTTATTGTGGATATTGCCACAACAATGGAGACACGATGATGTTAAAAAAAAAGCGTACGAAATTCCACAAAGGCTCTAATGTGGGGACCAGCTGAGGATCAGACCGCGTGTGGCTTTATATGTCGACAGATGACTGTACATGCGTGAGGCGTGAGGCGTGTGAGACGTGATGCTGTACGTATGGCTACACTGCCAAGGGCACATGTCATAATTACTTGATTCCCTAATTCGGATCACTACCGGAGTCGGCGGTTCCGAGTCGGGTCTCAGTCGTCCGCAGACTCGGGCGCGGACTGGTCCAGGCTAGCAATGAACAGACAAGCGATAATGCACCGATGAATGGGACAAGGGACCAACTTCTCAGAACTTCCTCGCGTCGAACTGTAAATGCAGACCCTGTTGACAGCGCGCCAATCCATGACTCACGAGGGAAAACACCCACGGACATCCATGAGCGCCGATACAGTCCATGAGCTGGCACTCCATCAGGTGATTCAGGTAATGTTCCGAACATCGCCACTCTGTTCTTATCGGCAGTACGACGGTCATTGTTGTCCAGATAAATGACACGTCAGTAGTATCCATACAAGTATATGCCAATCTGTTACAGTAACGTATGCCTGAGACGCGTCCTTCTAAATTCGCCTCCATGCTGCGTCATTACGTGAGCCCAACCGATGAGGCAAAAAAGGATTCATACCCACCACGACTCGACACCAACAATTATGGTGGGCCCCAACACGGATCTCCACATTCCGGTCGGAGATGCCTCGAACTCCATCCGGTTATCACGCGCCATGCAGTCACGACTCCATTTCCACAGGGAGCCCCTCTGCCTTCCAAGCCTCGATTCCCCCGACAATATCTGTCGCGTTTAGTAGCCCAATATCCTGCAGTGCCGCCGCAGCCAAGGAACTCGTGTAGCCCTCATGGCAAAACACGATTACTCTTAGGTCATATCGCGTCGCAATGTCCAGCCGCCCCTCCACCGACCGCGGATCAAACCGCCACTCGAGCACATTGCGTTCGATGATCATCGCACCGGGGATGTGCCCCTGCGCTGCGCGCTGTGCCGCCGGACGGATGTCGACGAGCAGTACGGGCACCTTGATATCCGTATCGCGAAGCTCTGCGAGCGCCTGGCGCGGGAGCAAGCGTTGGAGGCGGGTGCGCGCGAGGGCGAGGGTCTCGTCGATGCCGCGGGAGCCTGGAGGCGGGCGGGAGGGGTCTACAAGCTCCTGCGCACACTTGTGGAGCACGTCCCAGAGCGCGGTCTCGTCGTACGCGGACCAGCCGATCCCGCGCACGCGCGCGAGCCACACGGCGCCGCTGTCCTGCTGCGGCTGCGGCGTGATGTGGCCGATAAACTTGGACATGGTGAGCAGCGCCGCGCGCTGTACCTTGGTGGCGTCGCTCCCGCAGATCAGTAGCGAGGTGTCGCCCGCGCCGGTCGTGGCGACCGCTATGAGGTACGCCTTGTCTTTGAGCATGCCCGTGGGGCTCGACGCGAGATGCGACGCGACGAGGCGCAGGAAGCCCCCGTCGTCGCTCTTCGAGAGCGTCAGTGCGACACCGTAGCGCGTGTTGTCGGTTGTCTTGAGCTTGCGCATCATGCGCACCGCGACGTGGGCGGCTACTTGATCACGGACGTTGTCGAGCGTGCGCAAGGGCCTGCCTTCACCCTCGTCGTGGTTGTCCTGCGAGTATACCGGTGTAGTGATACTACTAGTAGAGAGATCTCGACGATGAAAAGCTTTGTAAGGTCCCTCCATAGCCGGAGAGACGCCATAGGATGTAGGAGATGACTCGTTTATTGAAGATGCGGACATGAGGTGCTTGGAGTAAAGACTGGTAGATCAAGGTTCTTTTATCGAGTTGGTGACCCAATGGCAGAATGCTAGTCGTGGGGCACCAAATCTAATCCATCCTAGGACAGCCGGCAAAGTCCAATCACGGTTGGTGCCCGAGATTTTCGCCGCGACTTGAACACAATACGGCGACCATGTCCGACACACTTCTCACAGATCTCCACGTAAAATACATCCAGAACCTGGGAAAAGTAAGCATTGTTTACGGAAAATCACATACTGCTCACCGCGTCGGTCGCAGAACAAGGATGACCTGACCTACCACATGACGGCCCATCTCCGGATGAACGCGGTCTATTGGGGCGTCACCGCGCTTTGTATAATGAAACACAAGGATGCGCTAGATGCGGAAGAGACAATAGAGTATGTGATGAGTTGCTGGGACGACGAGGCAGGTACGCCACGCCACGTCTGCCGCCCCCATGTTGTCCGCCCGCGGATGAGCGGCTCACACCACGATCGTCAAAAGGTGCCTTCGGCGCGCACCCAGGGCACGACGCCCATATCCTATCGACGCTCAGCGCCATCCAAGTCCTTGTGACGCACGACGCCCTCGCGCGCATCGACGCACCGCGCGTGATCGACTGTACGTCCCATTCTATCCCCTCACACGACTTTTGCTCATCGATGAAAAAAAACACAGTCATTCTGGGCCTGCAGCAGCCCTCGGGCATCTTTGCGGGCGACGCGTTCGGCGAGACCGACACGCGCTTCTTGTATTGCGCCGTATCTGCGCTATCGTTACTCGGCGCGCTCGATAGGCTCGACCGCGCGCGTACTGTGGCGTACCTTGCTGCGTGCCGGAACTTTGACGGGGGCTTTGGGCGCGTCGCCGGCGCCGAGAGCCACGCGGCGCAAGGTGCGTCCTTGGAGCCCCTCACCCCTTATACAACCCCTCCTTAAACCCCCTGCTCCTTCGCTTCGGTTTCGCCGCGCAGTGTGGGTGTGCACGGCTGCACTCGCGATCCTCGATCGATTGGACGTGATCGACGTGCCAACGCTCGGATGGTGGCTTGCCGAGAGGCAGCTGCCCAACGGAGGCCTGAACGGGCGACCCGAAAAGCTCGAAGATGTGCGTCGTCCTTTCGCGCCAGCTTCTTCCTACTGACCTGCGGGACTTAGGTGTGCTACAGCTATTGGGTGCTCTCCTCCATGGCGATCCTGAACAAGCTCACGTGGATCGACGCCAAGGCGCTCACGCGCTTCATCCTCTCGGCTCAGGTGTGTTCGCCCTTTGGCGTTCTTGCGCGTGTTTGGTCGTCTTGCGTCCTCAGGAGCGATCCTACCCACTCTCCCCCCTTAGGACCCGGACGGTGGTGGCATAGCGGACCGCCCGGGTGACATGGTGGACGTGTTCCACACGGTGTTTGGCGTTGCAGGCCTTTCCCTACTTGGCTACCCTGGGCTGGACGACCTCGACCCGGTATATTGCATGCCGGCGAGTCTTATCGAGCGTTTAGGGCTCAAGAAGGGCTGGAAAGCGCTACCGCGACGTGAGGCATGAGGGCCACCAGGTGGGCGTAGGCCTCGCGTATCCTCACAACTTACCTCGTTTTCGGATCGTGTATGTAGTGTCATCACCATGTGTAACCGCGTCTCTCGGCCAACAATTACATAGTATGGAAGCACAGTATCTCAATTGCCGGATATGTCATTAGTCCATACCGCAGCCACGCTTCTCAGGCTACCGAAATGAAAACATTCATCTCAACCCCAGGGAACAAAAGGAACTGGTATGTATGCGGGCGTCTTTAAATCAACCCAAACACTGCAACGTACAATTTACGGAAAGCAAAGGGAGGCGGAACAAACTAGGGGAATTTAAGCTAAGGCGCACGGTGCGTGAAAGTGTCGATCTACGAGAACTTCCACCTGTGGTTACAGTTTGTGCAGCTATCACAAAGGTCAGGGACGAGGAACGAATGAAATATACAAAAAACAAAAGAACGCACGTTACGAAGGTCTGTTGATAGAACAGTCAGCGCATCAAGCATCAAAAAGTTGAAGAATCAGGCGAGAACTTACTGTCATTGGTTCGTCAGCGCTCCGTGTCTGGGCTTGGCGGTAACGACATTTCCTCTGATATAAGGGGGGCGCGATAAGACAGGGGAGTAAAGGACCACCCGAATAACTTTTCGTACCTGCTTGCACCGGCCACACTGGAAGGCATCTGTCTCCGCCTGTTTTTCGCCTGCGCCGAGAGATAAGAACAAATTATCTTCTTCGATCTTTGCGTCAGCTGCCTTGCGTTCTTCCGACGCCATTTCCTGTGAAACAGACACGTTGTCACAAAAATAAAGCTCGGCCTCTCCGTTTGAAAGACAAGACAGACCTGGCTGGTCATTTTTGCAAACGTCTGGGCGGGTATATCGCCAGCTGTGACGCTCCTGCGCAAGCCGGGGTTGTTCTTGTCTTTGAGATTCACGAATAGCATTCGAATCTTTGACTTGTAAGTTGCGGTGGTTCCCTTGCAGTCCTTGCACACCGTCTCTTCTACCGTGCGCGCACGTTGCAGTATGAGGTCGGATGCTGCGCATTATGTAAGCCGCAGTCATGGAGAGGCGAGTCGAGGGCAACCATACGGAAACCAGATTCGAGCGCAAGCGCATCATAGAGCATTTCGATACACTTGTCGCGTGTTTTGTCGCCGGTGATGGACGTGCTCACACCGTCGCCTTTTGCCGAGCGAGCGCCATTGTTGGAGGTCGTCGGGGCTGACGGTGGCACCGAAGCGGTTGACGCTTTGCGCGGTGGAGGAGCTAAAACGAAAAAAAGGCGGGTCGGAACTCCCGTAATTATAAGCCAATTGGCGCACGTACCTGCGGCTTTCGCAGGCCCCTTGGAGTGCGTACCAGCAGCTTGCTTCTCCTTGTCTACTGCCGTTTTCCACGTACGCACGATTTCTTTGGCGAGTTCGGAGACTTCCTTTGATGCATGCGAGCGCAGTTTTCCGACGGCAAGGCCGGCTTTGCTTTCCTGGAAGGGAAGGATAGTAGGCGGTGTGAGCGCAGCGGCGAAAGAAATTACACGAGAATGAGACGCACTCTGAGTACGGCCTCTGTGATCTTGGCCTCCTTCTTCAATACCTGCAGGATATCGACGATTTCCTGTGTCAAATGGGTAAGAATGAGTGGTAAAATAGTCAGCAAAAATAACGGATAAAACGGGACGGCGGGACATACCTGGTCGGTTGAGGCTTGCTGAAGTGACTTCACGAAACGTTTGAGCTCAGCTATGTCCGACATATTCTACGGCCCTAATTTATCGTTGGATCTAGCTATCTACGATACGTACAGCGTTCTGTACTGTACTTCGTCTTTGCCGCCGAGCTCACGCTTGAAAGAAAGGCAAGTGCTACAGTAGGCCACTCCCACGGCGGACATTCACAATCGCGACCAAACAGGCGTCAATAATGTGTAATCACGAGATGAATGGGCTAACCCTAACCCTAACATGGCTGGCGAGGGTCCCTCGTCGTCAAAGCACAGACGCGAGCTCTTTGGTTGGCTTAGCTATGCCTTTGCCAGCGAGGTCTTCGTGATCGTCTCTCTTACCCTCTTCCTTCCGATATGTCTCGAGCAATTTGCCCGTGACAACGGGTTCCTGCTCCCCGACAAGACGATACCTTGTACATCACGTCCCTCACCGCCCTCCGGCGCAACGGACGAAGACGAAGCAAGATGCGTAGTCAAGTTGGGATGGGCTTGGGTCGATACTGCTAGTTTCAGGTGCGTTGAATTCTCATATAGCGTCCGCAGCTAATCATAGCCCACCTGATTGCAGCCTCTACACATATTCACTCTCTGTTGCGCTGCAAGCGTTGACTGTCATCTCTATGGGCGGAATCGCCGACAGAGGTGCGCTTCTATTTCTTCTAATCTACTATAGTACCGCAGTAACACCATCGATACAGCCTCGTACCGCAAAACCTTGCTCTTCGGCTTTGCTGCGCTCGGCTCCATTTCGTCCCTCTGCTTCTTCCTTCTCCCTTCTTCTTCCCCAGTATGGCCGCTTGCCGGTCTCCTCTCCGTTCTGGCCAATATCGGCTTCAGCGCATCCATCGTAGTGCTCAATTCGTACCTGCCACGCCTCGCAGCATCTTCCCTTCCCTCGTCGGATCATGGCGATACAGAGAAGCTGTCCCGTGCAACTGCGCGCATTTCTTCACTCGGAATCGCGCTCGGATACACGGCAGGTATCCTGCTGCTCCTGGCCGTGTTAATACCAGTCCAGCTTGCTGGCGGGTCGACTACGGCGCTGCGGTTCGCCATTGGCGGCTCCGGGGCTTGGTGGGCGCTTTTTTCTGTGCCCGCTCTTATCTTGCTTCCCGGCGCGAGCGCATCCCAGGATGCACCGAGTAGCGGCGTCACGGAAGAGCGTGAAGGTCTCCTCGCGGACGAACGTCCGGTAACTGTGCCTGCACTGGCGGATAAATGGACCGTGCGACAGGAAGTGGTAGATGCATGGAAAAGGTTAGGCAGTATGTTGCGTTGGCATAATATTCAGCGACTACGCAACACTTTCCGCTATCTCGCCGCGTGGTTCCTTCTTTCCGATGGTATAATAGCGTGTTCCCCTCTATCGCGGTACTCTTCATGCTAACAGCCGACTTAGGGTTCACAACGTTGACCTCGACGGCGCTCCTGTTTGCGAAGACGACCCTTCACATGCCGCCCAGCTCGCTCGTACTCGTCGGAGTACTTACTCCAAGCGCGGGGATCCTCGGTGCGCTCCTATGGCCCGCCGTGCAGCGCCGCTTCGGTCTCACGTCGCTGCGTGTGCTCGTACTCCTCGTCGTCGCCGGGAGCGTCATTCCTGCATACGGTGTCATCGGGCTGTTCGCGCCGCGGGGCGCGAAGTGGGGTCTGCGTGTGCCCGCGGAGATGTACGTGTTCGCGGTATACTTCGGCGCGGTGTACGGCGCGTTCCAGAGCTACGCCCGGGCGTTGTACGCCGAGATCATCCCGCCCGGCGAGGAGGCGCGGTGGTACGGCTTGTTCTCCATCACCGACAAGGTGCGCGTCCCGCAGTAGAGGAACGAGCGCATGGAGACAGCAGACTGACCCGTATGCCCCAGTCGTCATCCTTTATTGGACCACTGATCGTCGGCCTCTTGGCCGATAGGACGGGCAATATCCGCTATGGGTTTTTGTTCCTCGTGGCTATGCTTTGGGCGGCGCTGCCAGTCCTGGCTGGGGTGGACGTCGAGCGTGGGCGGACAGATGCGCGCGCGTGGTCGTCTGGTGATGATGGCCGTGAGGCAGAGGGTGACACGGTTGCACAGCCGAACAGTGGTCAATGATACCGGTCGGGTTGAGCCTCGTGATGCACTTATGGGCCACTGGCGACTTGATGGAGGCCTTTCCTATTTATTGCTAGGGTTCTGCATCTCATTTACGTACATATATTGCTCAAGGCTAATAAGTTACTCTCCGTTGCAGCACAGTAAGAGTACTGAAAGATGGCGATGAATTACCAGCAGGGCTGGCTGAAGGCCAGCATATTACACTCCGCACTTGGTCTACATGTTAGCTACTGACGATGCAGCGGAGGTATCAGTAATTTCCATTATCCTTGCTCGCAGGCCCACCAACGTTCAAATCTTAACGATGGCCACGTTGGAAAGCATCGGCTGTAGGTTATATTGCTTTCCCTCTCCCGATCATGGCCCATACGAGACAATCCTCGTGTTATTTTAAAGACAGAAGTACGCCTTTTCACTGCGCGTGTTCTTAACGATAGAACATGACGGCAGTGCGAACAACACATGCAGTGAGAGTAGCAGAAATACAAGATCTACAGTATCGGACTTGCTGAGTTTTGGTTCGGTGGACTTCGAATTTCTCCTCCCACGGGCGTCACCTGTGTCTACGGTAGACGACGTTAGGAAGTGAACGTTGAACATTTACCAGTCAGCCCTTCTTTTTACTGTCTCGTGCTTATCTTTTCGTTTTTTCTCTCTCGTTCCAGTGAATTCTGACAGCGAATTTTTCGGCTCGTGCGTTGCCGCCGCTCAGCAACAGTGCACAGGGCCGCCTGCCAGCGTCTCTCTCACCACCACCACCACCACTACCACTGTTGACGACTTCGATCTCACCGACGTTTCGGAACACGTCCTCCCTCAGTCGCCCCTGATCTCCGACTCCTATTCCGGGGCTTTCTCTGACTTTTATGGCTTTCCTTCGAACCCTATCTCCGTCTACTGAACTGGCGACATATGGCCAGTGCCCAAAAGTCCCCAGGCGCAACGCGCACCGAGGGAAACCAGGCCCGTCTGCAACCACCCGATCCGAGCTGTGTGGTGCACACTAGGTGAACAGGCGTACAAGTTCCTTGGTTCTCTTGAAGTCAAATGGTCGACCATCGATCTTGTCCGCTTCGCCGAGGAAAAAGGGGGAGCCGATCCGCTCTATCTCTGGGTGGGCGTCGGACCTAGGTCTCTCTCCCTCGAGGGTACCAAGGCCGCGGCCGTCGGCTGCAAGAGGATCCTCGCCGATGCGAAGTTCCCCGACGTCGAGATCGCCTTCAGGGAGTCCGTCGTTACTCGGTCCACCGGCCCGCAGCTTCTCATCCACACCTCCGAAGACCCCACCGCCGACATACGTAGCCCCTACACTCCTGCTCTCGGTGTTCAGATCGCCCCTCGAGACACCCCTCACATTGAGGGCACCGGTGCCCTGTATCTCTGCGAGAGTAGCCAAAGTAAACTGGTCTTCCTCCTGACTGCCCGCCACGTCCTTCTCCTGCTGAGCGCATATTGTAACGAGCTCTATGCGCGCGAGAAGGCCAACCAGCCTTTTCACGAGGTTCTTATCCTCGACAGCAAAGCTTACACAGACGCCCCCGAGGCCATGATGGACAAGATCGAGGATGTGCTTATCTTTGTGGGTCAGTATAAAAGGGAGCTTGCTGCATTGGGGGAGGCCGTTGAGGGCGAGAACGCCATGGTAGCCCACAAGCGCCACGTGTTTGAGGGCAAGTTGACGGAGGCGGAGATGACGATCACGGCTGTAGGCAAGTTTCATGATAAGATTACCAAGCACTGGAGCACGTCTTTACGCCCCTCCGATTTCCGTCTGTACTGGTCCCAAGAAATTCAGAGGATTGGGCTCTGATTGATCTCTACCTTGACAAGATCGATTTGGATGGTTTCAAAGAAAATGTTGTTTATCTCAGTACTCTTCGATCTATCTTGGTACAAGGTCGTGCGTATAGGGGAGAGGGAAAGCGTAACGTGGACGAAGTCGCGTGGATTTGGAACCCCGCCCGGGCGCGCGTGAACCGTGAACCGAGCTACGCGTAGACATCATGGTATGCCGAGATCATCCCGCCCTGCACGGCCTGTTCTCCATCACGACAAAGTGCGCCGCTCCTGACTCAGCGTCCTGTTTGTGATAAGTGCACGCCGACTGACAGGCACGGCAGTCATCCTCTTTGTCGGTCCTCTGACCGCCCGGCCTCGTGGCCGAAGAGGATACAGTAGGCAACATCCGCTAGTCTCTCGTGTTTATAATTGACGTGCTACCAATCCTAGCCGAAATAGACGTCGAGTGTTGGTGGACAGATGCGCACGCGTGATCATCCGGCTGTGATGGCCATGAGGAAGGGGCACCCCGGGCACGGTTACCCCCCCGGACAATGGTTGAAGTCGAGCCAGGTTGGGCCTGGTCTGTCTCGTGTTGACTGACACTCACGCTCTGACTCGGGCCGGTTCGAGGGTTCATTTTGTCATGGTTGGGGGCCTTTCCCATTCATTTACGGCTGCTGCACATCATTTGCTTACCCAGGAATATTCCGTTACAGTAAAAGAAGTACTGTACTGTAGAAAAGGGTGATAAATTACCAATAAGCAGGGCCGACTGAGGGCTGGTAGACACACCACACTGTGACAGCCTGCATCATGCTGTCAGCATGACGGCGCACCGGGTGTATTTGTTCCAGGTTTGCATTAGCATTGGCCTCGTTCGCACTTTGAAATACGATCAGGTTTCAAAAAGGCGAGTAATGCTAAAAGTAGAGTACATGCGGAAAACTCGCACCCCCCAAAAAAGAGCACCGGGCGGCAGTGTCCAGGAGCTCTACTAAGATATAGCAATGCAGCGGAAATAGCGAGGTATACACTATACAGAAGTTACAGTACTTAGTATTCATCAATAGCGTCCTTATTGTGTCCCACGGTGACCGTTGGACACGTGTACTTTCAGATCACTCATTGGGTAAGTTGTATGATGGGCATCCAGCTTCCAGCGGAAACGTGAACGACGCCAATAACTTTGACATGATCTTGCGTGATCCTACCGCTCCCGATTTGCCATCGAGGATCTGTCGCCACATAGCGATGGGCCATGCACTCCTGGAGGAAGGCATCAATTGATGGCGAGAATAATGGACACGTAAGAATTGTACCCTGAAGAAATTATTCAAAGAGGTGCCGACGGCCTTCATAAGGCGCGCCATGCTGATTGGGTTCCGTGCGGGTGTCTCGTCTCGGGTATTTATCTGACGCTTCCAGCTCCTATAGCCGGGCCACTACAAACAGTGCCATAGAACGAACGAGTTGGATTGTTGCTGGCCGTGGTAACGAGGAGGGTGTACTCACGTTGACCCGGATCTGCGCCGTTGCACTTCTACCAAGTGGCGCGAATTTCTCCGCGTTATGGAGATCGCGATCGCGACCACGAAGGATATCCGGTAACCGGAACCCTATGCCACCATTGCGGTTGACGAAGAAGATGGGTAATTCAAGCGTGGCGCCATCGACTTGGCGTCGAAAGTCCACCTCGTCGGTCGGGATCCATCGCCTTTGTGGGACGACGGTACCATGGGTGGTCCTACTACTATAGTCCAGAAGCGGGGTCGGTTGAAATGGGACACCTGGGGATGTCCCTTGCACCAAGTTGGCGTTGTGTGTGATATACCATGCGCCTTGATGGAATGTCAACCCATAATATCGTAGGAAGTGTTGGAAAGGTGGGGTCCTAAGTAGGAGCGCGAAGTAGTTATTAGCGTCTTCGGGTGAAAATGTACGAGCGACGAATCCGTCGGCGACGACGTCGCTAGCAAGGGTGATGCGCTTTGTACTAGTAAGTCAGAACGAATAAGAGACGAATCACCAAACTGACTCACTTGTTGGGGGTTCATGAGCAGTGAGTTCCAAGTTACACTAGAACTAGTGCGAAGTGGAAAGCTTATAACCAGTCCCGTGGATCCTCCATTCCCCGAGTCCATTTTCAGTGACCACCGCCCGTCACATTCTAGGGTGCACACTTGAAGCTAGCCGAAACTGCCTCAAAACTCGTGGTTCATGCACGTCCATGAACGAAACAGGGGCCATGATCGAGAATAAGCAAGGTTTTCGGCACTCTTCATTGATGCTTCATCGTGCGCTGCATCAACTAAACAAAAAAAGTTCGTCAGTGGCAAGGACACCGTCTCTTATGAGATACAGTAGTACGTAGAACAGTAGGACTGCACGAACAGAGGAAGACGCCAACAATCTCGGTCCAAATTTCTCTGTGTACGAAAATTGGTCCCACCCCCTTCAACAGAGGAGACATCCCGGTGTGTAGGACCTGGATGCAGAAACAGAACCTTCTGCACTAGACGGTGAGACACCGGAGGTGATAACGAGTAGAAGTAGAGGTTGGTTGTGAGAGAGGAGCGGCCTGGATCCGGTCTTAATCAAATTTTCTGCGTACAGTCATGCTGGTGAGGAGCGGTGGAGGGTGGTGGAGAGCTGTTCGCATGGGCTTTCTGCAGTGACCACCCAGCTTATGGTAACCGGGCCGGACTATACACGCAGGTAACACGTGCTATTATATGTCACATGATCGTGTCATACCCCATTATGAAATTGGCAAGTCTCCGATCGTACGACAGAATGGAACTACTGTATAGGACATTCTCCTATCTACCGGTCGTTTAAGACGTGAAAGTTACGGGGTGACCAGAAAACCGGTGCACAGCGATAAACTGCCTGACAGATCTCACCAGCTGGTAGTCTAACTCAAGCTCTTCCAGGGCTGGCAACACTTCGGTGGCCATCTCTCCGCTGATATCGTCCAGCGCAAGAGCAATGTGCCCGCCCAACTGCTCAGATCCTTGCAGCGTCTTCACGGCGGTGAATGGGCGGAGGAGTTCCAGCCAGCCAGTGTCATCCATGTCGTCTTGCCAACCTGGTTGCAATTCATCCTCTTCGATCGAGAGATGGCCCACGTTGGAGACAAGGGCGGGAGATTGACCAAGGATCTGGGCAAGGTGTGAAACCTGCCAATCTAACCCTTCGGACAAGATACAGAGGGTAAAGCGACCTATGCGGCGTTCTCCTTGTTCGGACTCGAGTCTAATCTTGACGTTGCTGACATTAAACCGTATATGCGCATGCCCAAACCGGGCTAGCTCGAAGTTTTCTGCGCGGCCGATGAATTGGGAGAGTTGGAGAACCTGGAAGTCGAGCTGGTTGAAGTACGTTACTTTGAAGTGGTGGAGCTGAGGTGTGTCAATTCGCGCCAAAAGGCCTTCAAAGTACTTGCTAAAACCATGGAATTTAAATGTGATGAGAGATGGAAACACGGTCCGGGTTAGGGGGGGTGAGTGTTCAAGCTCAAGGCGAGAAGTCTGCGGCTTGAACCAAATCCAAAGGTTATTCAGCCTTATTGATGCGGCAAGGCCTGTAACTATCGCCTCTGGTGAAATGTAACCATCCTGGGGAATATTTTCGAGTCGAAGACTGACGAGGTTAATGGCGGACGAAAGGAGGGTGGGTAATTCCGGAAATGAGATGTCTTCTATGTAGATTTCACGTAACTGTGGTGCAGAACCACCCAAAAATGCATCAGGGAGGACCAGTATGTTCTGATCTTTAGGTGAAAGCCAAAGATCTGTTAGCGTCGGAAATGGCACCTGCGTCACCGAGGCCGCCATCTCCAACAGCGAGTTCGTTACAGCGAGCTTGATGCTGCGCACCCGAGCCGGGTTCTCGAGCGCGGCGACGACATCATCTTCGTAGTTAATACTAGGGCTCCTGCGGCCCCAGAATGTGAAGTAGTCCACGATAATTGGGAAGGGTGGCCAGTATCCCAGATTCTTCCTGACAGGGGTTCCGTACGTGCAGAGAAGCGTCAAATCAAGACTGCCTGGTGACGCAAAGTTGAACACGATATTTCTCCAACGCTGGCACACGTGCACGAGTCTGTGCCATTCCGAACTAGGGTGAAAGGAGATCCCATAGCGGTTGGTATCCATTTGGCAGAAAGCAAATACTTCTATGAGAATATCGTTTGGGAGCATGTCGATTGTTGTTGCACGTCTGTAACTCTTGCCTATTCAACACAGGTCAAAACTCGTTGCGGGCGCCATACATGAGCCTGATGCTTGAAGACATACCTGGTTCATGGCTTTGAACAATGTCTCCTGTCTTCGTGTCTTCCCCATGTTGTGTCGGTGCTGAAATAGGACTAGAAGACGACATGGGAAGTGAACATTTACTCTTTTAGGGATGACTAATTATCAGTCAGTTAGAACCATGAGGTAAACAAGCGCGTAGACACACTGGAGAGAGCTCATTGACCGAAGCAGTAAAAGCACTGGGGCGGGAGGGTGATGTGTTTCCCTCATATCCAGTACTTGTACCCACCGCCGGGTTACAGCGAGCGCCCTAGGAGTTGTACTGTAATCCTGTTCATGTGTCGTGAATTAGGGCGCATGTACACCAATTCATTAAACTTCAAGCCCGCCTGTCCACCACGGATGTCTTCCCACCCACGAATATTTCGTGTCTGATAAGGGCTATTTCTCAACGGTTGCAGTCCACAATACCGTCGAGCATACGAGAGAAGCCAGATACTTTGAACGAGGCAGGGCCTCCATCCTCTGAAGTAGGCGATGGATGTAAAGCTCGCGGAACATAACGTTTCCTGGGCGCCTGACTAGTAATTCATGGCTTGTCATATTGAGGAGCCGCCCATAACTAATTAATAAATAACGGGTGGCATAGCAATGAATCCGCTGTACAGCACCTGAACTGGTCCGCTAACGAACGGGAGTATTGGGGGTGGATAGATGTAGTCAAGCAGGACTACATGTTTTTACCAGGGTAAATTTCCCCATTAGAAATGAGGGTAAGACTGAGGGTTGTCAAAGAGATGTCTAGGGCCGCTAACGATATGATACTCGGCCTCTAATAACGGAGATGAAAGTCATCGAAGCCTCAAGAACAAGAACTCGGATATAACTCTCAAGTGTGAGAATATTGTACTTAGCTAGGACGAGCGCCGCCGCCGACAGTCACTTGACGAACGCCGCCGGAACTTGGACAATAACGGATATGAAGCTATGAAGGTGTGAGTAGAATCGTGGAGATAAGTTAGTAATTCCGAAAGAGGGCCATATAACATGTTACTGAGAGAAATTATTATAAGCGGCCTTTTTATGCTTGTATCTTCTGATAATTTATAATTGCGGATAGCTCTGCCGATACTATTTTAAGGCCTTTATACAAAAACAAATAATGCTTATTACAAACCGGTTCAATTATAACCCGAATCGGAGCTCGACTCGCTTGTCCCGTCGAGACATGCAGGTTGGCTTGCTCTCTATAATCGGCCTCCCTTTGGATATGTTTCTCACACCTGCCGGTACAACTGAAGAAGGGATGAAGCACGATGCGTACAGTCGTCGGGTTTGGCTGGGCCTGCATCGGTAGTGTGTCCTTCGGAGTGCTCATGCGATTACCCCACTGCGCCTCCACACCTCTTCTCCAGCTCTCCCCTCACTCGATCGTCATCGCTATCGGATACATGGCTAGTAACCAATAGTGTTACTTACTGTTCAGTGCACTAGTGAGTCGATCGCGGTACCAAGACTCACCATTGGCTGCTCTTGGACTTTCAGGCACTTTTTCCATACCCGTACTTTTCCTTGCACCCATGGGGATGCACCCGAGGCACCGAGTAGTGCCACTACGGAAGAGCGCAAAGGCCCACTCGTATAAAGAATTTTGAGGGTATGTCTGAATTTGCGATTGAATGGACTGTATGATGAAGGGGGTCGGATGGGAGGAAAAGAGGGCAATATGTTGCGCAGCACAAGATTCGGCGACGATGCAACACTCTCCTCTACCTCGCCCCATACGCTCCTTCGTTTCGACGGTATTACGTGCTCCCTTCCAACGCAGTACTCCTCGTGCTGACGACTTAGGCTTCACAGCGTTAACCTAGGCGGCATGAAGACAACCCTTCACATGGCGTCCAGCTTGCTCGTAGGAGTAGGGGTATTTCTTAATCCAAGCACGAGGATTTTCGGCGCGCTCCCGTGGCAAGCAGTGCGGCGTTGCCTTCGTCTCACCTGGTTCCATGTGCACCTTCATCACCTTGTCGAGATAAGCGCTATTCCGCTTTACGACGTCCGGCTTTGCGTGTGCCCAGGAAAATTACGTGCTGCATACTCTGAGATGCTGTGTTATGTGTTCCAGTACTCCGGCCGGGCATTGTTCGTCCGAGATCATCCCCACCCGGAGAGGACACGCAGCAGTATGACTTGTTCTCCATCACCGGAAAGATGCCCCGCCCTGCATAAGCGTTCCGTAGTGATTGAGCGCATGCTGATTGACTCTCCCCCGTCGTCCTCATCTATCGGCCCTCGTCCTCTGATTGTCGACCTCAGTAAATCAAGAGTCCCAGCACAATACTCCAGGCTGCAGCGCGCAAGCGGATGTACCGAGAGGGCGATGGGTCGCGGGTTTACTGACAGACTGCGTATGACAGTGGGATACCGACCCACGCCGCAGTGCAAGCATTTATCCCGGATTTGCACTAACGTTGGCGATGCCCGCGTTTGTTGACAGGGCGATTGGTTTCTGAGCTCCGCATAGAGATATGTATCAGTAGGCAGTACTGTACACACACGCACGGAATACTTAATGGTCATTTTTTTTCCCCTAAAAAGAGAAGGCACGCGGCAGTGTCCAAGGACCCAACATACGACAATGGTACAGAACGCATTACAGGTACCGCGCTGGAATAAATGCTATAACAAGAGTACAGTGGTCCTATGATACAAAACATTTATTGACGGTGTCCATTATGGCATCCAGGCAGGATCCGAATGACCATAGAAATCATTTACCGCAGACGTGATCAGAACGAGTCCATCCGAAAGCGCCTGGAATGCGATACCAAACAACTCGGAGGCTGCTTGTGAGCCATTAGTAGACATTTCGGGTGAGTTGAATGATGGGCATCCAGCTCCCAGCGGAAACATGGATAGCGCCAATGACCTTTACCTCCGCTTGCGTGATTCCTCCATCCCCTCCAATCTGCCATCGGGGCTCTGTTGCCACAAAACCGTGAGCCACGCACTCCTGGAGGAAGGTGTATTCGATGACAGTGATAGCGGGGCAGTGAGGAACGTACCCGGAGGAACTTTTCCACAGAGGTACCAACCCACTTCATAAAGCGCGCCAAAGTGATCGGATTCCGCGCAGGGGTCTCATCACGGATAGAAACCTGGCGCTTCCAGTACATATAGCCGGGCCACTACAAATGGTTTCGTAGAACGATTAAGATTACGATTACCGCGTGCTGTAACCGAGAGATGGACTTACGTTGATCCGTATGTGAGTCGTGACCCTGCCCCCAAGGGGTGGAAAGTTATTCGCGTTATAGAGATCGCGATCGCATCCTCGGAGGATTTCTGGCAAGGGGAACCCAATGCTACCATTACTATTGACGAAGTATATGGGCAGCAGAAGGGCAGCGCTTTTGACGTGTTGTCGAACATCCAGTTCGTCGGGCGGGGTCCATCGCTGTTGGGGCAAAATGGTGCCTTGTGTTGCCCTACTATTGTAATCCAGAAGTGGTATGGTTTGGAACGGGGCACCTGGTGATGTGTACTGCACCAAGTTGGCGTTGTGCATGATATACCATGCACCTTGATGATATACTATATCATAGTATCCCAGGAAGTGCTGGAAAGCTGGACTCTTAAGCAGGCACATGAAGTAGTCATTAGCGTCCTCTGGTGTAAATGTACGACCGACAAATCCATCGACGAGGACGTCGCCAGCAGGTATAACGCCCTTCGGTGGGGAACATTAGACAAAGCGAAAATTGAACGACTGAGATTGGCTCACTGGATGTTGGCCGGCAGGGGCAAGTGCACGAGTGACGAATGCAAATGATGTCGGTGATGGTAGCGGAACTGTCAGAAGTGATATAGCCTAGAAGCAACCTTATAACTCACTACCTCGGCCGATGAAGGCCACGGGACGACCAGAGTGCCTTCGCACGGAGATAAATTGCTCAATGGATACCACTGCTTGATCTTCTAACGAAAGCGAACCCAGGGCCGGCAATACTTCGGTAACCATCTCTCCGCAGACACTGTTCAGTGCAAGAGCAATGTATCCTGAAAACTGCTTAGATCCATGCAGCGCCTTCACAGCGTTGAACGGGCGGATGAGCTCTAGCCAGTCAGTCCCGTCCATGCTACCTTGCCAACCTGGTTCAAATCGCGGATCAGCCTCGTTGATCGAGAGAAGGCCCACACCGGAGACTATAGCGGGAGATTGACCGAGGATCTGGGCCAGGTGCGAAACTTGCCAATCTAGCCATTTGCATGAGACACGAAGAGTAAGGCGACTTCTACGACGTTCCGTCCTTTCACAACAGAATTCAATGCAGCCGTTATTAATATGAAAGTGCCCATACGCACGCTCGGACTCAGCTAGCTTGAAGCTTTCCGTGCGGCCAATGAACTGAGAAAGTTGGGGAACCCAAAAGTCGAGCTGATTGAAGTACGTTATTTCGAAGCAGTCGAGTCGAGGCGTGTCAAATCGCGCCAATAGGTGTTCCAAATACTCGCTAGAGCCACGGAAATCAAAGGTGGTGAGGGAGGGAAGAACACCACGCGTTAAGAGAGGCAAGTATATTGGTTCAAGGCGAGATGTTGGCGATTTGAACCAAATACAAAGGCTGTCAAGCCTAGTTAAAGCGGCCAGTCCCGCAACCATTGCCTCTGGTGAAATGTAACCACCCTGGGGAATATCTTCGAGTCGAAGATAGACGAGGTCACCGGCAGACAAGAGAAGGGCGGGTAATGTTGGGAACGAGATGCTTCCTAAGTGGATTCGACGTAACTGTGGGGTAGAACCACCTAAAAATGCATCAGGGAGGACTGGGACGTTCTGATCTTTCGATGACAGCCAAAGATCCTTCAGCGCAAGAAATGGTTCCTGCATCACCGGGGCCACCATCCCCAACAGCGAACTCGTTACAGAGAGCTTGATGCTACGCACCCGCTCAGGGTGCTCGAACGCCGCGGCGACATCGTCTTCGTAGTCAGGGGTACAGTTCGTGTCGTTTGGGATAGAGTAGTCCACAACGATCGGGAGGGGTGGCCAGTAACCCAGATTCTTCCTGACAGGGGTTCCGTACGTGCAGAGAAGCGTCAGATCGAGGCTGCGTGGTGACGCAAATATGATGTGTCGCCATCGCCTGCACACGTGTACCAGTCTGAGCCATTCAGAGAACCCATCAGAATGTTGACGCGTTGGAAACGAGTCGAATATTTTTAGAAAAACATCGTCTGGGAGTATATTGATTGTCGTTGGGCGTCTGTAACCGTCGCCTGATCCCCGCAGGTCAGCGCTGGTCAGCACTCGTTGCAAGTGGCCACACGAACTCGGCGAGAACGTACCTGGGCTTTGAGCGATCTTGATCGGCTTCGAGCCTTTATTACGGCCGTGTTGTTTTGTTGCTGAAATGGCACCAGAAGGCGGCATAGAGAGTGGATGGTGGGTCGTCTGGGGATGGATAGTTACGAATAAGCGGGGAATGCTAGTCAATGAGTACAAGCACCGAGCCGAGCCGGAGGACGCGGCAGCTTTTATCTGGTAGACTCCCCCCAGACGACGAGCGCCTTACGGTAGTATTCCTGTTCATGCGCCGTGAATCAGGGCGACGCACGGCTGTGCACACTGAGAAAATCGATCGTTTCATAAACACGTACTGGTAAGGATATTAGATGGTACAGGCGCCACTTTTAGATCTCCCGTCTAGTAAGGGTTATTTCTCATCCTTCCCCTGACAACCTTGGTGGCGACACCGTCTATTGTACCATATACCACACAGAAGTAAGAGGCTTCGAAAGTAGGCAGCAACTGTGAAGATATGTCCCACAGGCTCGTTACATTGAGGAGCAATTCGTAATGATAATATCATACAATGCAGTGGCGGCGGCAGAGCGCTGTGCTCTTGGCTGTGCTACTGATCCATAGATAACTTCCAGTTGAATGGGATATCGATCAATCGATCCACTGTACAGGACCAAACTGGGGTGAAGGTTTCTCTAAACGAACGTACGTGCCGCAGATGAGTAGGGGTAGTGTACTAGGGCTGTGTCTTATTACCAGGGTAGTAATTGTGCAACAGAAATCAGAGTAGGACAGAAGAGAGACGATACTTCTGCGTAGGTACTGGGTAGTCGCCGATGATCGTGACGAAGCAGAATATCCATCCCGACGTTATTGCTGAATGGTACGACCAACAAAAAAGTGCGAGAATATTGTAGGGTCGACTGGAGTGTGCACTTGAAAAATGGCAACTTCGTGACCCCTGGAAATTGCAAAGCTAGTACCCATGGGTGCCTATTGTAAGGACTACGTCCTCGCTGGGCTCGGAACGATACATTACTTATTCGATCACTAAGCACACGTATATAATTACGGAATATAAACACCTTATGCTTCCACCTTTGCGTTAACAATCTGCGTCCGCGTCGGTGCTCCCGTGCACTTCCGTGTTTCCTAAATCTCTTCTCTATCGCTTCTATCTACGCTTCCCCTCGGGTCGAAGTCTATTACTTGCTACACCATCACAACGGGATCAAAATTGGGGACATGACTTAGGACGAAGTGAGAGGAACGTGCCATCACCCATGTCCGTGTGGTGACAGCTTTGAAATTTCGCGCAAGCAACTCGTGAACTGTGGAGAGTCGTGCCAGTGACGTGTCCAGATTTCAGCCTTATAATTCGTGTAATTTATGACCTAGTGCAAGCCTTCTTCAGAACACCCGGCCTACGAAAGGAGGACTCTGATAGTCGTCGTATATCATACTTTGATTTTTAAGGACGAGCCGCCCAATGACAAGGATGCTGGTGAATGTGAAGACGATGGAGGGGATAGCGATGATGACGAATGCGTATTAGACGACGCGATGGAGAAAATTTGGTTATTTCGGAGAAGTCGAGGCTCGTTGCTACCACTGCGTGAGTAGGTGCGTTGTATCCTAACCACAATGTGGGCTGTACTAGAGTGCCAAAACTGGCGTGCATAGGTCTGGGGTGATTGGGGGTCGTTTTTGGCCTCGCCAGTCTCACGTTCGAACAGGAGGTTCTCTAGGCCATACCGTGGCTGTACTTTCGCTATATGACACATCAATCTATTTGCGCCCATGTATCCTGGTATTCGTTTGTCGTAACCTGGGGCTGCTAAAGAGAACTCTTACTACATTCCATCGATTTGGGATGCTCGATTACGGAATTACTTCACAAAAAAGACAAAGGTTTAAAGGTTCAAGAATTTGGTGTACCCCTAATACCTGTAAGTGTGGAATAGTCTTTCGGTATACGCCAGCGCCGACACGAAGTAGAGCAGGTTTCGAGCTGACACATACTCTTCGGTGAAACGGTAAGATCGCGTCTCTTGGACGCACCATGGTCTATGATATCAATCGACTCGCAGATGCGTCAGTCGGATATCCCTTTGAAAAAAGGAATACTGGAGACGCACCTCTTGTTTGTTATCCATGGTCCAACAACTGATGTTGAGTAGTATTCAACATTCGACGACGGTCGGCACAGCAGTATGGGACTGACTTACAACATATTGTTATTGCCAGCCCCCAAGTCGGTCATGATGTACTTGTCATTGGAGTTGGACGGGAGTCGACCCAGTTCCGTGCAAGTGATTTCGAGCTACGAACCGATAGAGGAACATCACAGTGCAAAAGGTCATTCAGCTCGGACATCTAAGACCGTGTGTGTCACTGGGTGACATGGGTAAGTGGGCCCATAAAGAAGATAAAAGAAAGACGCGCCTTGTTGAAGTCTGGTACCTCTATGGCGTCGCGGAGGTTGATAGTGGCAAAGGTCTGCACTTTCCCGGTGACGCGGCTCGTCCATCACCATGCAGTACTGTGTCTTAGTCGTGCCCAAAGCGGGCCCGGTGGCAACAACGCGGTCCTCTCAGGATTTTATCGCCACATCGACATGTCAGCCAGAAGGAAGGTGGTGTATAAAATAAGACGTTTGGATCTGAATGCGGATGGGGATTTAAACGTTTAAATTTAAAACTGGAGGACTGAGGTGGTCAGGCAGTGACTAGCGACAGAGAGAGACCGAGACGAAGGGGAAACCCGGACCGATCATCTACCGTAGACGCGTCGGCTTCGGTTCTTGCACTCCGACAACGATGTCTTCGACGCAGCGATCAATCGTCTTCATATAAACACCGGGGAGATGCCCGCAGGGAGACTAAGTGATGGGGTCCTTAGTGATGTCGTCCCAAAGTTCGTTACCCGCGTCATTTCGTGGTCGTCAGACCCTGGACACTGTCTGCCACGTACCAGGATTTCCGCTAGCTCTACACAGGGAACTCGCGACCTTCCACTGGTGAGGCCATCTTTGGGCTGGCGCCCAAATCGTCTCTTTTGCCGACCGGCCAGTGTCGATGGTGTGAGTGCACATTTCCGTACTGTTTGCCTGGACCTTTAAAATTTAACGAAATTCCAAATTTCACGTGTCAAGGAAGATATTATGGGATTCCTCGAAACCTGCGACTGATACAAGCGGCGACCTCGATATATGTGACTAGTTCCCTGTGCGTTTGGTAGTGGCGATTTTCTTCTTTGCCACTTCCACCCGATGACTTATGCCCTCGCCCTGTAGGATGAAAAGGATGAAAATTTTCTGGTAAAACACACGGGTCCCTGTCTTCTGTCCATGGCGAATACCGTAGCGTACTGGAAGTTGGTCTCTCACTCTAAAATGGGCCAATTCAGGACCCAACACGAACAGCTATCAGGTTCGTGTCCAAAGCAGACCTTTTCTCGCTTCGTATGTCATCTGATTATGAGTCTTAGTTCATTACGACTGCACTGTGTGATCTCCTCGACAGGAGGAACATCGTCTTTGTCAAAGTCATCGACGGTATGGTTTTGCGCAAGATAGAAAATGTCCTGACGAGGTCAAATAACCAGCCAAAGCTCGTTATTGAAATTACTGGTATAATGATGGCCTCTAATCGTAGAGGGTTACCTACTGATTTATTGTTTAAACTTCAGAATGTGGAGAGGTGCAAGGAACTGACGGGGTTTAGTTGTACAGTTTCGAGTATTATCGGCATACCATTTGGTCGTTACCCTGAGCTTTGGTGAAGAAATGACCAAGTTTCATTTCCCATCTTAATCGTAACGACGTGTCCGAGAGCCAACTTTCAGGCTTCCTGATGCTTCTTGGACGTCATAGCCGCAGTTGGACTAAATGAAGCCACAAACTCAGATCACTGTAAGGGTAATAATCGGGGGAGCGCGGAAGCACGAAGCGCTTCTCGATTTGATGAGAGCCCACCTGTCCGAGGCGCTTGCCGAGGCGAGGTCGTGACTGCTCCCACATAGCAAGACGAAAGGTCGAGGGTGGGTGCTTCGCCCTGATTCCTTGATTGATACCGGATGCGGCGGGTGGCAGTGGATTCCAATGTTTCCAAACAGTTTTTTGGTCCAATAAACCTGTCACGTTCTGGAAGACGAGGCGAGAAGAACGTGAAGAGCATGTGGCGCCCCGTTCGTTCGTTCAAAGGCTACAATAAGTCAAGTAGGTTCGTGACCATGATGGTCACGAGGTGAAGGGGGGCACGGCTGCGGACAATGATCGAAGTCGAAACTACTAGTTAGGGTGAGTAGCGTGTAAACTCGTCGTGACGCCGACTCAGGCTGACTCGAGATTTGCGCACATATATGCCTAAGAACTCCGTTACAGTAACAGAGCGTCTGTAAAAGAGGACAATGAATTACCAGTAAGCAGGGCTAGCCGGGGCCCCGGGTTGGCAGACACACCGCACATACGGTGTAGCAGAGGCATTTGTTCCAGATTTGTGTTGGCCTCACCCGCAGTTTCGTATAATTCGCACTAAAGTAAAGTACACGCGGAAATTCGCCCCCCTCTCACCCGAAAAAAGGAGTATCGCCCGGTAGTATCCAGAACCGAACCCATACTAAGATGTGACGATCCCGCAGCACTAGCTTATGGGTATACAGAGTTTACAGTATTGTAGCGTCCAACGATAACATCCGAACTGCGACGTTTGACTGTCCGAATAAGAAGTCCCAGTAGATGTATATTTGATCATCTGCACAGGGACCCACTTCAGACCCAGTTAGGAAAGTGACCTGTGCATCCTCAGATCACATATCGGGTGAGTTGCATGATGGGCATCCAGCTTCCAGCGGAAACCTGGACAACGCCAACGACCTTCACTTCCTCTTGCATGACACCTCCGTGTATTCCTATTTGCCATCGAGAATCTGTCCTCACATGGCTGTTCGACACGCAGTCCTGACGGGAAACGTCATTTGATGACGACGATACCAGAGACGTGACTCAGAATTACGTACCCTAAAGAACTTGTCCACAGAAATACCGACGAGTTTCATAAAGCGTGCCAAAGTAATCGGATTCCTCGCGTGGGTCTCGTCACAGGTGGCTATCTGGAGGCTCCAGGGCCCATATCCAGGCCACTACGAGTTGTTTTGTGAGACGAGATTATCGCCGACTTTAGTAACCGAGAGATAGACTCACTTTGATCCGGATGTGAGTCGTGGTCTTGCCTCCGAGTGGAGCAAAACCACTCGCGTTATGGAGATCGCGATCGCAACCTCGAAGGATATCTGACAACCCGAACCCAACGCTACCGTTCTGATTGACGAAGAAGATTGGTAGCTGAAGCACGGCTTCTTCGATATGTCCAACATCCACTTCATGGGCCGGAGTCCATCGCAGTTGGGGTACAACGGTGCCGTAGGTTTCCCCAATGCTATGGTCGAGAAGTGGAGTGGTCTGGAGCGGTACGTCTGGCGATGCGCCCTGCACCGAGTTGACATTGTGCGTGATATGCCATGTACCTTGATGGTATACTATCCCATAGTATTCTAGGAAATACTGGGAAGGTGGTGTCCTGAGTAGGAGCATGAAATAGTTATTAGCGTCCTCATGTGTGAACGTACGAGCAACAAATCCGTCGATCAGGACGTCGCGTGGCAGGAGCGGAGCTGTCAGAAGTCATGCAGTCTGAAAGCGACCTCCGCAGGACGTAAAACTAACACCTACTTTGGTTGACGAAGGTTACGGGGTGACCAGAGAGCCGGCGCACAGCAATAAACCTTTCAACAGATTTCACTGGCTGATCTTGTAACAAAAGAAAACCCAGGGCTGGCAATATTTCGGTGACCATCTCCCCACTGATATCGTCCAGTGCAAGAGCAATGTGTCGTCCCAACTTCTGAGATCCATGTAGCGTCTTGAGAGAGGTGAATGGACGAAGGAGTTCTGGCCAGTCAGCGTTATCCATGTCGTCTTGCCAACCCGGTTGTAGTTCATCCTCGTCAATCGAGAGATGGTTCACGCTGGAGACAAGGACGGGGGATTGACCGAGGATCCGGGCTAGGTGTGAGACTTGCCAATCTAGCCATTTGCACGAGATACGAAGAGTAAGGCGACTCCTAGGGTGTTCATTCTCTTCACAATCGAGTTCAATGTGGACGTTGTTGGAATGGAAGCGTACTTGCGCATGCTTGGACTGAGCTAGTTCTAGATTTTCCATGCGGCCTATGAACTGGGAAAGTTGAGGAACCTGAAAGTCGAGCTGATTGAAGTACGTTATTTCGAAGCAGTGGAGTCGAGGAGTGTCGATTCGGGCCAATATATGTTCCAAATATTCGCCAGAGCCGCGGAAATTAAAGGTGATGAGAGACGGAAGTACATTCCGGGTAAAGGGAGGCGAGCATCTTAACTCAAGGCGAGACGCCGGCGATTTGAACCAAATCCAAAGGGTATCCAACCTGGTTGACGCCGCCAGGCCCGCGACCATCGCGTCAGGTGAAACATAACCACCCTGAGGAATATTTTCGAGTCGAAGATGGACGAGGTCGCTGGCCGATAAAAGAAGGGTGGGTAATGCCGGGAAGGAGATGGCTTCTAAGCAGATCCGACGTAACTGTGGGGCAGAACCACCCAAAAATGCAACAGGAAGGACTGGCACGTTCTGATCCTCCGATGAAAGCCAAAGATCTGTCAGCGCCAGAAATGGTTCCTGCATCATCGAAGCGAGTCTCCCCAACAGCGAGCTCGTTACATGAAGTTTGATGCTGCGCATCCGATCGGGGTGCTCGAGCGCAGCGGTGACGTCATCTTCGTAGTTGGGAGCACGGCCTGTGCCGTTCCATATGAAGTAGTCTACGACGATTGGGAAGGGCAACCAACACCCCAGATTTTTCTTGACAGGGGTTCCATACGTGCAGAGAAGCGTCAGATCAAGACGGCGTGGTGACGCAAATATGATATATCGCCATCGCTGGCATACGTGCGCCAATCTTTGCCATTCAGAGGACCCGTAAGAACAGCGCGTTTGATAGGATTCGAATATTTCTAGCAAAACATTGTCTGGGAGCCCGTTGATGTGTCTGTAACTCTTGCCTAATCCACGTCGGTCGGTACTCGTCGTATGCGCCGCACACGAACCAGAGAGCGTACCTGAACTACGAGCAACCTTTCTCATTTTCAAGCCCTTATTACGGTCATCTTGTATTGGTACTAGAATGGTGGCGCCAAAAGGAGGCATGGAGAGTGGATAGCGGGTCGTCTAGGAATGGGCGATTAGGAATTAGCGGGGGAGTACCGGTCACCCCAAGGAAAATGTGGCTGATTTTATTTGGTAGTCTTCCCCTGGCTACGGGCGCTCTATGACCGTAATCCTATTCCTGTGCCGTGAATTGGGGATTCGTGGCAGTGTATCACTGGGAAAATCGTTTCATTGATAAATTCAGTATATGGGGCCTCATCGGCCTTATCCATGTCCTTCAACAAACATTTTGTGTCCGATAAGGGTTATTTCAACATCAGAGTCCACCACAGCACCGTGTGCTATAGCACACGACAGCAACAGAGGCGAGATGTTTCGAACGAGGCAGGCACTTCATCGGTTTGTCCCTCAAAAAGTAGGCAGCAACTATGAAGCTCATGGGACGTATCTTCCAGGTTCGTTATATTTACATTGAAGAGCGGCCCGCAATATCACAATATTAATGTCTTGATTAATGTCCGGGTTGCAGCTTCTATAACTTGTATCATTTGTGACCCAGTGTATAGCCTTATTCAAAAACTCCCTACCTACGAAAGGGGTATTTTGACAGTCTCCGTGAGCTGGTTTTGAGGAAGAGACGCCCGATGACGAGGACGCCGGTGCAGGTGAGCGGGAGAGGGTGACGGTATGGATAGCGATGGTGATGGAGAGACGTGTTCGGAAACGTGATGGAAAATCTTGCCATTTCGGAGAAATCGGGGCTTGATGTTGCTAGTCAGTGATAGCTGGTGCGTCGTATTCTGACAGCGAGGTAGGCTGTACAAGGCTGTACGAGTGTCAAACCCAGCGTGCATAGGCTGATTTGGGTTCGTTTTTGGCCTTGGCGATCTCGCAATTGAACAAAAGATTCTCTAGGTCGCACTGTGACTGTACTTTTGCTAATGGCACGTCGATCATGCCTGATCTAATTGCGCCCGGTAATATTATGTTCTCTGTCAAGTGTGTATAAATCCTTAGCTTGTTAAGACTATGGGTCTCAGTTGCGCCTTTTATAGTATCCACCTGATCTTGGGCTGCTAATAAGAACTCTTGTTGGATTCTATCGATTGAAAATGCTCGATTATGGACTTCGAAGAAAAAAAAAGACCAGACCGCATCCATTGGACACACCGCGGTAGATTGTCTCTACGACATCAATCAACTTACGAATGCGTCAGTTGGAGACCCGGTTGAAAAAAGGAATAGTGGCGACGCACCTCTCGTTTGTTATTCATGGCCAAATTACTGATATCGAGTAAACCTCAACATTCGACGACGGTCGACATAGAAGTAAGGAAGAAGATAAAAGACAGACACGCTTCACTGAGGTCTGATGCCTCCGTAATGTTGCAGAGGTAGATGATGGTAAGTTTTGCACTTTCTCGGCGATGCATCTCGTCCGTCATTGCATCACCATGCACTGGGTGTCTGTGCCCAAAGCGGATGCCAGTGGCAATGACGTGGTCCTCTTCGGATTTTATCGCCATATCGACATGCCAGCCAGAAGGAAGACGGTGTATAAAATAAGACGTTTGGGGCCGAATGCAGATGGGTGTTTAAACTGGAGGACTGAAACGAGGCGTGAAGTGGCAGTGACTTGACCTTGGATTACTCTTGGACCAATTTAGCTTGGACTTGACCGAGACGAAGGGGAAACCCGGACCGGTCATCCAGGATTGTGGCTTCGCTACTGTAAGTTCGGTTCCGAGGCTCTTCCACTCTACTCTCTACAATAACACGATGTCTTCGACCCATCAGTTGATCGTCTTCATATAAATACTGGGGGGACACTTGCAGGGATAATAAGTGGTGGAGCCCAGCGCTTTCGTCTCAAGATTCGTTATCCGCATCATTTAAGCGCGGTCGTCAGATCCCGGACGCTATCTGCCACGTACTAGGACCGCACAGAATTTTCGCTAGCTCTATACTGGGAACTCGCGACTGGGGGGTTACAAAGGTGCTACCTTCTACTGGTGAGGCTATCTCTAACGCTGACACCCCGAATCGTGTCGCGTTTGCTAGCCAACCAATGTCGATGGTGTGAGTGCATGATTTCGTCCTGCTTTATACCTAGAATCAAATTTAACGGAATTTTTGAGCGTGCCAAATTTATGTCTCAAGGAAGATGTTCTTGTGTTCTTCGAAAGCTACGATTGATACAAGTGGCAACCTCGATATATGGTGACTAGTTCCCTGTATGCTTGCTGGTGGTGATTTTGCCACCTTCTTTGACACCCGACAACTTATCTATGCCCTTGCCCTGTAAGATGAAAACTCTAGGTGAAACACACGGGTTCCTGTCTTCTGTCAATGGCGAGTACCGTAACGTACTGGAAGTTGATTTCTCGCTCTGAAATGGGCCAATACAGGGCCCAACACGAACGTAACTGTCAGGTTCGTGTCCGAAGCAGACTTTTTCTCGCGTCGTACGTCATCCGATTATGACTTATGAGTCTTAGTTCATCACGACTGCACCGTGATCTCCTCGACGGGAGGCACGCCGTCTTTGTCAAAGTCATCAACGGTATGCTCACGTTGCGCAAGATAGAAAATGTCTCGACAGGGCTAAGTAACTGGCCAGAGCTCGCTATTGAAATTACTGGTGTGACGATGGCCTCTGGATGGGAGAGGGTTACCTACTGATCTATTGCTAAAACTTCAGAATGTGGAGAGATGTAAGGAGCTGGCGGGGTCTTGTTGTATAATTTCCCGTATTATCACCATACCATATGGTCGTTTCCCTGAGCTATGGCGACGAAATAATCAAGCTTCCCAATTCCACATCCAGCTTAATCATGATGCATGATGACGGGCCCAGGAGCCAAATTTCGGGCTCCCTAGTTGGACCAAAAAACTTAAGGCCACAAATTCAGATACTCCTGTAAGGATAAGTTTAGTGGGTGATAATTATGACTCGGAATCAGTTGGAGTCGATCATAATTGAGTTAGGTGAAGGCGGAGGCAAGAAGCGTTTCCCGATTGGGTGAGGTTTCTAGCTGTCCGAGGCGCTTGCGGGTGGGTTCCAAATTTCCGAAACAGTTCTTTGGTCCAATAGCCCTGTCGTCTTCTCAGGCTAGAGACAGAGAGAGGCCAGGAGAACTTGAAGAGCATGCTGCGCCTCATTCGTTCACCCAAAGACTACTGTGAGTCATGTATCATGGATCGTCGCTATCGTTGCCACCAGGTAGAGGGGATACGGTTGTGAACGATGATCGAAAAGTCGAGGATACCAGTTGGGTTGAGTAGCGTGTACACTCACGCCGAGTCAGGCCAGATCGAGGTTTTGACCAGAAATTCTATGTCGGCGGAAATTTCCTTTCCTTTTTATTTATGGCTTCTGCGCCTCATTTTCGCATATGTCCAAGGACTCAAGTAGGTTACTCTCCTTTACAGTAACGGATAGTACTGTAAAGAGGTGACAAATTACCGGAGGGCTGGCTGAAGCTGGCAGAGACACCGCGCAGTCAGCATACAGTGCGGCGGAGGTATTCGCGGCATTTCTCGTACTGTAGCTTCGTCTAATTTGCAATAAAGTAAAGTACACACGGAAAATTCGCACCCCCTCTCGCTCAGAACCAAGAGTATCGCCCGGCAGTATCCAGAACCCATACCAAGATGTAACAATTAGCACTAGCGGTCAAAGTATGCAGAATTTACAATGCTGTAGCGTTCATCGATAACGTCCAAACTGCGCCGCTGGACTGGGTCGGAATGAGAAGTCCCAGTTCATGTATATTTGATCGTCTGCATAGGGCCCCAAGGACCAAAGGTCAGGCCTAGACAAGAAGGGACCCGTGTGCGCTTAAATCACATATCGGGTGAGTTGCATGATGGGCATCCAGCTATTAGCGGAAACATGGACGGCACCAATAACCTTCACCTCTGCTTGCGTGATACCTCCGCGCATTCCAATCTGCCATCGAGGGTCAGTTGCCACATAGCCATGAGCCATGCACTCCTGGAGGAAAGCGGTCATTTGATGACGGCGATACCAGAGACATGAGGAACATACCCTAAAGAACTTGTCCACAGAGATGCCAACATGCTTCATCAAGCGCGCCAAAGTGATCGGATTCCGCGCATGAGTCTCATCACGGGTGGCAATCTGGCGCTTCCAGTACGTATAGCCGGGCCACTACAAACAGTGTCGTTAGATTATGATTACTGTACACTGTACGGACCCACGTTTATCCGGATGTGAGTCGTGGCCCTGCCTCCAAGTGGTGCAAAGTTATTCGCGTTATGGAGATCGCGATCGCAGCCTCGAAGAATATCTGGCAACCCGAACCCAATGCCACCGTTGCGGTTGACGAAGAAGATCGGTAATTGAAGCATAGCGCCTTCAACGTGTCGTCGAACATCTACTTCGTCGGCCGGGGACCATCGCCGTTGGGGTATAACGGTACCGTAGGTTGCCCCGATATTGTAATCCAGAAGTGGTGTAGCGCAGAACGGGATACCTGGGGATGTGCCTTGCACCATGTTGACATTGCGTGTGATATACCATGCGCCTTGATGGTATATTATCCCATAGTATACCAGGAAACGCTGAGAATGTGGTGTTTTGAGCAGGAGCATGAAATAGTTATTTGCATCCTCGCGTGTAAATGTACGAGCGACGAATCCATCGATAACGATGTCGCCAGCGACGAGCTTCGTACCGGAAACGTCAGTCTAAATAAGGGAAAAGTCACTGAAACGACGCACTTGTTGTGCCATGAATGGATTTTCTGACCCTAATTCCGTAGACCCTCCCTTGTCGCTTTTCGGAAAACTGCCACCAGGAAGCGTCCTGAAGTAACTGCGACTATCTCAAACTCGCTGTTGGTACGAATGGAAACAGGGAGAACAGGACAGGAGTGCTGGTTTAGGGCCGTGTTCTGTGCGCTCTTTATCGTAGCGGCATCAACTGAAAAAAAAATTGTCAGTGTTACAGTACCTTCCCCTACCCCAACATCGGCCCACGGCCCACTTTTCTAGTCATAGATAGTCACACGCACTAGTCACGAGTCACGAGTCGTTACGGCCTTGCCTTGCTCAGTCGACGGTCATATCGTATTGCTATTGACGCAGTTGTCACCCGCGAGGCGACTGGCGGAACAGCATTCACACATGTGAATGGTCGTCACTAAACTTTTTTTGATTGCTGTTTGGATGTGGAAGTGGTCGCACGCCCAAGCGCACGCCTACGGCCTGCATGTCCCCCGGTCTCACAAGTTCCCGCAAGCACTCCAAGAGCATTCCATCCCAGCCAAGAGATCCACGAACCAATTTTCAGCATTGGAAAGTGAAGCATCCCCGATGGCGATGTTGAGTTGGAAGGTTGGCATGAGAGGTCGGCTGTGCGGGAGGAAACAGCCCAAATACTGTCTTGATTAAGTTCGCGGCGTGCAGCCACGAGAGCAGGCAGCAGAGAGCGACGTCCGGCAGTTCTCATAGGCTTCTCGTAGTGCAACGACAACGTGCAAGAGTCTGAACCGGGCCGTATACGCGCCAGGAAGTGTGTGTTATCGTCGTGTGATGCTTCGTTATGAAATTCACAATGTAGACTTACAGTCCTTATTATATGCCATGCGGCCGCATCTTCGTCTGATGAGTCGTAAATACAGATACATACATGCAGCTGTATATAAACGCGGATGAAAAAAAATGGTGCAGTATGTATGAAATTGGTACGGAGCATCTATTTCCGAGGGGCCCCAGTCGTTCAGAAGCTCCCTTCAATTATCACTGGCAAAGGTCACGGGGTGACCAGAGACCCGGCGCACTGCGATGAACTGTTCAACGGATCCCGCCGGCTGGTCATCTAACCAAAGCGAATCTAGGGCTGGCAGTACCTCGGCAATCATCTCTCCGCTGATATCGTCCAGCGCAAGAGCAATGTGCCCGCCCAATTGCTCAGACCCGTGCAGCGTTTTCACGGCGGTGAATGGGCGGAGGAGTTGCAGCCATTTAGTGTCGTCCATATAGTCTTGCCAACCTGATTGTAGGTCGTCCTCGTCGATAGAGAGACGGTCTACATTGGAGACCATGGCGGGAGATTGGCCGAGGATCTGAGCCAGGTGCGAAACTTGCCAATCTAAGCCTTTACACAAGATACGAAGAGTAAGGCGATTTATACGGTGTTCCCCTTGTTCGGAATCGAGTTTGATGTAGGCGTTGCCAACATTAAAACGGACTCGTGCGTGCCTAAATCCGGTCAACTCGAAGTTTTCCGTGCGGCCGATGAACTGAGAAAGTTGGGGCACCCGGAAGTCGAGTCGATTGAAATACGTTATTTTGAAGCACTGGATTCGAGGGGTGTCGATTCGGGCTAAGAAGTCTTCCAAATACTCGCTAAAGCCGCAAAAATTAAAGGTGAGGAGAGAGGGAAGGACGTTCCGTGGTAAAAGAAGGGGCAAGTGTCTTTGATCGACGCGAGAATTCTGCGATTTGAACCAAATCCAAAGGGTATCCAGCCTGGGTAACGCAGCCAGACCCGTGACCACTGCCTCCGGTGTAATATAACCATTCTGGGGAATATCGTGGAGCCGAAGATAGACAAGGTCGCTGGCTGATAAAAGAAGGGTGGGTAATGCTGGGAAGGAGAGGCCCGCTAAGTAGATTTTCTGTAAACGTGGGGCAGAACCACCTAAGAATACATCAGGAAGGACTGGTGCGTTTCGATCCTTTGATGAAAGCCAGAGGTCTGTCAGCGCTGGAAATGGCTCCTGCACCACCGAGGCTAGTCTCCCCAACCGTGAGTTCGTTACAGTGAGCTTGATGCTGCGCACACGATCGGTGTTCTCGAGCGCGGCTGTGACATCGTCTTCATAGTTAGGTGCGCGGCCCGTGCCGTTCCAGGTAAAGTAGTCCACAACGATTGGGAGGGGCGGCCAGTAACCCAGATTCTTCCTGACGGGCGTTCCATACGTGCATAGAAGCGCTAGATCGAGACGGCGTGGTGACGCAAACACGATTTGTCGCCATTGCTGGCAAACGTGCACCAGGGTGAGCCATTCTGATCTAGGGTGAAAGGAGATGCCAAGACGATTGCTATCTATTCGACAGAAGTCAAATATTTTCAGCAAGACATCTACCGGGAGCATGTTGATTGTCGTCGTGTGTCCATTATTGTCTGTTCCACACCAGTTAGTACTCGTTGTGACCAACGCCACAGGACCTGGAGACGTACCTGGACATTGAACAACCATTCCAGTACTAGGCTCGTGTTGTGTTGATGCTGATATGGCACCAGAGGACGACATGGAAAGTGAACGGTTGGAGGGATGGCTTTAGGACGTAGTGGGGAGTCGACCAATACACCCTATTATGGGGACTACCCACGTTGGATTCGATGCCGTGCAGTTAGTTGCTGGCCATATGTATGTGGATTCAGCGGATTGTTTGGTCATATTGGTTTTGACCTGTGGTCTACTATACTTTTTTATGTTTGCGGATCCTTTGATAGCACTAGTAGGTTCAAGTCCATACAGTAGTGTTACAGTTAGTAGACGGTGAAATCATATGGATATTGGTTGGATATTGGTTATCGGGGGTTATCGAATAGCTATATTCTTTGCATCTCACCCCTCACAAATATGTTATGTCAGATAAGGGTTATTCTCACCCTTCACGGTCCCCATCACCGTCTATCATATGGCAGAGGCAAGAGAATAGCCACGCAATCCCAGGTCACCAGTTGATTATGATACCCTTATACTCTTTCATATTCGTTTTTCGGCGGCGGCGCTGTACACCCTCGAACCTACCCCCACACTTTTGGGGGTCGTGGGTCCTTCAATGTAAGTTCCAATAACCGCGGCGGTGGCTCTTCACCTCGTTATTAGTGACTCATCTCGCGACGGGTTGAACATTCGTTCCGCATAGAGGGTATCATTTCTCTTCGACAGTCCCCAGTCTTCCTTGATTTCTAGTGAATTGCCCTGGTGATAGGACTCGGATTTGGTTGACTACCTCCCCCCATCTGTGATACTCTCGTTCGGCGATAGACAGTGCATTCATGCATCCATTGGTTGATAACTCATTATCTATGAGTCTGGTAGTACAACATCATTCTGCGAATACTGTATCTTGATATGATGGTTCGCATCCTCAATGTGACTTGAATAGGCCGTATATTACTCATCGGGTCCCAGGTAATAATATGCCCTACGAGTTCTATAGTTGCTGCCTAATTTCGGGGGAACATTCCACCCCAAATCAAGCATGGGAAACTCGCTTTCCCCGTCGAGACGGTGCAAATTTCTACGGGTAGACTTAGCTTTGCCTTGCCAGCGGGGTCACCGTAACTCTAGTTGTCTCTTCCTTCCGAAATGTCTTGTACATCACACGGCGCACCGCCTGTTACCAGTGGTATAACAGAAGAGGACGGAGAACAAGCGCAATGCAGTCAAATCGAATTGGGCCTGAATCAATACTGCAAGCTTCAGTGAATATTACTATCTTATCGCTCGTACCCAGGGAGGTGTTTTCGAGGAAGCGCAGGGTAGTGGCGTCATGGACGAGCACGGGGGGTCCACTCGCATGAAAGTAGCTTAAGGAGCCACGCCAGAACTTGCGGCTGAATGTACTGTGTGATAAAGAGGGTACACGTGAGGAATATGCTGCGCGGCAAAACATTCTGCGATTACTTTCCTCCGCCTCGCCGCAAGGTTCCTTCGTTCCAATGGTATAACGTGCTCCCTTCCATCGCAGTATTCTTCGTGCTAACGGTCAGCTCAGGAAGGTTAACTAGACGGTGCTCCTATTCGTGAAGGCAACCTTTCAGTACATCGCGCTCAGCTCGCTCGTAGGTATGAGTAGGACTCACTCTGGGCCCGGTGCGCCCTTTCCGTGCAGCGTCACCCTCCGTCTCACCTCGCCGTGTGTCCTCATACTCATTGTCGGGGAAAGCGCTATTCCGCTCTACAGCATCAGTGCTCAGGGAAAATTACGTGCTCGCGGTATACGTCGGCGCGCTGTGTGGTGGGTTCTGGAGCCACGACGGGATTTGTGTACCCGATGTCCTCACTCGGGGAGGACGCGCAGTGGTACGGCCTGTTTTAAGCATCCCGCATAATTGAGCTCATGCTGACTGACCCAGATGCAGTCGTCCTCACTTTATCGATCCTTGTCCTCTGATCGTCTGCCCCGTAGTCGTGACTGATAAGACAGGTAATATCTGTCACGCCTGCTTGTTCCTCGTGGTTGTTTATTCTTTCGACGGAGCTCCCAATCCTGGGCGGGGAAGATGTAGAGCACGGGCGGACGGGTGCACATGATCATCTCTGATTATGATGTTCATGAGACGAAGGGGGGCGGGCTGTCCCGTCGGACAATGGTCGATGATACTAGTTGAGTCTCGTGTTACACTGGCAGTGACAATCTGGGCCTAAGTATAGAGTCTATAGACCTAAGAGAATATTTTTTTTCAGCGCAACCGGTGTCCAATAACCTATTGACGGCTCTGCGCCCAGTGGCGCATATTCCACCAGTAGCCCAAGAAATCCCAGTACTGTGCTACCAGGGGCGATGAGTCGCTGATAAGCAGGATTTGCTAACAGACGCAGAACGACAGCGGGACATCAGCCGACAGCGCAGTCGCCGCATTACCCCGTATCTGTACTAGCGTCGGCCGTGTCCGCGTTTTTTGACAGGACAATTGATGAGTCCTGAGCCTCGCATTCGCAAACTTAGGGATACAGTAACTTACTGGCATTGTACAAACTGTATGTCAGGCTGCGGCAGTACCGTATACACACACAGAATGTTGCACCGTCGAATTCTCCCCTCCCCCTTCAAAAAAAACTCGCGCGTCAGTGTCCAAGAGTCCTAATTTACAACAATGGTGCAGAACGCGTTGTGGGACCGCACCGGAATCAATGCTACGTACACCGGCCCTATGATATAGTACAGAGTGTCTATTGACGGCGTCCGTGTCCGTGATGGCGTCCGTTCAGGGTCCGAATCATCAAAAAAAACGTGCACAGCGAAAACTAAACAACGCAATCAGAAATGAGTCCACCCGAAGGCACCAAACATCAAGGAAGGAAGGCTACTTGTGAGCGTTAGATCACATATCGGGTAAGTTGGATGATAGGCATCCAACTCCCGGCGGAGACGTGGATGGCGCCAATGATCTTTACCTCCGCTTGCGTGATACCTCCATGCAGTCCAATCTGCCATCGTGGATCTGTTGCCACAGAGCCGTGAGCCATACATTCCTAGAGGAAGGCGTCATCAAACGATAGCGATACCGGAGACGTGAAGGAAAGTACCCGAAAGAACTTGTCCACAGAAGTACCGATATGCTTCATAAAGCGCGCCAAAGTGATTGGATTCCGCGCATGGGTCTCATCACGGATAGCAACCTGGCGCTTCCAGTACCTATAGCCGGGCCACTACGAGTGGTTTCGTAGAACGAGTTAGATCATGATTACCGCCCACTGTAACCGAGAGGTAGACTTACGTTGATCCGTATGTGAGTCGTGGTCCTGCCCCCAAGGGGTGCAAAGCTATTCGCGTTATAGATATCGCGATCGCATCCTCGGAGGATATCTGGCAAGGGGAACCCAATGCTACCATTGTTATTGACGAAGTAAATTGGTAGCTGAAGCTCAGCGCCTTCCACGTGCCGTCGGACATCCACTTCATCGGCAGGGGTCCATCGCCGCTGGGGTACAACAGTGCCTTGTGTTGTCCTACTACTATAATCTAAAAGCGGCGTGGGTTGGAACGGGACGCCTGGAGATGCGCCCTGCACCAAGTTGGCGTTGAGCATGATATGCCAAGCACGTTGATGATATACTATCCCATAAAATTGCAGGAAGTGCTGGTTAGCTGGTGCTCTGAGCAGGAGCTTGAAAAAGTTATTAGCGTCTTCAGGTTTGAACGTTTGAGAAACGAATCCATAGACGAGAACGTCGCTAGCAGAGAGGACCTTCGATGGAGAATGTTAGACAAAGCGAAGAAAATGGACCAAACTGACTCACTTGACTCATGAGTGGTATGTGGTGTGTGATGTCACCTCCGTCGAACTGGCATGGCCCTTATAACCAACCCCCTGCACTGCTCAAGAACTATAAAAGCACTAGAAATAGAGCACCGATGTATGGGCCGGCTGCGCGGCGAGAGTGTCCAACTCCGGGCGGCGAGAGAGGTCTCTTACCCGCAGCTCTACGGCAGTAGTTTTGCACAGTCACAAGGAATGAATGAGCTCCGAAGAAACCGCCCGAGTGACACTTCTGAGGGGAGCTGCCACCACCAGGACAGAGGAACGACATCTCGAGAGGCCGAGCTACGGAGATAGAGAACGATACGAGGCCGGGAAACGAGGTTCTACAGACCGTGATGGATTTAGTAAAGTTGGATCAGTTGACTCACCTAAGCTGAACTGCAGAACGTAGTCCTATGCATAGAAAACAGTGTATGTCGGAAAGCGATCCACCGGGAGTATAATGTTCGCGACTAGACATATTTCGCTGTTGCGGATGATTCTGCTTGGTGCTATCGCCTCGTTCGAACTGATGGAGGTCATGGACTGAGCCAACATTAGCGCGCAATAGTCATAGAATGGAATGTTATTCCACAGAGGGCGGTCTCCTTGTGTCCTTGTCACAGTTCGGTGGTGGAGGTCCGAGAGAGACCCGGAGTTTGGGCATACAGTAAACAAATACAAACATCTTACTATAGCCCAACCGTGTCTTGATCTCAGGTTTGTGCTGTTCGACCCTTGACTCTACCTGCCACTCGCAAGCGATGTCAGAGCCAGAGGATGCTAAGCCAAAGCTCAATCTTGTCATCAGTCTTTTGGAATCGCGTATGTTTTCATCGCTTGCTCCCCCCATTCATTTGAACGAAATCTGACACCACCTGCGTGCAGGAATCACCGTTAAGGTGAAGGCGAACATGCAATTCAAAAAAATCTTTGAGGTTGCCGAGGTCTGTCGCGATATTTTGTCATCACGCACATACCTTATTTGCCTTGAAGAAACGTTTTGGAAAAGATCCCGGTGCGCCCGTCCTCACATTCGCGGCTTGACAAAGACGCGAACCCCGGGTTTTGACGCGTGTAGGAACACTCAGATTCGTGTACGATGGCGAGCGTTTGTCCGCTACTGATACTCCTGCCGAGGTATGTTCGGCCCATTGCCTCGTTTTGCGGTCCTGACGCGTACTTTCTGGCGATGTACAGCGGTCGATGGAGGACGGAGACGTAATCGACGCGCATCTACAGCAGGCACGTACACACATTCTTTCTCCCCGTCTCTTCTCACGCGCTTGTATAGCTTGGTGGCTGCTTTTGCCCCCGCTCGTGATTTACATTGATCTTGAACATCTAATCGGCCCCTGCTCCCGCGTCTTTGTTGTCGTGTTCGATCATTTTCATCTTGTGTTGTAGCCATCATCCTCTCATCTACTCAAGACACCTTCGTATTATTGGATTGGAGAGACCGAGTCGAGAGTATTACCTAGCCTTGCTTCGCTCAGCTCAGCGCCCAGAAAAAGGCCCTATCGTTTGGTTTCGTGTGACAAGTCACTCGTGTAACACCCCCACGGTAAAGGCTATGTCTGTCAGGGTACAAGCGGCGCAGGGTGGTACAGCTGTCACAAATAAACTAGGGTTAAAAAATGAAAAAGCCCACAGAAGCCCAATAGAAGTTTCTTTCGCCTCCATTCCTTAGTGCGCCACATACAGAGCCCCTCGCCGACATAACTAACATAGGATTGGAAGCGTTTGCTGTGTAGTTCTCCTAGGTTATTACTCAGATCAGCACGTATGTCCCCATCAGAACCTCCAAAGACTGACCTACGCATAGCTCGTTACCTTGCAAGCCGTGCACAACCGTATGGACATGGATGCACCGCAGAGACATGTTGACTCCAGCGTAAATTATCGAAGTGGCGGAGTCCTGATGAAACAGCCTCCACCATCTCTCCACGAGCCCCCCTGAGTTTTGGTTCTAATTGTTCACAGCATCGCCGGCATCGCCAATTATACAACACCCCCATGGGCGCGCGCACTATCAGTAATGGAGACCGCCGACACGGACAAACGAATACTATCGTAGTGGGATGACGTAGGCGGTTAGCCGAGCCTGAGGGCTGTGCCCCCTTTCTATCTCATCGCCTACCTTGTGTCTCGGGAGGCCGTGACCATGGAGTCCGTCATCCCAGCATGCGGGACCAGCAACAAAAAATGTGGTCGTTCCTTGGGCAAATTAGCGCAGTATCATGGCGAGCGCAGGTCCTTGTAGACCATTCTGCGCCGTATGTCACGTCGATTCTCGTTACTGTAACTCCTTGAAGTCTGTGCTAAGCTGGGAGGTGTCGTGATTAGTAAGCCCGCACACGCGCTGAGATGCAAACAGTCAGAATGGCTGATCAGGAAAAGTGTAGGCAGCGGAAGTAAGGGTTCCAGGAGAACATATGTATAGCGGCATAATGCAGATGTCGAGTTGTAAGAAAAACAGTTGTTAAGGACGAGGCATTATGAGCTCGAATGGACAGTTTGTGTTCAATTCAACCATGATAGAAGTCTATGTCTCTGGTTTGCCCTGCTGCTGCGAAATCCGATAGTCAAACAGCCTGTCTGAAAGTGCAAGTCCAAACTGTTTTCTCCCTTTCTCAGTACCCCAGATCTTGGGGTTTGATAATTTGAAGGAGCCATCTCCAAAAGCATCGTCAAAATCCTCACATGACCATCTCGCCTCGACTGCGCCTTTCATGTGCTTGAAAATGCCCTGCATAAAGTGATCTCTGAACAATTCATCGAGCGGGCGAAGCGTCGGATCTTGTATATGGTTGAGTTGGAGATAGAGACCATTAACGTCCGCATTGCCATTGGTAAACGCGGTAATGCGGTAGTTATTCTGCTCAGAATGTCAGGCATTGAGGGTTCAATTATATAAAGTTAAATACAACTCACATTCGGATCTACACCGAATTCGTAATTGTCCCATGCGTCGTGCAGATCGCTTCGCATAGTAATCACGTTTTGGACCGAGTCGATCTTCATCAGGCCACCCACAACGACTTCGTCGGCAGTGTCGGTAATTTTGCTGGGGTACCCTTTGCGTATCCACTAGCAGAAGTCAATTCGAATTACCGTAGAGATAAACTTACTCACTTCAGTGTCATGTACTCGGGGAAATATATGAGCAACTTTAAGACGACTGTATGTTTGCGTCTGCAAGCCTGTGATAAAGGCATTTTTCATCTCTAGCACGTCCACGAGCACGGTAAGAAGATACCTGTAAGGACAGAAATCAGACGACCCCGAATTTAAGGGGGAGGTTGAGTATTCGCCCACAGGGGTTGTGGAGTTGGAGTGGGTGGGATTACGAGGACGTGGAAGAGTGGGCACTAGGCCGATACGAAGAGGTTCGCCAGCTGATGCAAAATCAGAGCGATGCCAGTTAAAAGCCATAGGCTCTCACCGCTGGAGAGCAAGATATAATGTCCTGGATGGACAATCCCAGCACTTGGCTGACATGGCGCACCGCGATGCTGTTGAGTAGTGTCATATTGGAAAATTGTCCAGGCTGTCGTAGTGATGATGAATGTGCTCATGTATCTGTAGAACTCGTCCCATTGGAGGGTACCATACTGCCAGAACCCTGCAGACGGTGTCGATGAAACGAAACCGGTGTCATAAACTAGTAAGGGGGTATACCGGCGATCACAGCACCATCGGAATCAAACACTTCCACATTGCGCTTCTGTAGGCGAGGCGGTTCGCTTTCTTTTCAAGAATACAATGTCAAGTTGGCTGGGGTGTTTGTGGTAGCACTCACCGCGCTCGCTTTCCATGGGTGGTACTTACACGATTTGTTTGTGGACTGTCGTACAGCACTAGTACTAGGGGTTGACTTCGACCCTGCTTGTGTAGAGGGTCGTGACGGTGAATGAATTGGAGTCGGAATATGGTTACGATGGATACTCAGCGGCTGTCGGAGTCTGGTGTTCACTACGAGTGAGTTCAAAGTGGAAATTTCTGTTATGCGTTAGGGAAACGATAAAGTCAGGCAATGGAGGAAGGAGAACAAGAAATTGATCTTCGAGAATGGTTCATGAAGGCGTACCGAGGCGATATTCAGGTCAAGGGAAATGTGATAATCGGTAAGGGGGTTAGAGCGTGAGACGGGTGACGAAGTGAAGCTAGTGAAGCGATGAGAGTCCAACTTGAAGGTCGGCGACTTGGTTGGTGGGAATCCGAGATCAGCGGCTCAGACGATGAAGCAAGATTTGAGGTCAGTGGTTCGGACGACAAAGGCAATGGCATGGCATTTCTTTGGCTAGACTCTAGACTTAGCTTGGCTGGCGCGGGGTGGCTTAAGGGCTTAGTAGCAGACAGTGAGGATGAAGAGGTAAATAACGTTTGTGAGTCAGTGCGAACGGTTTATATACACGGAAGCCATATACAACGCTTTACGAGACTAAGTCAAACGTATAGTGAGAAGGAAGGGTGAAAGTAGAGGAGGACGATAGAGTGCGCGACAGGTAGGATGTGCCGAGGGTACAAGCAGAGTCAATGGGAGATGAGAGCGAACACGAGGGGGGCATTACCTGGCATCTAGGAGAAAGGGACCAGCGAAGAGAGGGGTATACGAGAATCACAATCAAAAGAAACCAGGGCACGATGACGCACCATAATAAGACCTCCTACTCCAAATCCAACAATGGGCGCGCACAGCCCCCAAAGACATATTGCGGGTAGCTAGGGACAGTTGACTGGGTGGAATAGTGAGAGACGAGGAGTAAAAGAGGTTGGTGGAGTAATAGGAGAAGACATGACGGATTGAAAGAAAAGGCCAACGATCGACGCAGAACAGGCGAAGCGATGAAAGGACGAGCCGGGCAGGAGCCCTGAGGCAGGGTTGTTGGTCAATATCACCATATATGATGATGTCCGGGGTCGGCACAGTAATGGCGGCAATCCGAGACGTGGCAGAGAACGTATCGTCGTGAGAGAAGATAACAACTACTGAAGCGGAAGCGCTGAAGCTTGTAGCTGCTGTTGAGGTCATCGAGATATGTAATACTTTGTTTGTGTTTACGATCCTCGTGGGCAGAGCATGTGATCGGTAGAGTTCACGGCACGACTGCTCCGCTATGCGTTCCACTCTCTTGGCGTCCCGCTCGAGGTCGCCGATGAACGAAATATAGAGTGCACGTCTAAAATTCGACTCCATATACTGGGCCGCTTTCAACTCTGGCAAACGAGGATCAACGACTTGCGTGACATATCCAATTTCTCTTTAAACGACCTCCGTTTATGCTTACAGGTCGCTTGGACTCTAGAGTCGACGATGCAATTGTTTGCCACTGCCTAAATCGAGTAGTTTACTGCACGCAAAGCGATCACTTTCCGATGGCGCGCTAGTCCAATCATCTAGCGTGCTGTATAAGTGACACGCTAGTGACATTCTCTCGAGCACCCTACCCGGTCTGTCCTGCTCACAACTCTTAAGACTGTACCCCTTGGCTCCAACGGCGTGCTTTCGCTCCTAATAACAGCTACATCTATCGGAGGCATATGGCAATCATGGGCTGGACGATCCGGGCTACTCTGTAGGTAGAAAATGCCGCGCGTTGCCAGCGACCAATCGTCGAAATCTATCTACGGCCCGCTTCGTGCAGTCGCCTGACTGCCAGAGGTGCAACATCCTTCTCAGCGGGGAATACGGTCGGATACTAACACGCACCTAAAAACAGAAAATATGCCGATTATTCAAGTCAATCTCTACCCAGTGGTACGAGGTCGGACTTCATCGTACCTTAGAACGCCCAAGATATGAGCGCTTGTGGGCATTGGCATAGAAGACGAGAACTGAGACCACTAGCTTTTACAACAGTGCGCATGGCGCGAAAACTTTGGATATGGGAGTGCCAGCACCGCGAATGCTCGCGCACCTGTACTCTCGAGTTCACTGCGGCTACGTGAACTCACCGCCGTTTTCAGGTTCAGGGGCCAGCGCTGAGCGATAGCTTGTTCGGGAGTTCGGGACGAATTCTTGATAGCCATATTACCCCACAGGGGTGACGGAATAGGACGTGGGTCCGGCGATGACGTCGATGCGGGGTTGTTGCGGCGTGACATTGACACAGGGCCGATCCGCTCGACAAGCAGAGTGCCGACGAGTAACTTTACATACTTGTGCACCCACACGCTCCTGCTCCGTCTTTGATATGTCGTACATATCATGTCCGTGCATCGCCTCACGGTATGACTGTGTACTATGGCCACGACAGCAGCATGGAACGAGTGGTGCGCATCTAGCCCTCACCCTTTTGGGGCAACGTTAACTCGGGCCCCGGAGAGCTTGGAGGAACATCTGTGTTTTGGTCTGAAAGTCCCATGTCATGTCAGTGTCAATGTGACGGGACGCTAGCCTCACGTGCTGCGGGCGCCGCGATGCAAACCTTGCCAGCTCCAATTGGTTCACGTAAAGTTTGCATACGAACCAGCTAGACTCGTTGGAGCCATCCGTCCCAGAGACGAATCGCGGGGTATTCAGGAGAACAGTGAGACCATCGAGACTTCTATCCCGGTTATCTTTCTCGCCATTGCTAGGCCATGTCTAACGTTCTTAATTATTGCTGAATTCGTGGTGTCCACAAAAGACGAAGGTGATTCGTTCCAAGACACTCTCCCTCAAATATAGACGTCCGTACTAGATGGGGCCGAGGCCAGACTGGGTTATTCAGCTCAGTGCTTGGTAGCCATGGTCCGTGGACCACACAGGTACTCGGTAGAGATCGCATTGAGTGTCAAAGGGTCGATCGTTTTAGGGAGCAGGGTTCTCTTACCCTGAATTTGAAGCGTGAGGCCCGCATAGCTACAAGTGTTATGCGGTTGACACTACTTTTCGACCCATGTTCCGTCCCTGCATAAGTTACGGTCATAGAACATTCATCGAGGCCGATTTAGGTCGTCCACCATCGCACGTGGCACGTAAAGTGCTTTTAACGACTAGGTTCCGTCTATGCAAGCAGCCGAGGAGACACGCGCCCTGCAACTGACAAGGTGCATCGTGCCAACCCTGAGCCCCAACCCTGAACGAGAGTGGTTGTCAGGGAGGGAAAGAGGATAGAAGCCCTCGTATATCTGATCTTGTTGCGTGTTCTCGACCGTGTCGACGGAAGCAAACCATCGATGGCATGTAGCATATATTGCCTTGCACATGACCAATTGGATATAACGAGTGACACAGACCATATGGGTTTATTGATATTATTATACGCCAGGAAATTGGTCGGGTCAGACTGGGCAGTTGCAATACAGAAAGACGTCCTAATGGCGGCGAGGTCTACCCAAATCGTGCAAAGTGCGCATTTTTGCTACACTGAAAAGTTCTGTAGGTAAATGCCTCGCTGCTCGTAGTTCTCTGGAGACAAATCTTTGAGCAGGAGATCCTTCGTTAGCTTATAGAGAAGGATAGCAGAAACAACGATGTCTCGTGGAGGTGCATGCGGCGTCTCGCAAGCACGTGGGCGTTGATGCATAGAGCCATTCTTCGGGATAAGAGCTGATGGGAGAGAAAACGCCAGGAAATCGCGACAGTACAGCTGAATCCGCACAAGCGCCGTCTTCACAGCTCCCTGCTTCCGCAGGGCTCGCACCATTGATGACAGGAATCACCTTACCTTACCACCAAAACCTGCGTCATTCAGCTTGGGTGAATGGGTCACTGTGCTACTGAGTGCTTCCTCTTCGTAAGACTGGCTAACGAAAGTGCATCGGCGCCATTATTACCTGCAGCGTCTAGGCATGCAAGGAAAGTCGACCAGGGTGGCTTGGCTTGTCCCGTGTCTCGCCACGGGTACCTACGGTCGCATCATACTTGATGTCGTCATTGTTTCAACCTACGGAAGGAACCGGCTTCTGTACGACGCAGAGGTGGCAATGCGTGTTCGTAAGCGCAAAATTCACGGTCTGGACTCCGGACTCAGTATTCTTCCCACGACGGAAGATTTCATGCCCGATAACTTACCAGTCTTTTGTGAAAAAAAGACCGGTTATGGGTCAGTGACAGTGGAGACGGTTTGCTCTCATTGGCCTAAATTCTGTTAATAGAGTCGTTAGCTTACGAAGCATCACATTGCTAGGCTATGATATCACCTGGTGCCATTCCCGGAGTACAGTAATGGTACTCCGGTTGGCGGCGGACTATCACAAGTTGCGATTTGTGCGTTGTGAGCTACGCAATCTGCAACCGAGGCCGAAGATATTCTCGTGCCTCGCCGTCGAATCGGGGATCAGAGCCATTGCAAGAGGTCCGTGAAACCACCGGTAGTGGGTCCACCAACGACGGCAATTTTTACCATGAGGTTCCAATGTCGTACTTCGGAGGCTTCTTCGAAGGTCTCAGTCTCGGTTCCTAAGAGAAACAGGGTCAAGAATTGATCGATATTGATCATTCAAACGAGAATACAATGGCGCCACTGGGAACATGACTAACTTGACTTGGCAACTCATGTGGTCGTTGTGCGGGTGGTTGATACTCATGCCATCGTCCGGTGACACACACACCTGCCAAGCAGAGAAGCTACTCCCAGATCGTTCGCCTGTTTACGTCATTGGCTTCTCTGCTTCGACTCGAACACTCATGTACTTGGCACTGCTACTGGTACAGTACTCAATATACAGCCTCCTGGTGCCTACTGATAAACATCTCACTATTGCAGGCGTCAGGTATTACGTGTCCCGTCATTCCCCCGGTCCGTGACAGCTAACACACATGTGAAGCGCACTATCCTGTAGTCTGATGGCGAAAAGTTATCTCGTTCACATCTGACAATCACCGGTCCACCCTGCAAACACGTCATCTCGGGGTTCGACCTCTTGACTTGCATTCACGCTGCTATCGGCGATTACATCGTTTCTCAGGATTCCTGCCACCCGGATATGGTTAGTGTCTTCGTTCTGTTTGTCGTGGGTTGTGATCCAGGTTCAGAACTGACGCAATTTTCTTGGTGCCAGTATGTGTGGTGCCGCATCTTTCAGTCCTGACCTCGGATTCGTCGGCTCATTCTATGTATCGGTGGCTTCGCACGTAGTTAGTTCGCCCAAGTTGCTCGACCAATGGAGACTCCGTCTAGGCAGTCAAAGTGATGGCTCGTGGTGCGCTTCCGTAAGTTCACTGGTCTGCGAATCAACGAGGTGCCAAGTCTTGATTTGCTTTCACTAGGCGAATACACTCTCGGTCTTCCGCTGATACAACTTCGGCACTCCGGTGCGACGATACGAATATTCTTCTATCCCGCTGTATGGGTGTTCGATGGTACAATTCCATAGCGATTAAACTTTGTTTGGCTCATCGGCCCTCACCACAGCTGAGCGAGTTCACTCCCTCATACGGACTTTTCTTGCGGACTTTTTTCTGGCCGATTTTACTCAGCTCTTGCCTCGTCTACGGGGTATCAAGTGGGGCGATTTCTGTCTACCTGCTTCTCGATGGCCTCCGATCCGTCGATTCGTCGCCGTCCTTGCAGATCTTCCGGACTATATATTATGCTGTTGGGTTCCTGTACCAACCCTTGTAACAGTTTCTCCCCCTCCCTCGACAGATATGTCCTATAAACCCAACAACGAGTTTAACATCGCCATCGTCGGCGCAGGGTGGGCCTTCCTTTCGGTGCTCATTCAAAGGTCTGAAGTACCATCAAACCAACAGCTTTGGGGGCATTTCTGCCGCTATCGCCCTGCGGTCGAAATGGGGATTCGATAACTTCGTGGTACGTCTGTGCACATCGCAACCCAATGAAAAACTGAAATGGACACCACATAGATCTACGAGCGCGGGGCCGACGTCGGAGGAACGTGGAGAGTGAGTCTCTAACAACAGTGTCTTCATGTTCTTTCGCTAACTCAATAGTATTACAGGATAACACGTACCCTGTACGTATCTAGACAGACCCACCAGCGGGTTCCAGCCCTTATACTTCCCACAGGGCTGTGCATCGGACGTGCCGATCCACCTCTACTCCCTCTCCTCGGACCTGAAGCCGGATTGGAAAAACTCGCATGGCACGCAGCCCGAGATTCTGGAGTACATGCGCGACGTAACGGACAGGCGCGGCCTACGCAAATATTGCAGTTTCCATACGTCTGTCGACAAGGCCGAATGGGATGCGACTGCGAATGTGTGGCGCCTTGAGATTCGCGACGTGCGCACCGGCGAGAAGCATATGACTCGCGCGACAGCCCTCATATCTGCCATTGGCGTGCTGGTCGTACCTAGCTTCCCAAAGTTAGAGGGAATTGATTCTTTCAAGGGCGAGGTGTTCCATTCGGCCCGCTGGAATCATGATGTTGATCTCCATGGAAAGCGCGTCGGTGTTGTGGGTAACGGGAGTTCTGCGTACGTCATATATTGGTCAGCAGCTCTGCACGTCGCCCTAATTGTGAAATGCTTCCTCCCAGGGCACAATTTGTCCCAAAGATATCTGCGGACCCAACTGTCACCGTCACAAACTTCGCCCGCACAGCAATGTGGTATATACCTTCAGTAAGTGCTCCTTCAAGCGGCACATATTCGTTCCTAACACATGACGTGAAGCCACACGTTCCCTATAGCGGGATTACGAAGTGGGCTTTTGCATACATCCCTTTCGTACAGCGTATCCATCGCTTCCTGATCACGGTGGAGGTACGCCCTCTAAGCTCGATATGCTCCGGTTTGTGTCTAATATGATACGTAGCTTGAAGCAGTATTCTTTGCCTTCAAATACAAAGGCAAGAACCTCTTAAGCAAATACTTTACAAGGGTACGTGGCGTGCCTCGTTCTTTTGATTGTATAAATATGACCATTCTAGACCTCAAGCAATTACATAAGGAGCATTGTGCCCGCCAGGTACCACGACGTTATGGTTCCAAAAGATCGTACGTGTTAACCTTGCACATACCTCAACATTGGATTTGAACAACCTGGATGCAGCATTTGGTTGCAAGCGCGTCGTGCGCGACCAAGGCTACCTCAGAGCGCTGAACCGCCCGAACGTGGAGCTGACTTTCGAGCGCATCTCACATATCGAACCGGACGGCATTGTCACAGAAGCTGGTACGTACCTGTTCTATTTGAGGGTGGGTAGTATAACAAATACTTGTCACGTCTAGGCGACAAGGTCCCCGTCGATGTTATAATATATGGTACAGGCTTCGTGACAGTACGTACCATCTTGTCGGGCCAGCAACTCTCTGACTCTCGATAGGACAACTATCCCATGAATCTACGCGGCCCAAGAGGCACGCTGAAAGAATACAATGATGCGCATGGTGGACCGCAGGCGTACCTAGGTACTACGGTCCCTGGTTTCCCCAACTTCTTTATGATGCAAGGCATGTTGCTACCACGCCTTTCAATCATCGCATTTGCTTCACTGATGACCCTTCTGGAACAGGTCCGAACACGACCACTGGCCACACATCCGTCATCTACTCTGAAGAATCCCAAGCCCCACATATTCTCGACCTCCTCGCACCCGTGCGCGACGGAGTGCTCACGAGCGTATCTCCGAAGGACTCGGCAACGGACAAATACAACGACATGTTGCAAGACAGGCTCGAGGATACAGTCTGGTCCCAATGTGCCTCATGGTACCGTGTCGGCGCACACGGCCGCATCTTCAGTACGTTCCCGGGACCGCTTTGCGAGCTCTGGTGGTGGCTCCGAAAGCCCCGCTGGGGTGACTTCGAGTTCGAAGGTCCTGGCGCGAAGGAGTGGCGTCGCCGCCATGCGTCGTCATTTTTTGCGCAGTTTGGGACGGTCGCTCTGGTTGGAGCTCTAGGAACGCTGGCTTTTGCTTCGAAGGGCAGTAGCGATGGCCTTAGCGAATTTATGGACCATGCGGTGAGTGCTCGGCCTCTCTCCTTCGGGAATGTCTTTTCGTCGTTGTCGTGCTTAGATGGGTTTGTTTACAGGGGCATATCGTCAAGGATGTCCAGGGTTGGCTTGTTGAGCTGCTTGCAGTATGAACTGCTGCGTAATCTTATCTTGTGTATAGTGTATACGTAATCGTGATGTGAAACAAATGATTCTCCAGTGTCTCTCTGAAACCCGTCGTAGACAACTCCCAACGAACCACGAGAATGTGCCTTGATTCTACCGGGCGCATACCAATGGCCACTTCGGAGTCTTTGAGTTCGAGATAAGACGGTCACTGTGGACGAAATTTTCAATGGATGAAAGTGCTGCTTCATGGGACGAATATCGATGATGAAAGCGGCCCATGGATACAAAAAATCCATTTTTCTTGCACAACTACCTCTTTTTCCGCAGTTTTTCTTCACTATTAGATCTATAATATGTAGAATAAACTTTCAAAAATCAGAGAGATCCCTCGGTAAAATCTGGGGATCAGTTGCGGAACCATGAGGATGTTGGACGAGTCAATCGCCAAAAGTGCGGACCGTGGCTGAGTACTGTAAATTCATTTTTGGACGACTAGGATGTATGCGCGTCAGTCTCTGTTCTTCTAACTAAGTACACGACGCGTGTTCGCGTTTATATTAACTCCCTTAAACGCCGTCTAACGCCACAAAGTCGTCATGTTACAAAAGAGGATTGTGGCTACTTATTCGTTACGATGTAAAAATTTACCCGATGGACCACCAAATCCACTCGACCGTGGTAATACAAAAGATTGGACAAACCATATATGTAGGGAAACAAAGCGAGACATCGTCTCGAATATTCAGACTCGGCTACATAATATCCTGGCGGTTTGCATTGTATTTCGACCTGAAATATTACTGTATATCGCTTGCCCTTGAATCGGACTTGTGTGTACAATTCCAACCAATCGAGTCGATAGAACGGGTGAATCCGAGTCTACTGTACGATCCATGAGGGCTACTCCGATGTACCTGCCAAAAAAAAAAAGCTGCCCCTACTGTGCACCGGGGGGCAACTTGCTGTTCGGTCCGAGGGGTTGGCAATGAAAAGTTCCTCGTAGCAGTCCTATCGAATCGGAGTAAGAGAATAATGTATATTATGTATCCCTAAGCCAGTGCGAGGGACGCACCGTGTGGTGATGAGAGGAGAACGCTTACTCTTATCCTCTCCGACCGGACCGTATGCACATCTGTATCGGTATGTACCGCTTACTAATTACTCATAATCAGTCTCGGGTGGTGCCGGCTGGCCCCTACACCAACGCCGCCCGAAGTCGTGACCGTGACTACAAAACACCGAAATACATGCTAGATCAATTGTGCTTCAGAATATGCATATATGTCCAACAAGTCGTATGCACTCGTATGGGCATGGTAGAAATGGTCTTGCATCTCGTATAACAATGACATGTCTTCTACATTGCACTCGCCAATAAATTTACCAGTACTCGTATGCACGCAGCACGCTCGCACACGCTCGCTACTTTCCCGCGATGTGAGCGCACTGCTTTTCGTGGCTCCCCCGCTAATTCTAAATGTCCGCGCATTCCCTATGTGTCTCAGTTGTCCTGTGGTCCTCGGTTTACCTAGTACATACCCCTTTACAATATATTTTGTGTATTTACAACTTTTACAACAAGTAGACTTTTTCCCTTTGCATTTCAGACTCTAGAGAGTCCATGTCTGCGTTCCCAACTGCCGCACTTGTGCGCGGTCTTAACGATTTAAGCGAGCGCGACATGCCCCCGTCCGTAGCTACAGGTTACGGGTTGCGCGGAAGCGTGCACATCCCGGGCCGCTTCACCCTTCCTTCCACTGGCACCGTCTGACTAGGTTGAGCTCTATGTAGCTCACCATATCAGTTCCCGAGCTCGCCCACTCGCACGCAACCTTAGATATCCGACCCCGACGTTCCCGCGACCACATTATGGTTCTGTCTATTACACTTGCTTCGATAACAGTCATGCGATGTGACGCTTTGTCGTCACACGTGATGATTACAGGATGTTGTGCTTCTTTCTGGGGCTGAGAGGCGTTCGGACAAGCGTTCGGAGATTCAGAACAGACGATTTTCTCGCTCCATGGGAGCCATGGAGCCATTACCACACCCGGGGTAGTGCATTATCGCTTTGCTTGCGAGTCGCGACCTGCGACTGGATTCTTTTCGCAGGGCAGACCAAGGGGCAGGCCCTAAATACTACCACCGCCGATCTATTCTTAGTTTTGAAGCCACACGTGACGCCAGAACTCACGTTTCTTGGCCAACCGACGTCAAGTAAAGCCCCACATCGTCAAGCCCCACATGACCTTTCTTACGAGACACTTCTTGATTCTTTTCCCAGTCAATCATCGGAGGTCGTTCATTCTCTCATGTCTTACTATATCGTGGCCAGTATTTGGTCATCTGGATTTCGAAGTGGACCACGACAGGTCAATGTTACCATGGTGTAGTCACCCTGCATCACGCCTTGCTTCGCCGTGCACAACTTGCAGAGTAGCACAAACATTACAGATGGGGCTTCTGCAACCTTCTATATAAGTAAGGCTTCTGGACTCGGTTTTACTCCAATTCTCTCCCTTCCCACACCCTCTCCAACGATTTATGGCTCACAAAACAAATCCTGGGTTCAACGTTGCCGTCGTCGGCGCTGGGTGGGCCCCTCCCTTTTGGCCCAAGTCCAAACTGACTTCAAATTTACAGTTTTGGAGGCCTTGCAGTCGCTATCGCTCTCAAAACTAAATGGGGGCTTGATGACTTCGTGGTGAGTCCATACTCACTGGAGCACTATAAAATATCTTGAAAGGGGACACGTCACACAGATTTATGAACGTGGAGCAGACGTTGGTGGAACTTGGAGAGTGAGTCGCCGCAAACACCGCTTGCTTGTCCTCATAGCTAATTCAACGAGGTCATAGGATAACACCTACCCTGCACGTATCTTCACAGGCTTATCAACGAATTCTGTTCTCATCCCTCCCCCTTACAGGGCTGTGCCTCCGATGTGCCTATCCACTTCTACTCCCTATCCACCGATCTCAAATCAGATTGGAAACGCTCCCATGGCACCCAACCCGAAATTCTGGAGTATATGCGTAAAGTAACAGACAAGTACGGCCTGCGAAAACATTGTCGATTCCACACGTCGCTGGACAAGGCCGAGTGGGATGGGAATGCGAACTTGTGGCGTATTGAGACACGCGACGTGCGCACGGGAGAGACGCAGGTGACTCACGCGACGGCCATCATAGCGGCTATCGGCGTGCTTGTCGTACCCAAATTCCCGAAGTTGCAGGGAATCGAGTCTTTCAAGGGAGAGGTGTTCCATTCGGCCCGCTGGAAGCACGATGTCAACCTACACGGAAAGCGTGTTGGTGTTCTAGGTAACGGAAGTTCCGCGTATGTTGTTCTTCTCTTTGAACCGCACAAAATATTCAACTTATTTTCTCAGGTCGCAGTTTATTCCGATCATATCTAAGGACCCTACTGTCAGCGTTGTCAATTTCGCACGCACCAAGATGTGGTATGTACCAGGGGTAAGTGCATTGTTTGCAGGAACGCTCACTCCCTCTAATCTACGTAATAAAAAGCCACTGATTCCTTACCGGGAAACTACGAAATGGATATTTGCCCACATCCCGTTCGTGCAGCGCATCTATCGCTTTATGATTGCAGTTGTAGTATGCCTCGTTCCAATCTTATTCGTCTCACTCCCAGTCTCACATGGCGTGTAGTACGAGGTGGGCTTCCTTGCCTTCAAAGGAAAAGGTGACAATTACGTGGGAAAATATAGGACTAAGGTAACTTACGGATAAGGTCTTCAATCCTCCTGTCACTTATGCTTCGACCGGCTCAGATCGCGAGGGACTATGTCAAGAAGATCGCCCCTTCTAAATATCATCACCTCATCATTCCGAAATACCGTACGTGTTAGACCCTTAACGAGTACCTCGCCGGTGTGAACACTTTGCAGCACTCGGATGCAGGCGCTTGGTCCGCGATCAAGGCTATCTTGACTCGCTGAGTCGCCCGAATGTTCACCTCACTTTTGACCACATCAAACACGTCGAATCAGATGGTGTTGTCACGGAGACAGGTTTGTCTGTTTTGCTTATAGGTCGATAGTAATTGATGTACCTTATCTTAACTAGGAGAAAAGGTCAACCTCGACGTAATAATATATGGTACAGGCTTCGTGACAGTACGTAGTGTTTAGTTGTGCCAATGGGACTCTGACCTGAGGGCACGTTTGACAGGACAATTACCCTTTGAATGTGCACGGTCCAAGGGGTACATTGAAAGAATACAATGATGCACATGGCGGGCCGGCAGCATATCTAGGGACCACAGTCCCTGGTTTCCCAAATCTCTTCATGATACAAGGCAAGTTATTCCCCTAATCATTTACTTTATCCCTGACACCGCCTCATCACCTTTGGATCAGGTCCTAACACGACTACCGGCCATACATCCGTCATCTTCTCCGAAGAATCCCAGGTCCCATACATTCTCCAGCTCCTTGCGCCCATACGTTGCGGAGCGCTCACGAGCGTAGTTCCCACGGATGCGGCAACGGACAAGTACAACGACATGCTGCAGGAGCGACTTGACGACTCGGTATGGACGCAGTGCGCATCGTGGTACCGCGCCGGTGCGCAGGGCCGCATCTTCAGCACGTTCCCTGGCCCTCTCGTATTGTTCTGGTGGTGGCTGCGGAAGCCGCGGTGGGACGACTTTGAGGTCGAAGGTCCCGGCGCAGACGCATGGCGTCGGCGTCATGCGTCCCGGGCAGGCAAGGTGCAGGAGGTGACGTTTACGCTGGTTGCGGCGCTGGGAGTGCTTGCGTCTGTTGTGTATCGCAAGGGCATGGGCCTCAGCGAATTGGGTGGCGAGGCGGTTCGTATGTGGACTACCTTATGGGACTTATTCGTCGTTGGTGCTGGGACAGCCTAATGCTGGGACATGCCTTCGGGGGTGTCTGGGATGGCCTGCTCGGTCTCCTTCAGTGAGCTGCGGCATTTTCCTCATAACCACGATATTTTCCTTGTTTGAGGAGTGATTTTAGATAGATTTTTGTAACGGTCATCTTGGATATTTAGAAATGGTCGGCCAGTGGTCTGTTATCCGGACTCAGCTAGTGTTCTCGGTGCTACTCGAAATGGTCCGTAGTGGGAGTATGTGCGTCAGATTGACTCTTCCATGCACCTAGAGTGCTTGGGCTTCGGTCATCAAAGCATCAAATACGGAAGTCAACGCAATTATGATGTCGGAAAACTGATGGCACTAACCTCGTACAGTAGCACTACCGTCCAATTATCGGCCGGATTTTCTTGTTTCTTGTAAATAAGGTCAGTCGCAAAATTACAGACTGATTTATTTGAACGGGTAGAGCGGCTATTTGGAAACTTCTAACGAGTACTCGTCCTCGCGACTCGCGAGTATTACTCATTGACGTCTATACTTATTCAAACCTATATCTTTCCCCTCTGGGACCACTTCACATTATCCACCAAATCTACTTGACTATAAATACAAAAAATTGTACAGACTATAGAGTATACAGTAGTGCGCCGCAAGACGGAAAATGATGTGGGGCGCGACATTCGGCTGCAGGAACACGTGATTCATGACGTCAGACAGATGTCACGTTACTCTGTAACCGACGTCAACCCGGCCCCCGCTTTGATACAGTACCCCTCTTACGAGATACTTCTTGCTTCATTTTCTAGTCAACGCTCGGATGAACGTCTTATCAAGGCCAGTATTTGATCATTTGGAAATGGAACAACAGGTCCATGCAAGGGTCCATGTTACCATGATGTAGTCACGCCAATTGATAGATGCCGTCAAGGATGCCGTCACCCTTTTTCACCCCTTGCTTCACCCTGATAACTTGCAGAGTAGAATCAACTTTGCGGATGGCGCTTCTGCAAATTTGCCCAGTGATCGGTGTTATCGGCTATGGTATCATTACATGATCTCTAGAACTTTATATAATTTGGGCATTTGGACTCAGTTTTACCCCCATTCTCTCCCTTCCCGGACCTCTCCAACGATTTATGGCCCACAAAACAAATCCTGGGTTCAACGTTGCCATCGTCGGCGCTGGGTGAGCCCTTCCCATTTAACTCAAATCCATGCTAACTTCAAACCTATAGCTTCGGAGGCCTTGCAGTTGCCATCGCTCTCAAAACTAAATGGGGGCTTGATGACTTCGTGGTGAGTCCATACGCACTGGAGCACTATAAAATATCTTGAAAGGGGACACGTCACACAGATTTATGAACGTGGAGCAGACGTTGGTGGAACTTGGAGAGTGAGTCGCCGCAAACACCGCTTGCTAGTTCTCACGCTAATACAACTGGGTCATAGGATAACACCTACCCTGCACGTATCTTCACAGGCTTATCGATAAATCCCATTCTTACCCCTACCCCTTACAGGGCTGTGCCTCCGATGTGCCTATCCACTTCTACTCCCTATCCACCGATCTCAAATCAGATTGGAAACGCTCCCATGGCACCCAACCCGAAATTCTGGAGTATATGCATAAAGTAACAGACAAGTACGGCCTGCGTAAAAATTGTCGATTCCACACGTCGCTAGACAAGGCCGAGTGGGATGGGAATGCGAACTTGTGGCGTATTGAGACACGCGACGTGCGCACGGGAGAGACGCAGGTGACCCACGCGACGGCCATCGTATCGGCCATCGGCGTGCTTGTCGTGCCCAAATTCCCGAAGTTGCAGGGAATCGAGTCTTTCAAGGGAGAGGTGTTCCATTCGGCACGTTGGAGGCACGATGTCAATCTCCACGGAAAGCGTGTTGGTGTTCTAGGTAACGGAAGTTCTGCGTATGTTGTTCTTCTCTTTGAACGACGCAAAATGTGCAACTCTTCTTCTCAGGTCGCAGTTTATTCCGATCATATCTAAGGACCCTACTGTCAGCGTTGTCAATTTCGCACGCACCAAGATGTGGTTTATACCGGGCGTAAGTCCACCATTTGCAGAAGCGCTCACTCCCTCTGAATATATGTAATAAAAAGCCACTGATTCCTTACCGGGAAACTACGAAATGGATATTTGCCAACATCCCGTTCGTGCAGCGCATCCATCGTTTTGTGATTGCAGCCTCGGTATGCCCTGTTTCAATCTTATTGCGTCTTACTCCCCGTCTGACACGATGTGGCACGACGTGCAGTATGAGGTTGCCTTCCTTGCTTTCAAAGGAAAAGGTGACAATTACATGGGCAAATACATGACTAAGGTAAGTTACGAATAACGTCTAATCTCCTTGTCACTTATACTTAACCGGCTCAGACTGCGAGGGATTATGTCGAGAAGATCGCCCCTCCAAAATACCACCATCTCATTATTCCGAAATACCGTATGTACTCCCCCTTTACGAGAACCCCACTCACCGATGTGAACACCTTGTAGCACTCGGATGCAGGCGCTTGGTCCGCGATCAAGGCTATCTTGACTCATTGAGCCGCCCGAATGTCCACCTCACTTTTGACCACATCAAACACGTCGAATCAGATGGTGTTGTCACGGAGAAAGGTTTGTCTGTTTCGCTGTCAGGTCGACAATACTTGACATATCTTATCCTAACTAGAGGAAAAGGTTAACCTCGACGTAATAATATACGGTACAGGCTTCGTGACAGTACGTAGTGTTTAGTTGTGTCAATGGGACTCTGACCTGAGGGCACGTTTGACAGGACAATTACCCTTTGAATGTGCATGGGACAAGGGGCACATTGAAAGAATACAATGACGCACATGGCGGGCCGACAGCGTACCTAGGGACCACAGTCCCTGGTTTCCCGAATTTCTTCATGATGCAAGGCGAGTTGTTACCATGGCCATCAATCGTCGCATTTTGCTTATCACTGACACTGCCTCATCTCATTGGATCAGGTCCTAACACGACTACCGGCCATACATCCGTCATTTTCTCCGAAGAATCCCAGATCCCACACATTCTCCAGCTTCTCGCGCCCGTGCGCTTCGGAGCGCTCACGAGCGTAGTTCCCACGGACGTGGCGACGGACAAGTACAATGACATGCTGCAGGAGCGGCTCGACAACTCGGTCTGGACGCAGTGTGCATCGTGGTACCGCACTGGTGCGCAGGGCCGCATCTTCAGCACGTTCCCGGGACCCCTTGTCCTGCTTTGGTGGTGGCTGCGGAAGCCGCGGTGGGACGACTTTGAGGTCGAAGGTCCCGGCGCAGACGCATGGCGTCGGCGTCATGGGTCGCGGGCACGCAAGGTACGGGCGGTGACGTTTACACTGGTTGCGGCGCTGGGAGTGCTTGCGTCTGTTGCGTATCGCAAGGGCATGGGCTTCAGCGAATTGGGTGGCGAGGCGGTTCGTATGTGGACCACCTTTTGGGACTGGCTCGGTGTTGGTGCTGGGAACAGCCTGGTGCAGGGCAATGCTTTCAGGGGCGTCTGGGATGGCCTGCTCGGTCTACTTCCCCAGCGAGCGACGGCTGTGTCCTCGTAACCGCAATGTCTTCCTTGTTTGAGTAATTTTGGATATATTCTTGTAACTGTTATCTTGGATGCGTATAAATAGTCAGGCGATGTTTCTCTGTTCATCCAGACTTGGCTAGTGTTCTCGGTGCTCCTCGAAATGGTCTGTAGTGGGAGTATGTCCATCAGATCGACAGTTTTGAGCACCTGGAGTGCTTAGGCCTTCGACTACTGACCATGGTAGTCGACGTAAACGTCGGGAAACTGACCGCACCAATTTTCGTTCAGTGCTACCATCCAAGTGTAGGCCAGCTTTGTTCCGTAATGTCCATTGCGTTGTTTGTTTGTATAAATAAGAGCTACCCAAATCATATCCCTCCCGGAATATCATCAGAAATAACCGACTTGTAATAATTGCAGTAATTAATTTTCGAGTGTGTCGAAAGGGTATAACCTCAGGGGATGATGCATGATATGTGCACTTTAATTCCGTCGCAGCCGAGGAGTTTACCATTTTTGGTCACGAAGGTCCAAGGAAGGAAGGTGGAATTGGATCTCATTATGAAGGCTCACATAGAATTCGCTTTTTACAACTTGCCCTTTTCAGGGCAAGGCAGCTGTGCCAGTGATCGGCATGCATTCCTACAATGCCATCCGGGATCGCTGCGCAGATCTACTCACAGGTGCGTAGTATCCATTTACCAAATCTGGCGTGACAGATGCAAGAAGCTCTTACCTGTTCAGATGGCAGCGTGCGCACGCTTTGCACGCCCACGTGTTGTCTTACACCCCATAAGTACCCACTATTCCCAAAACACGAAACTCCCCTACGGTCTTGCCTACGGCAGTGCAATGCGGTAGTGTCCACTCTTTCTTCCCCACTAAGATGTGCATACATCTAGGTATGGCCGGTCTGCATTTCACACCCCCCGGGGGTTTCACCTTTCGTTTCAGACCTACTTCCCACCTTCTCTATCCTCTCTTTTGGAGCCGGAGTCTTTTCCTTGATGGCCGTGGGCATGATTTAGTTCGACTTTATGTAATAGGATCTCACACCGTGGCCCGTTCTTGGTTATGGGGTTGGCCATTAGCAAAACGGATGCTGGAACTCATGCGCGACTGTCGGAGGCTACTTGTGGAGACGACTAATTCTGGGTCTTCACAATGGGTGAGTCGCGCCCACGGATAGTTGACGTCAAATAGGATTGTTGTTGATGTTTGTATGATGAAAGAGGTGACTGTCCGGATAGTCGAATAGGCGATTTAGTTCAAGTAAGTACAGTCAGTTACCAACATAGGCAATGGGCACTAGAGCCGCTGCATGGTTCTACTTCACACAAACTGCTTGCACCCAACTGGGTGAAGTTCATATGCCTAAATTCTAGCGCATATACTCACACCACGGCCCGCTTCGAGGCGCATCGAGAACCCTAGCTGAGCCGGAGTCTAGATTATAGAAAGAGATTGGCCAACCACGTTAATACACATAGCAGTCACAAGAAAATATCTAAGTTCCCTTTTTGTCGGTGCCGACGGGGAAGATGTTATAGTCGCTACGAGGACCATGCCTCCGCTCGCTTGGTAAACAAACCGTACAGGCCACCCCAGACTTCCCTGAAGGCATGTCCCCGCACCAAGCTGGTCCTAGCACCAGGGCCTGGTCAGCTCCCAAAAAAAACTACATACGCATCGCCTTGCCAGCCAATTAAATGGAGCCCATGCCCTCGTGGTACGCAACAAGCGCAAGCACTCCCAGGGCCGCGACCAGAGTAAACGTCACAGCCCGCATCTTGCGCGCCGACGACTCATGACGGCGACGCCATTCGTCCACGCCAGGACCTTCGACCTCAAAGTCGGCCCACCGCGGCTTCCGCAACCACCACCAGAGCAGGACAAGAGGGCCAGGGAACGTGCTGAAGATGCGGCCACGCGCACCGGTGCGGTACCACGACGTGCATTGCGTCCAGACTGAGTTGTTAAGCCGTGCCTGCAGCATGTCGTTGTACTTGTCCGTCGCCGTATCCGTAGGACCTACGCTCGTGAGCGCTCCGGAGCGCACGGGTGCGAGAAGCTGGAGAATGTACGGGATCTGGGATTCTTCGGAGAATATGGCAGATGTGTGGCCTGTGATCGTGTTCGGACCTGACCCAATGGGATGGGGCAGTGTCATTGATAAGCAAAATGCGACGATTGATGGCCATGGTAACAACTCGCCTTGCATCATGAAGAAATTCGGGAAACCAGGGACTGTGGTCCCCAGGTACGCTGTTGGCCCGCCATGTGCATCATTGTATTCTTTCAATGTACCCCTCGTACCGCACACATTCAAAGGGTAGTCGTCCTGTCATGTCAAAGGTGTGGTCGAGTCAGAGTGCCATCGGAACGACCAAACAGTACGTACCGTCACAAAGCCTGTACCGCATATTATTACGTCGAGATGGACTTTCTCTCCTAATCAATGCAAGATACATTAAATATTGTTGACAAGAGAGCGAAGCATACAAACCAGTCTCCGTGACGACACCGTCTGATTCGACGAGTGCGACGTTGTCAAAAGTCAGGCGAACATTTGGACGGCTCAACGACCGGAGATAGCCTTGGTCGCGTACAATCCGCCTGCATCCGAATGCTGGAAAGTGTTCACTTTAGTTAGGCTCTCGTAAAGGGTTGAGCGCGCACGGTATGTCGGAATGATGAGGTGATGATATTTCGAAGGGGCAGTCTTTTTTACATAATCCAACGAAACCTGAGCCGTCGGAGCATGAGTGAGAAGCGGGTCAAAGGCCTTGCTCGTAAGTTACCTTGGTCATATATTTATTTGCGTAATGGTTTCCTTTTCCTTTGAAGACAAGGAAGGCCATCTCGTACTGCACGTCGTGTCAGTCAGGCGGAATAAGATCCGAACAGAGCATACTGAAGCTGCAATCGCGAAGCGATGAATGCGCTGCACGAACGGAATGTGCGCAAATGCCCATTTCGTGATTTCCCGGTAAGGAACGAGTGGCTTGTATTCCGCAGATTCAGAAGAAGTGAGCGCTTGAATAACGATATACTTACCGCCGGTACAAACCACATCTTGGTGCGTGCGAAATTGACGACACTGACAGTGGGATTTTTGGATATGGCCGGAATAAATTGCGACCTGAGAAAGGAATTGCACATTTTGCGCAGTTAAAAGAGGCGAAGAAAGACGTACGCGGAACTTCCATTACCTAGAACACCAACGCGCTTTCCGTGTAGGTCGACGTCGTGCCTCCAGCGGGCCGAATGGAACACCTCCCCCTTGAAAGACTCCATCCCTTGCAATTTGGGTATTTTGGGTACGAGTAGCACTCCAATGGCGGATACGAGGGCAGTCGCGCGAGTCACCTGCGTCTCGCCTGTGCGCACGTCGCGTGTCTCGATGCACCACACTTTCGCATCCGCATCCCACTCGGCCTTGTCCAGCGACGTGTGGAATCGACAGTGCTTGCGCAAGCCATACTTGTCTGTTAATCTCTGTATATATCCAAAAATTTCCGGTTGGGTGCCATGGGAGTTTTTCCAATCTGATTTGAGGTCCGTGGAGAGGGAGTAGAAGTGGACATTCACATCGGAGGCACAGCCCTGTAAGGAGGAGCGATAAGAACGGGATTCGTCGGTAAGCCCGTTAAGATACGTACAGGGAAGGTGTTATCCTATGAACCCGTTGAATTCGCGTGAGAACACGGAAGCGGTGTTTGCGAAGACTCACTCTCCAAGTACCGCCAACATCTGCTCCACGTTCATAAATCTGTAAGACGTGTCCCAGTTCGAAAAAATTTGCCGTGCTCCAGTGTGCACTAGCTCACCACGAAGTCATCAAAACCCCATTTAGTTTTGAGGGCGATGGCGACTGCGAGGCCTCCGAAGCTATAGGTTTGAAGTTAGCCTGGATTTGAGTCAAATGGGAAGGGCTCACCCAGCGCCGACGATGGAAACGCTGAACCCAGGACTAGTTTTATGGGCCATATTTTGTTGAAGAAGGTGAGGAGAGGAGGTGAAGTGGCGTAGTTAGTACCAAAGTCTGCCTCGGTTATAAGGTCGAAGAGAACGCGCAATCGAATAAAAATGCGTAAAGCTCCACCGATCACCGGGAAAAATCGAGTTCGCAGAAGCTGCATCTGTAATGTGTGTGCCATGCAGCATCGGTGTAGCAACCAGGATAATCTTCGCCGCTACCATAGTGAGCAAGATAGCAAGTCTAATCCCAGTACTGAATGTCACTAGATTTCACCCAGTAGTCCGTAGAAATTGCGAGTCGAGAGCAGACGGTAATGGCATCCATCAGTGACAACTTGGATCGCGCATTCTTCCAGCTCGCTATCTTGCCAGTGGACCACTTCAAGTTTACCGCGACTCATCTTCAAACCCCGATTTCTTTATTTTTTATTTGTATAAACGAATTTAACAACAAACCCTAAATTCCAGAAGAGCATTCTAATGTCTTATGATGTCTTACAATAATTTATACTTTGGACAATTGTATTTTAAGACCCTTTATACAAAAACAATTAATGCTTGTAAATTACCTTACAATGGCTATTATAAGTTACAATAGGTGTTATAAACTAGTTCGATGGTAAACCACTCCGAAATTCGTTTCCCCCTATTTCATGCAGAAGTGTGCACACGAATGACGGGAAGGGGGGGCTCCTGTTTCAGTCCTTGATTATGCACAAGGGGGGCACAGGTGAACAGACAAAACTCAAGCATTGGAGGATCTTCACAATAGACGCGCACAGAGTGCTCTCGATGCCAATTCCTAACAACGCGAAGCCGATTTCACCTGCCAGTGAGGACCCCCTCGAGGTGAAAACGAGCGTCAGGGACGTGCCGGACGGCGCAATTTCGACCTTGCTTCTGGAGGATCCGGAGTGCGAATGTGTCCACAATCGATACAGCAGCTGAGTTGCAGCACATTCAGACTAGATTCAATTGCGGTGAGAAGAACGAGGTTGGTAAAGCCAAGGGTAAAGCTGACCAAAAAGTGGCCCCGTCCATATGACACTGTCTGGGGGATGTCAGCGCGAACAATCACGTGCAATCTCCACTTTGATGTACAAAGAATGTTAAAAAATTGAGAGCTTTTTCTAATCGATGGCTCGCTGCATAGAAAATTTGCCGTCACACGACTTTTCACCTTGTGACAAGGAGTACGAGAAAACTGAAACCAGAACCTTCGAATCAAGCGGGTGGTGGAATGGACGTCGTCGGGTAGTTTTCGTACTTGTCGCTTGCCGTGAGCCCGATCCTGCTCAGAAAGATATTGGGGCTTGTATTGGGGCGTTCGATACTGCGCTTTGTGAGTACCGAAGTGGGTCCCAGTGACCTTAATTATAAATGATCCTGTGAAGAACGAAACACAGAAACGGTTCTCCGTCGTTCGTCGTTGGTGCAAAGTGGCGTGCGATCCTACTACAGCAAGGCTATAGGTTAAACTCTAACCAATACGCCGCGGTCATGCGTAGGTGCTTTTATTTCGCGCTTTGCGCCGACCTCCTACGTCAAATCACACGATACAATGCCGGAGAAGTACAGAAGCGGATGGCAGTTTCAACAAGGTGTGCGATTCAAAACCAAACAAAAGAGTGGAACAAACTTGTGCTGGAAAGGGCGCGCATCGCCCGCCATGTGTGCCCTAAATACAGAAATACAGTCGAGCAGACCGACGAGCCAATGGAATGCTAACGGACCACGGACCCACAGATGGGTTACTAACTTCTAGTAACAACGTTAACTAGTTCCCAGCCCGTCTCAACTAGCGAGCTTGCATGGGGAAGACCAGTACGGTGGCAACATATGCATAATATCATGGACAAGGCAGAGGTACACAACCTCTGCACATACTTCAAGAGTCCAGGGGCATGGGGGGAATCCCTTTGTTTGCGACCGTCTTGGGGATTAGACAAGGTTGGTACCTTGATGTAGAGTCCACCTAGGCCAGATTACCTCCCTGACATCCGACCTTGGCTACATTGCAATCACGTGGTAGTGCTGTTAGGTGGCATAGGAGGACACGTTCCACATGGGGTAGGCATGGGATCGATTGGGTTGTTCGGAAGATCCATAGGTTTAAACAAGATGCGAGCGCACATCTAGGCCCTTCGGATAATTTTTCTGATGAGATTTTATCTTGGATACGGAAGGTGCGGGGCAGTTCTGATTCCGTTCAAAGGTCCGTGCAGAAACCATAAAACTCCCAAATAACGCACGTTTGTGACTTCATACTTCGCAGCCGTCCAGTTCTTCGCCTGTCCCGTCGCATCCCGAGTTAAGTTACACGAGAGTACGACCGCCTATCCCCACAAGGGTAGCACGTTGTTCCACATACCTCGTCAATGAGCCAAGTCAAAACGGGTGCATCACCTAACTATTTGAAAAGAGGCGCATCTGGGCCTCGACGAAGGCGAGTCTCGAATTATACGTGTAAAGGCTACATAACGGAGTACGACCTGGAGGTCAGATGAAGACTAGAGAGTTCAAACGTGCGCGAAGAGTCAGAGTGACGGCCTCGATCCCCTGAGTTCGGAGTCTGTTGCTGACGTTGCATCCCTTTGGGGGCAAGGAGAAGAACAGTTGTATTATTGATAGATAAAGTTATACCTATCATCAGGAAAGGGGAGGGGAGAAGAGGTGGGCGGCGGGTCTGGAACAGGAGGCTGGACGTACCGAGAAAGGAGGTGCGGAATTGCAGAGAGTTGCGGGCCATACCTGGATGTATGCGCGTCTTAGTGGCGAAACGCCAACGAGTGAAGAAAGAGTGGATACTACCGTGCTGCATTATCGTAGAGCTCAAAGAGCGGAATGGCGAGGAGTTTCATGTTTTTGGGAACGGCAAGAACCTCTGCGGAGTAAGAAAACATGTGGGTGTGCCTCGTGATGCGAAGTGTCGGGCAGGGACGTACTGCGCTCCGGCATTTGCACAAGGAAGAGCTTCTTGCATTCTTTCGGTTTGGTAATATGAGCAGGCACAAATGGATACTACGCGCCCATGAGGGGTGGAGAGCGTTCGATGGCAAACGGCGGGAATCAAGACAAATATTACACACCATGAACGTTTCAAAGTTGGGCCGCCACCATTGGGCAAGACAGTCGCCAATTTCCCAGTCGTTATCAATTCCGTGGGATGCATTGAATTGGCGGGAGTCACTCGGTGGTGCTAAGCGCTCGTCTAGACGACGCTTGAGTCCCTCGAGCTCATCTTCGCCTGGCTTTAGGTAGTCCCCGGGGCTTGGGTGAATGAGTATGAGAGTGAAAAAATAGTATGAGTGCATACAGCTTGAAAAATGCGTTGGCAATTTGGAGCATGAGGATATGCGGGTGACCGTGGTCATGTACGACGAGAACGCCCTCCACGGTGCGACGCATACCAAAGTCTTCATAATTGTTTTGAAGGCGCTGGAGACGAGCGGAGACAGACGGATCTTCCTCGGGTTGCGCCTCCTTGGTACTGCGGTTCGCATGAGCGGGTCAGGTGTTTTCGTACTTGCCGAGGACGTAAAGAAGCCAGGGCGTATGACAGACACACACCTAAAGGTAAAGTTGGAGAGTGGATAGCTAAAAGGCGTGGGTATATACATTTTCGATAATAAAAGGGCGCATACATACAGGGCAATCGTGTTTGACATTGGTTATCGTGACGATGGTGAGCTGGCGAGGGTTGAACCTGAGAGAGACGGATTGACCGGCAAACCCCGTGTTACCGAGAAGACGAATTGAACGAATTCGGATCCGGTGTTGATAAGTTTGCTCCTGCCAATGTCCAATACAACTCTCTTGGTAATTACCTTCTCTCAACGGCGACTTCCAAGCGCGCTCTTCTTTTCATCTGTCAGATGCCGCCATCCATTGCAAGCGAGGCATCGTCTGATGGTCACACGTTTGTCCCGTTAAATGAGGACGCAAACACAGTCGGAGTAGCACGCAACCATGACGTCTCTCCTCGCGATCCTCAACGTCTTGTTGTGCCAGTTTTTCTCCATTACTCTGGCTCACCCCTGTCCCGGGCTGGGTGCGTTCGTTTTGACTTCTTATTATCTCTTCTTAAATCCCCTTCGTCTCATCTCTACCCCCTCCTTCCCCCTAATCTCCTATACTCCGTATCTTTCATCTTCTGACTGTATTCTTTCAACATTAGCCTCCTCACCCCCCACGCAAATTCCGCGAGCGTGGCCTCCGGGAGCTTCCCTGTTCGTCACTCCAAGAATGACATTCGCACCCATACCATGCAGTTGTCGGGTGTTCCTCTTTCTTTATCGCGACCCTCTTTGTTAGGCAGCGTGCGCTCTCGACCTTCCACACCCCTCGTGCCCGACTCTGAGGTCCTTATGACGCCCCATGCGGAGACCAGCACACCCGCGTTCATCTTCCCACCACCATCAGAGTCCGTACGCTCCCTCCCACTGGAGCAACCTCGCGAGCGCACTGGGACCCCATCCTCGTCTTCGCTTTATCTGGCGGAGTCTACATCGACCCTTGACGCCCGGACGTCTCACCCACCTCCACAGTCGAACCTAAGCATTCTCATGGCCCAACACGGCAGCCGCAGTCCATCACGGGAACGTGCCGACGAGGAAGAGGACGACACTCATACACCAGTTGTGTCACAGCCCACTCCCCCCTTTCACCAGCTACAGAGGGAGCAACAACAACAACAAGAGCGTCAACAGTATACGCCGCCGCTGCGTTCCATGACTCCACTTCTTCGATCCCTCACGGAACGGACCCCGCTCCTCCCATCATCTTTTCATACCACGCACTACAGCCCATACAAGTGGGTTTCCCGTGCGAAATCAACCGCTGCACAGGTTGCGCGCTCTGTTCCCGCTGTCGTCCTTGGACTGCTACTCAACGTACTCGACGGGATATCATGTGCGCTTGTGTTTCGCTAGTTACTGTTGGCCTGTCATTAGCGCTCTGCTGATCAGTATCACGTGATATACAGATGGTATGATCATCTTCCCTGCCGCTGGCGTGTTTATGGATCTTGGTGCAATGGGCGTGTCCATGTTCTTTATTTCGTACGTCACGCTATCTACCTTTCGTCCATTCGCTCACTACGTCCTTTAGTACCATCGTCTCTCAACTCGTCTATTCGGCAGGCGCATCTGGTTTCGCAGGCGCAAATGGCAGCATGATGATCGAGGTGGTGGTACGTCATATTCACCTATACATCAGTAACAAAGCGCACACATACCACCCAAATAGCCTTTCTTTCATATCATGGCTACTCGCATCGCCCAGGATTTAGGAGATAACAAGAAGGACGAGATCGTAGCTACCACACTAGTGGCGTTTGCATTTTCAAGTATCCTCACAGGTGTGGCATATCGGTGCAGATATCGATGGATCTGTGTTCACCGGGCTTTCTAGGTTTTACGTTCTTCCTTCTCGGCTTTTTCCGACTGGGCTCTCTCATCGGCTTCTTCCCTCGGCACATCCTCGTTGGTTGTATTGGCGGGGTCGGCGTGTTTCTCATCATAACCGGCCTCAATGTCGCGACACGTTTGCAGGATGATGAGTTCTCCCTCTCGCTGGACATACTTTTTTTCTTTTTGCGCGGATCAAATTTCGCTCTCTGGGCTCCCGCCTTTGTTCTCGCGGCACTTCTGAGGGTAATCACATCACGGTGGCACCATCAACTCATACTTCCGACTTGTACGCTTTTATTTCTCTCTACAGGTCGAGTGAGAATGTTCACTGGTTTCTTTCGACTGACAGATTTTTTGATCATACCGGCTGTATTTTACATCGTCATTCTGAGCGCAGGACTTGACCTAGATCTCCTCAGGAGAGAGAGGTGGCTATTCCAGGTTGCGAGGAGCGAAGAAAAGTGGTACCAATTTTATACCTACTTTGGTAGGTTCTCTGTTACTCCATGACGATCGCTTTACCTGATAGCGGCTAGATCTCACAAAGACAAGATGGGGCCCATTATGGGCTACGCTGCCCACGCAGTTTGCCTTGTTATTTTTCAATGTCTTGCACCCCCCTTTGAATGTCCCGGCGCTTGGTGTGTGTTTTATGCGTGCTACGCAGACGTGCGCGCCTGTTGGCGGTTGGGCTGATGACGACCTTGCAGCCGTATCTCTTGATTCTGATGTCGACACAAACAAAGAACTCATCGCGCACGGCTACTCGAACTTTCTGGCCGGCATAGTTGGTACAGTGCCTAATTATCTCGTTTACGTCAATACGTTGCTGTACGTGGATGTCCACTTGTTTGTACAATTTACTAATGAAACCCACTCAGATTCTATCGCGTGGGGGGTACCACGCGACTATCTGGCCTAATGCTAGCTGGGGCAACTATCGCGGTATTACTCGCTGGCACAGGTCCGATCGCATATATCCGTGAGTTCAATGACATCGAATAGCCGAAGGGTAGCTTACAAGAATGCGGGCTACAGCGGTCATGGTTGTCAGTGCGCTCATCTTCGTGCTGGGGATCGATCTTGTCAAGGAAGCACTTTGGGACACGCGCCACCGTGTGAGCAAATCAGAATACATCACCATTGTGAGCATCATGGTCGCGATGACTGCCTGGGATTTCGTCATCGGTGTACTATTTGGGATCATCGTTAGCTGTGAGCTCGTCAACCGTTCTGTATATGTGCTCGACGTTGACATTTGATATGCTGCAGGCCTTTTCTTCGTCGTGCAAAATTCCCAGCGCCGCAGCATCCGTGTCATGCACACAGGCGAAGCGGCGCTCTCAACAGTGCGCCGGCCAAATGCGCACCGCGCATACCTTCGCGAAGTTTCGGGACAGACGACTGTTCTGCACCTCCAGGGCTTTCTCTTCTTTGGCACCATCACGCATGTCGAGGAGACGATTCGCACGCTGGTTGCGGAGCCCGCATGGGTACATACTCCAGTTCGTTTCCTTGTGCTGGACTTTGCGCTTGTCCTTGGCGTCGACCTCTCTGCGGCCGAGGCCTTTGTTCGCGTGCAGCGCCTTCTCTCAGGGCGCAAGGTCGTGCTCGTTATCTGTGGCGCCGATGACGGAAAGGTTCTAAGCGCATTGGACAGCGTAGGTCTGTTTGAGCTGCCGGATGTGGAGCTATTCACGACTTTTAATGACGCGATGGAATGTAAGTTTGCCTGTTACCGGCGCCAGTAACACCGCTAACCTTGAAACAGGGACCGAGAACGTGTATTTACGCGCTTGGTTTGACGCCAATGGTGCGGAGACGAAACCGATCTGTGAGAGTTTCTCTCAAGTGATCCCCATGTGCGTATTAGCTGACGATGACTGAGCAGCGCTTCCTGGCCGCCAGGACGGTGTCTGTATGGACTTACAACAATCTCTGCCGCATTCGCCCCGGCGTGCGCAGCTACGTGATGCGGGATGGCGCACCATGGCGAAACGTACGTCTATTTCGTCACCATAATGCCCAGTCACTAACATGGACTCACCGTGCGTCTTCCACAGACGATAACAAACGCAATACCGGGCCACCAGCCGCACCAAAAGAGCCTCTCAACACGCTCGAGCAAGCTTTCTTACCGTACACCACGGACCGCACGATGCTCGAGCAACTTGCTTCCTACTTTGTGCCCATCACTGTGCCTGAAGGCCACGTGCTCTGGAAGCAGGGTGAGCCAGCCGACGGGTTGTATGTAGTTGGAGCGGGCGTGCTGCGCGCGACGTACCGCTTCGCGGCGCATACCCCTGCGATCGAAGAGTCCATGGTCCCAGGCACGCTCGCAGGTGAACTGTCTGGCCTTGCGGGGCTGCCTCGTAACGCAACGGTCGTCGCGGAGCGACCCGCGGTTGTTTGGCGCTTAAGCGCGGACGCGTTGCGCCGGCTCGAAGCGGGGCACCCTGACCTTGCACGGGCATTCACGGCTCTCGTTTTGAAAGGTGCAGTGTTTTTTTACGTCCACGTAGCTGAACATAAGCTGACGGTTTCGCGTTTCGCAGCCGCAAAACTGGATTTTGATATCTTACTCTCTGCTATAGCGACAAGGCCATGAACGAATATGAGAAAACGAACGACATGTGTGGGAAGACCGAAAAACGAAACGAATTTTGATTAGGTCATCCGGGGCTGCTATCATATTCTTCTCATCTCCACTTGGTTTGAATCATCTATCTTTATAGACTAGTCATTACTGTTGTTGTGCCGCCGAAGTTTGTACTTGTGTCGTCCTCAACATGATGTTCCATTATGTCCATATTGTTTGAAAAAGCACCCTGAAGCCTGACTTCCGAACCCAAACCAAGTGACCACTCTTGTTCTGCCTAATGCCTAAGGCGTACTATTTTGAGTCGTCATCAATGCGCTTCCCTCGTGACGTGACTCGCGACTTCCATAAGCACTGACACATATGCATTTAGGAATATCCGGGGGAGCGCGAAGAGCGGGTGCGCTTGCGCAGCGAGGACTGTCAAGCTTGAAGCTTGAAGAGCGGGTCAAAGTCGTGGAAGGTCAGCTGGATAGGGCCATGGGTATCAAATCGAAGATGGCTGGATATGTCGCCTGCAATGGGGGCCTAGCGAGCTGACGTACATGGGCTTGTAGTGGTAAGTTGTGTCTCTGCACTTGGTGCGAGGGGTGCTAGGTGCTAGCAGGTGAAGAAGATAACGAGGCAAAGGACGGCTACCCCGTTCTGGAAGAGTTGCCCCAAGAAAGCGCTCGTATGATCGTTTTTTTTTTTAAGTCCGTTTATATCCCGGCTGATAGGCCGTAGGCCCAGACCGGACGCAGCGTGAACAAGCTACACTAAGGGGGGATTATAACGCGAAGGTGCTCCCCGACAGGTTACAAAACTACAGGGATGATGGGTGCATAGACCATTTCGGAGCCTATCATTGCAGGCGGACTATAGTATTAGGTGTTGAGTACGAGTCGCAAAAATCGTTGACCATGGCGTCAGATGTCAAGAGCTTCATTTCCACTCCCGCCCCCTTCTCCCGAAACAATCGGAAGCCCCGTGATCTCCTTTATATGGCAACTTCTCGGCATTGGCGCGGGAGACCTGCAGCACGTACATTACCCAACGCATTGACGTCCAAGTATGACAGAGAAATACGACAAAGACGACCCCTCTTCGCCTCGTGACATAAAGTACACGCTCAGGTTCTGGTCTGTGCCCAACGAGGTGTGCTTTGCGAGCTCGGCGATCTGTGCTTCTCCCTGAGTTAGGTGAAGAGAACACACACCTGGTCTTCGAAAGCACCATCTACGAATACCGAGACAGCGCCTGTTTTACCATTTCTTATCGCTGTTACAGGTGTGCAGACTGTGCTGTATCGACTGCTAACGGACACAACAGGGCCAAACAATATCGCCTGGCCAGGGCAGTGGCAATTCCCATTGTACTCTCACAATCGACTCATCCTACGATCCCCAATGTCCCAAGCTCCTCGCGAGACTACCAGCGTACTCGACGCAGGATTTGGTACGGTACCTTGTTTTTGCATGATTTTGTCCTCACCTTTCTCACTTTGCCGCCACCCCCATAGGTGACCGCCAGTACCCACCCCAGTCTGCTCCGAATCAGGCATCACAAGGAATGTCTGACTTTGTCGATGGCTCCGGGCTCATTTTCTCCATGTACCTGAAAATGGCGGAGGAAGAAGACAAGAAGATGGCCGAAAACTGGAAGGCAGACGCTGATGGGATCCTCGTCTTTGTAAGTCTCTATCTTTTAATCTCGTGCTCCACACCAATTCATCGGTCATAGACTGGTCTATTCTCTGCTGCCGTCGCGTCGTTAATCTCAGTGTCGATTCAGGACCTTCGGCCAAACCCACAGGACATTTCTAACTTTTACCTCGCAAACATCTATCAGACTGTCGCCGACCCAAGTCGACCCAACATTTCAAGTTCCCTCCCTTCTTCCCCACCCCCATTTTCTCCACCAAACTATGCCATTTGGGTGAATGCACTTTGGTTCATGAGCTTGGTGATAAGTATTTCCTGTGCTCTACTGGCAACGTTGTTACAGCAATGGGCACGAAGGTATCTCAGGGTCACGCAGCCACGTTACGGTCTACACAAGCGAGCACGAATTCGTACGTTCTTCTTCGAGGGCGTCCCCATCTCGGAGGGCCTTCCGTTTGAAGTTGGAAGATTGCCCACGCTACTACTGCATGTTTCCCTGTTCCTGTTCTTTGCCGGCCTGGTTGTGTTCCTATGGAATGTCTATCTCACGATTTTCACGTCGGTACTGTCATGGGTCAGCATTTGCATGGTTCTGTATGGATGCGTCACGTTCATGCCGGCCATTCGTCCTAACAGCCCATTCCACACCCCACTCTCACCACTCGCACCCCCTACACGGGCAATACTACATTTCCTTTTTCGGTTTCTCTTGTTTCCTTTCTGCGAAGGTGGCCATTCCTCGTTCAGATACATTCGCAAAATGCTCTCTCAGGGCATACAGAAGATAGCCGAGGAAACTGCTCTGAACTCACCGGAGATCGACGTTCGTGCCTTTATGCGGACGTTCGATTCTTTGGACGAAGATCACGAACTGGAGCACTTCTTTTCTGGTTTGCCTGGCTTCCGCAGCTCGAAAGTGGTCGACGATCCTCTGCCCGGTCTCTATTCGTCGCACAAGGAGAGGCTTTCAACTGCAATAATGGGGTTGTTTGACCGCACTTTCTCATCCGATTCGCTTCCCGACCCTATCAAAAATCGCCGAGCCATCATCTGCGCGAAAGCCCTTGACCCGGAGCAATTCCCTCATACATATTGGGATATCCTTCGTAGAGTCACGTCTGCTGAGGATCAACATAGGGGACTGCAAACGGCCGAATTTCTCCGCGTCATGAGAAGTTGGGGCAATGGTGGAAAACGAGAGACTGATTTGCTTGTACAAGCCATATTCACCAGTCTTGATGCAAGAGCACGACGGCACGACGACTCTTGGCTTATTTCCGCTGCCAAAGAACTGGGCATCCCAGAATCTGACCTTCGAGATTACGCCGCACATGGGGACAGCTTGTCACTTGCTATCTTGATTCACCTCACCCGCCAGCAGTTTAGCCTTTTCGAGAACCCATCTTGGCCGGCGTATATGTTCTCACGCGTTCTACAAGCAGCCTCCGCATTCGATGTGCAAGATACGTCACCCGATCTGCAGCACGAGTTCTGTGCTCTCTGGAATCAAATTGTTTCCAAAGCGCAGAATGATGACGATCGGTGGATGGCAATCTATATTTTGGGGGCAATCCGCAACGTATACGTCGCTCTGCATCGAAATACCGATTCTTCCCCAACACGATTCTCTGCCTTCACCAGTGATGGCGACGACATTCTGAACGAGCTGTCCTCATATCCAGTGTGCAATCTCGCTGGCCATATTCACGATGACGATGCCACAACCTCTGTCCGCACTGTCCTGTATGAACATGCTGTGCTGACCCCAGCTTCCCTTGCTAGTCCCGACGCGCCTTCCTTGCCCGGACCTGCTCCACTTCATGTCGACGAAAATCTCACGACCATGCCGTCGCTCGACGATGATATATATGTTTCAGAGCCATTCCACCCCGCTCATCAGACAACTACCGAAAGTCTCCGCATTTTTGTTACCTCACCAGACCCAGCCACCACTGGTGCGATGCCGACCATTATCACCTCGGGTATAACAACGCACCACTCCACTCCCGAAACCTCTACATCCGCCCCTTCTCCTTCCTCTACCCCCCCGCCCGCTGTCGTTGCTCTCCGACACAGGGCAGACCTCCTGGCGCCTTCTGATTCACCAAACCATCCTTCTTCAGCTTCTCATCCATTTCTCGACAATACACTCCCTACAGGTTTTCTCCTGTCTTCATGCTCGCCTATGACTCGATCCGACCCCTCGCCGTCTTTTACAGGATGTCATCTCTCGGCAATAACTCCTACTGCCCCTAGCGCTTCAACAGGGCCGGTCTTTGCGCCTGGCCTGCGTACTGCAGTCAAGGACAATGGTAACCCGAAGCCTGGTCCACGCAAGGAAAAGGACCCTCTTGACCCCCCCTCGGCGATTCACGCAATCCACGCAAACACCATGGTCACCCTAGATCCTCCACCGCCATCCTCGTCATTAGCATCGATCACTGACGTGGACCCGGCCATCGTTGGTCCTTCACTGCCACAAACAAATGCTAGTTGTACAGGAGACCTTCCACCACATCCTTTGCATTGCCCGTATGATATCGTTTAACGTCCCCCAGTATCTCAGATGTGCATGTGCGACATATTCGTGTTGGGTTCCCGATATCACCAATACCGAAACTATTCGATACCTTTTCTCATCCTGTGTATGTACTGTCCTATTACGTGGTACAAATATCGCAAAATGTGAAAATTTGAGAAGAGAGCTGTGAGGGGGGGTCTCGGACCGCTTGTTGCCGGCACCAGCGCCCGACTGAGGACTGACTTAGGTCGCGGACACGTATTATATTCCGCGGTGGTGTCTGCGCGCGTTGCTAGACATGCAGGTCTCCCATCCCAACACTTAGGCATATCCGAAGGAGCGCAAAGAGCGGATCAATGTTAAAAGGTGGCTGGGTCGCATAGGGTCGTCACGGTGGCGATCGCATCGAACATGGGCGCCAGTGTCGTCTCTGACCCGGATGCGGTCTAACTGGTAAAAGTCATAGCTACCCCGCTTGGAAAGGAGACGCTTCAAAAAAGCGCATCTCTGCTACTTGCCGCGGTGGCCCTCTTGCAGAGCGAACTCGAATAGACCCTAATCCCAGAACGTCGACCTCCCGAATTCAGCACAGATGCTCGCTGGGAAGCACGTCCACCCCCCTCCGCCCCCGAAGGATCCGCCAACATTCGGATGGCTATTTAGCGCCCCTGATACCTGGAGCGACCAAGGCATCATCCAAAATGGACACAGGATACGACACCAAGCGTCAGGCACTTCGTGAAAGACCCCTTCCCGAAGTACCAGTTTTTCCTAATGAAGGCCGAGAAACCGTGCCCCCCCGATGGAAGTCATGATCCCTTGAACAGGCGGACAGCGCCAAACGGTATCCTCCCTTTTGGTACGTCATTCCATTGCAACAGAACCTCCTTCCCGAATCCCGATTCCAGTTATCACCACGACCAGTTGCGCTTACTATACCCCACAGGCCGCAGATCACTCGGTAGCACCTTCCTTTCTTATCGCCGATCACCGCCCCCGAATTCCTCCGAAGGCACACGACCGAATTCACCCAGCCCCCCCCCCCCCCCCCCCCCCCGAGAAGACTAGCCCAGTTCAGAGAATAGTCATGGCACCAGCGAATCTCTCGATATATCCGAATTTCCAGTATCTGGAGTAGCTATCTGCAGAACGGCAGTCACCGAAACCTCACTCACCCCGCCTCTTCTCGCGCACTTGCGTCCCACCAACAATATTGTGAGAGGGAAATCCTCGAATAGTAGTCTTGTAGCACCTAGTGCGGACGAAGGAAATCGTCACACTCACAGATCAGCTAGGATGGAGACGAAAAACGAATAGGAGACGAACCGGAAGTGCATCCAGCAGCACCAGTAGGAAATTACGAGTGGAAGGTATGCCTACCCAACGATTCGTCGCACCGCTGTCTCACTGATCCCCTCGCGAGGCTCCCGGAGTGCTTGTACGTCAATCAAGGTCTGGACCCCATTTTGTCTTTACGGCCACAGGTAGAGTGCAGTGGCAGTATGAACGATGTGCCGCCACCGGCCTATGAATTCGCAGTGACGCAACTAACCTAGTAACGCACCCGTCCAAACCCAGCATGGTCGCCTCGAATTTCACCATCCGTTGGGCCCTACCCAGAATTACCCGTCTAGAAACCCTTCCGATGAGACAATCCTAAGTAGTAGTGCAACGAATATGTTGGCAGTTCAGTCAGCGTCGGCTCCACACGAGCGGGAGGAGGAAGGTGCACGGTTAGCAACAATGGGATGAACGGGAAACTGCACCATCTGAACAGCCAGCACCGCCGAAGCAAAATGGAAACGTGATTCATATATTCTGCTGTTGTTCCAGCATAGGTGCGTCCCCTTGTCAATATAAACGTTTTTAGTATGCTATAGTTGCCCACTCATTTCCCGCAAGACCAATAACGGTCGACCTTTGAAATGACCAACTGGTTACGCAGCCCAGATGTTGTCATAACGGTTGGGAAGACATTGGAATAGAGCTGCAGGGCCAGCGATGACAAGGTGAGGGCAGACACCATTCGCCGGTTCAGCATGTGTAAGGCCCCCCACCCGTCAATTCCAATTGATCTCAACCTTGGCCGGGGAAACAGGTGGATCTTCAGACTACGTAGCTAGTGTCGCATAACGCTGTCTTCAGAATGACGCAAGTGCGAGATGTCTGCTGAGGTATCGAGAACAAAACTAGAATCGGAATATACCGCCCACTTAACTCCAAAAGTTGCATAAGATACGGGAGGGTCCGCATGAGGAACGCATGAGGAAAACATGGGGTAACATCGAGCCAATTGGTTTGTGGGATAGCAGCTAGAATTTAAAGGCATGAAGTACGAGTAGCTAAGAGTTGTATTCGATCGAAAGGTGGACAGTACATGCAACGCCTCGGGCACAAATGATGAGACACCGTCGTCAAACCAGATTGCTGTGAGCCCCTCTCTGTTAGTATCGTCACTACTTGGGCGCTAGAAGAGATAAACGAAGCTGCTGACATGCTACTGTAATCGCACGGCTGCCAGTGGCTGCAGTGCTAGAATACTGAAATGTACACCACGGCGCCGAGCATGACATCTGTACCGAGTAAGCAGTGCCATTGGGTATGGGATGCGAATAAGCCCCAATTCGGGAGCTCATCCGATGTCAGTTGAAGTAGAAAGACAGGAATACTGTATTGTGAATGACGCTAGACAGTCGCTAGATATCCCCTTGAGCTCAATCCATCACAGGCCTCTCCACCATACTATGAGTAAGGTTTGTCCAATCACCATTCATACATCGTTGCTTGTTCTGATGACTTTCCAGACATTTCTGGATTACTCGAGGGAGAGTGGTACTCAGGCACCCGAATATCCTAGGAACTCTCTTGCCAGATTCCTGTCCAAGTGAAGCATACTTGTATGAGATAGCCGGCTGAGACAGTGCTGGCGGTTGGGACTGGCTAGGAAAGTAAAGAGACTGAGGCTATGCCTTGGTGAGAACTAGAAAAGAGAAGAACTTAGGACAAGGGTACTGGTGTGGTGATTGTCGAGTTCCTTGTGTTGCACAACAGATGGATTTACAGTACTTACAACTTGGACGTCGAAACCCAAATAGAACACTTCAAGACTCCACTATGACAGCAACTTGAAGTCACTAGTAGATTTTAGCCTAGTTTAGACCGAATAAGAGCTGCTAGGGCAAGTGCTAGGGTCCAGTTGAGGGAAAACCCCGGTACTGTCGTGCGGAAAGATAATTGACTGCTCGCCAAACCAACATGACGAACTGGCGACGACGACGAGCCTATATCACGTTGCTTGGAATGGGCCCTTGGATGGGCCTCGCCCTTCGCTTGTTGTCGCTACGACAGCTTGCTCTATTTGGTTACACGACGGGTCCGAGTCACTAAAATAGATGTTACGTCACTCGAAATGCACCGGATTAGTCGGAACCGTCGGGATGATCCAGGTACACCACAGTCACACAGTCACAGTCACAGTATAGAAATGTATCATGATCAGACCACTGCGGCCAAAAGTTCTTCTGTACTACGACGCCACAAAGGAAGTCTCTGTTCGGTGTTACCCCTAGCTGCATTCTCTAGGACGGGCGACTACAAAACAAATTCTTAATTGGGTTCGTAAGCTGCTAGTTTTCCGTGTAAGCATTCTTGATCTTGCTACGCAACCATTTTTTCATCAGACTCTATTCAGTATGGACGGGATTCACTATCCCACGGCTAATGTCAGGCTAGCCGAGCGCTAGCTGACAGGCCAAGCTCATCCTTTCCGGCCGGGGGTTTTATATAAATTTTCGTATCACCAACTGCGGAACGGTTTACCCTCCCTTCTCATGCCTTTAACGACCCAGAGTTCACGCCACGGCGAGATGTCCATTGCTATGACCGACCCTAACCCTCCACTTATTGGCCGAGTTGAAGACCGTGTTCGACGCGGCCAGGGTAATATTTGTACGTTATATATGCACCTAGAACGACTCTAAAATGCAAAGCAGGTCCAAGTGCCGCAACAATAACATCTGGATGCACACCTGTCCCCTCGTTGCTTGATGGTTGTACAGAGAGAGACCCTCTTTCCCCTCTCGAACTGGAACCCAGTGCTCCCCCTTTTAGTTCTGGATCCACCGTTTCCCGTTTCATGGGCCGACTTGGGGTCAATGCGCCTAGTTTATCGTCGCTGCGTACGATTCCCAGCTGGAGGAGTAGCCCTTATCCCGATGCAAACAAAACATACGCCAAAATTCATATTCAATACAGCAGCGAGGAGTCTGATACTCCAAGTCTCCCCCATTCGCGCGCCGCAAGACCTCAGCACCCCTCGATGGGCAGCTTGCAACACCGATATCTTCGCCACCGCCGCCAGAGTGGACGTTTAATGAAGAATAGCGGACATGGCCCTCTGCACACCTCCGTTCCCCCACCGAATCTTCTCGAGCGTTTTTCGCACTCGACAATGAGGAGACATGCCGATCCAAGTAGCAGCTCTAGCAGTTCACTTAGCACACGTCCGTCATCATCTTTCGACAGCCACGTTCCATTTCCGTCGACATCGGAGGAATCGTATCCATCTCCATTCTCAGCCGACGCTCTTGCTATGTTTCACCCCCCGACGGACAAACGTGGCCTGAGTTTCTTCAAGGGCCGCCGTAAGCACGAAGATATTCTCGAAGACCGAGTCCAGGTCATCTTTGAGGAGGCTACGGACGCGACAAGTACAACTGCTGATGTTTCATCGGCGCATTCTCTAGCTAAGCGCCGCGGCCGCATTGGTCGCCTGAGGCGACGCATCAGTGCTCTTGCAGAATCCATGTCACCCCGCAGATCCAAAACCCCGACCATATTTAATAATGAGCGCTACTCTCCCCGTCTTGACGATTATGAGGAGCACGACATTCCATGCCTTGCATATATTTCATGTATTTGGTAACTTTGACGCGTTAGCAGGTTTTTAGAGCTGACTTTAGTGACGTTATGTAAGCGATGCTTTACGAATGAAATTTTGAAGTTTAATGCCTCCTAGTCGGGATAGGACTACATGTGTTTCCTCAGGCTTGTCTTGTCGTTGCTTAACCCGTTCCACTTCTCTGTCCTTGAGGCCGCTCTTTCATTCAAGTTCTTGTATTGCTATCCTCAGGCTCCAGTATTCGTGAATGGGCCAGCTCCATGCGAGCGCTGTTCCAGCGTAGACCCAAAACATCCTTTCGAACACCCGACCACTCAGAGCGAACATCCGCGTACTGTAATGACCCTTGATGTTGACCACCGCTCCCGCTTTCTTACATCACCATTCCTATCACCATTCCCATGTTCGCCTACGGGTGAGTCTGAGGGGTCTTCTGGTCTTACTTCTGAAATTTAGCCCGATGCACGACATGTCTTGCAAGGTACCTGAAAAATCAAGGAACGCGTCCTCTCCTGCCCCCTTTCGATAGTAGGGGATCTTTTGAGTCAAGAATGGGACCCACAAGGAGTTCCTTGGCTGTAAACCTGTCAAAAGAAAGCCCACGTCACCCCGGTAACCCCATTTGCATGCGTGAGGGTTCTAGGTAAGACCTGTGGAGCCAAACGCATCCACTGTATCACATTCGCGCCCATGGAACTGCTTTTTTATCATCAATGTTCTCCCACGAGCGCACCCGAGAGCTGCAACGTATGTGCATGTTCAGGCATTGTCACTGTCCCATCTGATTTTCTTCTAAGGAACGCATGGGGCTGGATCACGTGAACTTAGTGTTTCGTTATAACGCTCCCGCCGTGGTGCCGCATCATCGCGGTAATTCCTAAAACCTGGTTGAGGTTTGTCCATTCCCGGGCCTTCTGACTCCCCCACATATAAGGCACGTTCCATGGCATTAGCGACACCAAGAGCTAGTACCTATGAATGTCAACTTTCGTTATTTCTGTTTGCACGTGCCCAGTGGATCGACATCCTTCTGCAACCCAGGTCGACCGTCGATGCAGAAGACAAGCATGAAACTTCCCTCTCGTCACCATCCTCCCACAGCGCCCGATTTTCAAATATTAAGATAATTGTTTTGAATGTCCCCAGATCCATCCGGATGGAAGGAAACTCCGAACCTCTGTTTCCTCTAGGTATTTGTCGCTACGGCGTCGATCACTAAGGCTGTGGTGCTGGCCGCGGCTCTGACCATTCCTGTGTATGCTCGGATTAGGATGCTGACTCGTCGCAAGGTTTGTTGGCTTGCTGTACTTTCCACGTGCTTTCGTCTCGGAACACTTATAAGATCAGTTTTGGAGTTGCGAGCCCTCTCTTTGTCCAGTCCCAACAACTCATACTCTCCTTATTTCTCCGCGGCTAATTTAGCCTTCTTTTTCAACACTCTCTACGTAACCACCTTCTCTCCGTTACTTCATGCCATCGCGCCAAGGCACGCTTCTTCATCCAGTAGAGACACACCAAGTGAAGGTCCTGCTCCTTGGAGCAGCATCAGTAGGAAAGAGCAGCCTACTGCTTCGCTTCACAGATCAACAATGGTTGCCGGAAAGTGAAACGAAACCTACCATTGGGGTTGATACCTGGGTATGTAGGCAGAGTATATTCCCTTCGGCCCGAACTGATTGAGCGCCGAACAGACCCATAAACTGGATATAAAGGGGAAGCACGTGAACCTGAGTATCTGGGTAAGCACGAAGCGCTATCACGTAGGCCAATGATGTTCAAGGGCGTTATGACAGGATACCTCCGGCGAAGAACGCTTCCGTACCATTGTGTCGTCTTACTATCGCGGGACGCAAGCGATCATCTTAGGTCCGTTGTATGGCACTTCCACGGCTCCGGGCTGCAGCTAACATGTACGTGGCACTAGTGTACGACATCTCGGATCGTAAGTCATTCGAAACGATCGAGTGGTGGTTCGCAGAACGTAGCATACATGCACCAAAGTCTGCAGTGAAGATAGTTGTTGGCAATAAGGCGGATAATGTACGTCTTCACTCAGTCTCTCACCAGTTCCGACACTGAGAATGGCGCCTTGCAGGGGCATACGCGGCAAATTCCTACTGCCGAGGCTGCAGCTTACGCAAGTCGCATGGGGGCACTGTTCGTGGAGTCGTCGGCGAAAACATCTGCCGGCGTGCGCGAGGTCTTCCGCGATACCCTTGAGCGAGTATTGGAATCGCCTGTCCTGTTAAAACCCACATAAATGTCCGTTTCACCTGCTGTTTCTTCCCGCGCCACACGGTTTCCGAAGAATGGTGATCCAACTAACACATGCCGCTGTCGATGGGTTCCATTTCCCCGTCCGCCGTTTATAGTCAAGTGACCTGCCCGGTCCTCTGCATTATTTGCTCATATAAAACATACCATAGTTTAATTGCATTTAATACTTACCACCGATATTACGACAAGAGGTCCCGAGTCCTGACGTAGGGTGCACCAACCAGTATTCGTAACTCAGGCTACTATCCAGTCTGGTTTAGGCAGAAGGCAGTCTGATCCGCTGGGCTATTGTTTACATAATCAGGAGTCGCCTATTGTAATACCCAGTCCTCGTCCTCGTCCAAATCCAAACTATTGATTTGACCTTCCTGGTTTCGAGCTCAAGCACACGTACTTCTCTAATACATAGTACGCTCACATCCGAGTTGGGTTATTACTCAGAGCACTAGACGTTCCCATTCCTTACCAGCAGTTTGCCTCCATTCCAGACTATTGCACACTGCGGCCTGCGCTAATACCACCCCATCCTTTTGAACACAGGGTGCGGCTTGATCGTGGCATACAAGAAACAGAACTTTAAATCTTTCGCCTCTGGTCAGCGAAATGAATTAGTGCCTAGATCACCGCTCTGTGCTGAGAGCGACGACCCTTTTCAAGTTGGCGCTACAATTGTGGGCCTTGGGGCTGTGGCCGCCGGCTTCTTTCTGCCTCAACAAGAGTCACACGAAGCACCAACGTGATAATTAAATGCCCGTGCATGATGAAACTTCCTGCCCTGAGGTGCGGCTGTGCCAGTACCACCATATGTCTTCATTCCTTCTATATGTGGAAATTCTGTTCGAGCAACCGGCCGCTGCTGCCACCCCAAACACCGACCATTCGTAATCGAGCAGGGCTTTGTACAGTAAGGCGGCTAGCATTAGTCCGGATCCAACTGCTGCTGTACCCGGGACTTTTCTGGGTTGTTTTCTCTCGAACTTTCGAACGACCTTTGGGAGGAAACTTTATGACTTTGGACAGACCTCGGGGCTAGAGTAGACTTCAACCACCATCGCTGCGTGTGCTCCCGCGAATTCCCAATTCACCACGATTGGCTACTGTTTTCTCCACGGCCATCAGTTTTGTTCGAGCAGAAGAGACACAAACAATAGGCGCGTGATTACCGGCGACTTTGTGATGCACGCACCAATCCATGGTTGACAGCGAAGCTTTGGGCGGGCCTTCGCGCAACAAAGTGTACCCGTGCTCGACGCCTCGACGCTCTAGCTCCTCTTTAACATGCCATTACAAATGCCATCCAGTACATGCACGAGCGCTCCCCAAACCCCAAACTGTGCCACCAGAGACTGTCTGCATCGACTTTACCCCTGATTCCTAATACTTTATTATAGAAGTTGTTTCGTTCCCTACATACAAACACATGACTCGCATTGCGCGATATGGTCGGGTATGGTTTCAAGACAGATGTGGGCGCCAGAGAACGGGCACTCTGGCAAAACCCTTTCTTGGGGTTTGCCAGTTGGCTTGCCGTAAGATCAAAGGTGTCTTGTGCAAAATCCGATGTAATTCACCCCGGAAAGCGTGTTTGTCGCATAAACTTAGACTTGGGCGGATCCAACAGTTTTCAACGACACGATTGGTGGTGCTTCTATTGGCGGCAAGTCGCGGCCTACGTCTATTCTTTTTCTGTAACGTGCTCGTTGCCTTGATTGTTTCATCAGAGGCGCCCAGCCCAGTGCTCACGTAAATAACGTAAAATAGGCTGTCACTGACACCGATGCATATACTAGCATGCACTGGTGTACTTTCTATATAATTCGTACTCATTCTTGCTTGAAGATTGGAATCCCAGTCACTTAACACTTTCTGCATACTCCTCTCCATCACCATGCCGCCCACGCGTACATATACACTCAACGATTCGGCGATGTCAGTCAACATCAAGTTGTTGATACTTGGAATAGAATCTGTGGGGAAGAGCAGTTTGTTGCTTCGCTTCACAGACCAGCAATGGCTTCCCGAAGGAGAGATGCAACCGACGATCGGTGTGGACACTTTGGTATTTTCCATAAATCGTGGTCGAGTGACTCGTGCTCATACATTCTACAGGAGCACAAGTTAGATGTTAAGGGGAAGAGGGTGAATCTCAATATCTGGGTACGTAGATCGCCTGTGCCAAAGGCTTTGTGATGCGGCGTACTTACTGTGCGCCGGTTCTAGGACACTGCTGGCGATGAGCGTCTCCGTGCTATCACCTCATCCTACTATCGCGGTACACAAGGGATAATACTTGGTGCGTAGCTTGACGAAAACTTTTACACGCAGCTTACAAGGCCGATGACACTCCACCAAGTGTATGATGTGACGAGTCGCAAAACCTTTGATGCTATAGCATGGTGGTTTTCGGAGCGTAGCAAGTATGCTCCCGAACCGGTCGTGAAGATGATTGTAGGGAACAAGTCTGACAAGGTGACGGCCTCCTAGAAATCCTGAATTTCGCCATGACTGACTAGTACTGACTGCTCATAGTCCCACATGCGAGAAGTCTCTACAGCAGAAGGCGCGGCCTTCGCTGCTCAAAACAAATGTCTGTTCATCGAGTCGTCTGCTAAGACTGCTGTTGGCGTACGCGAGACATTCCGCAAGGTGCTAGAACGCATCATAGATGTCCCAGAGCTTTGTTCCACGCCAAAGCTGAGCTTCAAAGCACCAAATGACCTAGCAAACATTCTCAAGTAGGAGCGCAAACGAAGGGCCGTTTATCATACAATGTATTATATAATTTGTACATATATCTCCGGTTATAATCTCATAATCCCAAGCCATTCTTGCTGAAACACAGCTCAGCTTTCATCAGCAGATTCCTTGGGCGCTGGGACCAGCGGAAGGAACATACAACACGATCAGCTGGAACATTGTCGCAGTCAGTCCGACGAATCCGGATCTGTTCACGTCCCCGGAGCTACACTACGGCTTCCATACGTATATGCGAAATTGGTACTGTAAGAGTTGCAGTACAGTAATAGTAAACGCAAGCGGTCTCGTTGCCTTCCAACAAAAAGAAAACATAAGGGGTCGCCCAGGGTTTCTGCAAGTACACCTCCAAAAGTTTAGTAGACAGGGAGATGGCGTGGCTTACAAGACGAAACTGACGTTCTGCTTCCGCTCCCCTGTGTATCGTGCACACAATATCAACTACCTTTGCTGATGGGTCGTTTTTGGACACATTTCCTTACTCCCTCCCCCCTCGTATATGCGCTTACCCTCAACGATGTCTCTGACCCTCGTCGGCCTAGCGAGCTCCGCTTTAGCTACAGTGTTCAACCCACATTCTTCGACCCACATCGCAAGACCCGACAACGACCTTGCCTTGCGCAATGACTCTTACACTCATATAGTCACCGGTATCGTCCAGGTCTACTTCCGCCGGGCAATGAGCCGCCGATGATGGCATTAACGTTAGTGTAAAGGACGGTACCGTCATCTCCGACGGTCTCGGTAAGCTTTGAAACTCGTACCTATCTCCGCCTCGGCGGCGGTTTATACGACTACCCCGGGCCCAGTTTTACTGCGGTCGTGTGCCAGACGCCATCCTCAAGGGCGAGCTCATCATTACTAGACCCCATACCGCGTCTTGCAAGACCAGCTATTCCACCGTTTGGTTTTGCTCCAGGACCAAGACTCCACCGCCAATCCCACCATGTCTGGAGCATAACCCATTGGCACGGACGGGAAACTTGGGTATATGCAGTACAGAACTGCGAGCATGTCCCTACTCCGTACGAGCTTGCCAAGAGGGGATTTGGCAAACCCACAGATATCTCTGACCCGCGCAAAGCTCTTCTCTAGTTCGTCATCACTGCTACACCGAGCGATTCTTGTGATAGACACCCTCAACAATTACGATCAGATTATCGCGGGCATGACTTCCTGGTCCGAGTACCATCCCGATGACAATGAGCATCTCGCCCAGATAACGTACCCGACACTTCTCTAGTCAAGGCAGAACTTGAGTACTAGTACGTGACCGTCACTGCTGACAGCAATAAGGCCTCGTTTATCGAGGGTTGGGAAGTAAGTGCACTCGACTTGTACTTTCACGAGCCTCTGATTTGTTTGCGGTTTCAGGTTGTGGTGCATAAGAACTGGTATGACATAGTTTCTCACGCGACGCTCCTCGTCGGATCCCTCTGTCTCCAACATGGCGTGCAATCCACTCCCTTGTGGCTTTGGAATCCACCGAACGCCCCGATCTGTGGAACTGTTTTTTCCGCTTATTCCCGTGGGTCAGCAAATTACCTGCAGACATAGGTTAATTGGGGGTTGGGGTGATGTACTAGAAATTGAGTGCTGATATTCAGCAATTTACAAGACTTAACGTTCACAAGGTATATTGATATTGAGGTGTAAAAGACAAATACAGAAATGAACTCGCTCCCTCCCAGGAGCCGCCAGTCGCTCTGGCTCCCAAAGCCTTCGAGGTCACCAAGTACCCAAACGTCGCGACGCTTCCATTATAGGCTTAGACAAGTCGAAGGTTCTGGATTCTGGGTATGATAGATAGGACGCGACGTGTTGGGATGCATTGACCGTATGCGAGGAGGTGGGCGCCAGCCAAGGCATGATAGGGGTGACCATGTGGTATTGTAATAGGATGCAGGCCGTGTCTCAGATGAAAAGTTTGAGTAAGGCCATTTAGACGACGTATGCAGGGTCGTTATCCTGATGGCATCAGACTTGCGTAATATGATATCACCAGAAGAGGGAATACCCAGCTAACCTGTCGATATCCATTCGTCAAGGGAAGGTGGGGGTTTGTATCCATCGCGCGTTCACAAGACTGTTTTAAGCGAATCTCATAAAGCTTATAGCCTGAAGGTAACACGACACATGGCTGGAAGTGAAGGAGCAGGCGCACCTGGTGACGAGACGGACGGATCAAATGGACGCTGGTTGCCACCGCACCTCCGAGTCACAGATGAGAGAGAGATTCAAGTAAAGGCGGTGTCAAGTGCCCGCGATCGCCATTGTGCCATATCTCCCAATCATAGCATCGAACTTGCGCAATACTGTATCCTATCACGGGAAGAAATGGGGAGCCAATTTTGTCTGCCAATGTCGACATCTGCTTTCCCTTGATGATTCATATCAGTGGCATCATGATGTCTGACCTACTTTATGCAGACCCCATGACGTTTCAATTCGGGGGGTCTACGGTCATTCCTCTGGCCGTTTCTATATCTGATTCCCAATGTGTGCGTACTGATATTCTGGAAGAGATGGAAGTCATATTCGATCAGCACCGATGGGCGGCATGGATGTCGAGGAAATCACACCAGGGACCAGGGAGAGCTTGCCCGTCATGGATTGGACATTGGTCACACGACCATCAGACGATCGCGCTCGCGACATCAGTGCATCAGTGCATCAGTGCATCAGTCCGTGCACTGGCGTCACGCGCCTCTCGGATGGCCTGTTCGTCGTATCCTGATTTCCGCCCTTGGATTTCGCTCTGATTCATGCCTGTGTCAGCGATGTCTTTCTGTAGACGTGATACTCACAATCTCCCACTGCGAGATCCGCAGCTCTTAGGCTTGTGTTTTTGAGGAGAAAACTTCTGATGACGCGTCGCCAAATCAAAACGCGTAGATTGTTACTGTAGTACCTTCCTTCAAAGGTTGAGGTGACTCAGCTCACTGCTATCTCCATGGAAATAGTTGACTAATGGATTATGATGACCAGACATGCTACTAAACAAAAAGAGAGCCAAAGGAGAGGGAGTGAGCCGAGAATACCGACGTGCACACAGAGAAGGGAGAAACACATAAATACAAACGTAGTATTATATCTACTATACTTATATACAGGATCAATCACAGTTCGCGTCGCTGGCCCAGGTCCCCGCATTACCGGATATCACGCTCCTGGCGCGTTGGAGTCGGTGGGAAGACGAACGAGCCGTTGCCAATTGGGCTCCAGCCGTCCTCGACGCGGTCGTCGGCACGTATCAGGCTTGCGATACTCGCCGTGTGCTTGTGGCTCCGGCGGGCCTGTTTTGCGGCGGGTCCGATGAGTGGCATCGCCGAAGTCGGGGTCCTGCCCGCATCAGGCACCATTCCGGGCGAGCGGTATGCGATGCCCGTTTCCTCTTCGTCACTTGCCGCGTCGCTCGACAGTTCGTACGACAGTCCGTCACCGTCCGGGTGAGGCTCCTCGATGTCGTAGATTTCGTATTTTGAGCGCCCGTTGGCAAGGGCGGTGCCGTTAGCGAGTGCACCGGTGGGGGAGGCAGTCGCGAGGGGCCCCTTGAGGTCATCAGGGAGGAAAAAATAGAAGAAGGCGATGGCGAGGCAGGAGCCACCGACGACATCGATGAGGTAATGGTGAGTGAGGTACATCGTGGCCCAGTACAACACGGCGGCGTAGCCCCATGCATATTTTGCGACCTGGGGGAAGAAGTGGGAAAGGAAGAGGGCCTCCATCGTCGCGCAGGCCGAGTGGAGTGAGGGGAAGGCGCCAAAGACGACAGGTGAGTTGCTGAAGGTCACGGTGTAACCGTGGCTGTGCAAGAGGTTGTCGATACGCAGAAGTCCGCCAGGGGAGCCCTTCATGGAGTATTCGGCAGGGGTGAGCCCAAAGATGACTTCATACCATGGTGCGGCGCACGGGAAGATAATTTGCGTCACTACTCCAACGAAGTTCATCCAACCGAAGGCACGCCCCCAGAGGTGGAGAGCCGGTTTTGGCCGGAATAGCCACAAGAGTATGGCAACGATGAAAGGGATGGTAAAATGGCCAACGCCATAAGGCAACCAGGCAATGACATCAAGAATGGGGTGCGTGTAGCGAGTCAAGAGATCCGAAATATTGGCCCCAAAAAGGACGGACTCAAGTGTAGGAAGCACGGACACAGATATTTTAGGTCTGTGATTGTTGGGGATGAATTGGGAAGAATAAAAGGTAATGAGATACGTCGTAACAGGCAACGCAGGTAGGAAGAACTGGGAAGTGAATGGAACAAGGAGCAGGCCGATGTGGAGTATGGGGATGACGAGTTTGATGGGAAAGCCCGGGACTCGCATAATCACGAGCCAGAAGACCGAATTGACGATGTGGATGAGGTAGACGAGGTCGGATAAGACAAAGGAGTGTTTTTGTAACCGTCGGAGTGTGTCCCGAGGATTCATGGACTTGTCCATGCGTCCGACTGCGGCTAGAAGCGCAGCGTAAAAACGGTTACCGGTGAAACCAAGGCTTGGTCTGTGAGGCATAGCGAATGCGCTGGCGGGTGAGGGAGGCTAATGTATGTCGTCTTGTGCGACAGAAGTTGTGTTTCCGTTTACTTGAAAAGGTCCAGGACACTGGTGAGAAAATAGAGTGACGGTCTGCAACGGAGGTTGAGAGAGGAAAAAGGAAAGCAACGGATTACGCACGTGAGAAAGCGACTGCGAAATGACTGATGGGCGCTGAGTACTGAGTGTCGGTCAGTCGATTCTGATTTGGCAGAAGTGGAGTTCTCTGCGAAAGAAAGGTATCAAGAAGTTAGATGATGATATTATGACAAAGGTCAGGCGACAAACATCTGATAAGAATATTCTGGTGGCACGACGTGGTATCTCGTGAAAGAGATACAGCAGATAACGAGAGGAAGATACTAAAAGGACACTCACCAGCGGGTCTTGCTGCCGGGTGGAGGCGGTCTATCGTGGGAACCAACCGTGGGAAATTATCGGTAGGCTGGGCCGGATAAGTACCGCTCCGTTGGGTTGCTGTGTTGCTATCTCCCTTGTCCTTGTCTATATCAACCCCCTTCGCTGGCGGGTTGTTATCGACAGTCCTTTCCCCCGTATCTATATGCGCTTAACTTCAACGACTTCTCTGGCCCTTGTTGGCCTAGCGGGCTCTGCCTTGGCTCATGGGGTCCCTACGTCACGTCGCAAGACAATGGGATTTGGTCCCGTGCACCCCCATGCCAAGTTCCACACCAGTCCTGCCTCCTTCGCAAAGGCATCTGTCTTCACCTCTGATCCGTATGAGATCGCCAGGAGCTTTGTAACAGAACTCCTTCAAGACCAGCTCTCTGAAGACAACGAATTTGCCTTGCGCAAGGACTCTTACACTGATAGTGCCACCGGTGTTACCCACGTCTACTTTCGCCAGATGGTGAATGGCCTCGAGGTTGCGGACGGCGACATAAGTGTCAATGTAAAGGGTGGCACCGTCATCTCCTACGGTGACTCGGTGAGACTCATCAATCTCAAATTGAATGGCGCTTACATCACCCTAGTTCTACCGGGGCTATGCGCCAGGCGTCACCCTCATGGACGAGCCAACCACCCTCGGCCCCCATGCCGAATTCTGCGACCTTTTACAAGAGCAGCTAGCTGAGCGCTTGGCCTTATTCCAACAACACTCTGCCGTCGCCAATCAGGTCACCATGTCTGGAGCGCAGCTCATGGACGAGCCACTTGAGCGCATTCAGCGCCTTTTCCGCTGGAATTGCGACCACCTTCGCACTCCTCACGAACTCGTCGAGAGGGGATTTGGCAAGACCTCGGATATCTTTGATCCGCGCAGCGCTCTTCTCCAATTCATGATCGCTGCTACGCCAAACGACGCTGTTGTCGCAAACATTCTCAACAATCACGATCAGATTATCGCTGGCATGACTTCCTGGTTCGAGCCTCAGCTCGTTGGCGATAATAATGCCGTTCTTGTCGAGATGATCAACAATGTACCCGATACCGTCTCTCCAGTCAAGGCCAAGCCTGTGTACATCCAGCTTCCCGACGGTGACAAGACGATGCTCATCCAAGCTTGGCGGGTGAGCGACTTGATTTGACGCTGTCACATACTCCTAAATTCTTTGCAGTTCGAGGTTGAGATGCAGGATAACTGGTATGAGGCTGTCATTTCACACCAAGTTCCCCATCGCATCCTCTCTGTTGTCGACTGGGCATCGGATGCACCCATCCCCTCGGAACCCAAACAGCGCCAACCTGCAACATACAATGTGTTCCCGTTCGGCATTAACGATCCGTCTGAAGGTGGCCGGACCTTGGCTCAAGAGAATTTCGACCCTTTGGCTAGTCCTTTAGGCTGGCACGTTATCCCCGTTGCCAATGACCCGCTTTCGTCCAACCTGAAGAAGAAGGGCCGATACTCTAACTACACTACCACGTTCGGCAACAACGTACGAAACTTCCTCTTTATCGTTCTGTGATGGTTCTGATTCTTTGACAGGTGTTCGCTCACGAGAACTGGGAGGGCCAGAATGGCTGGTTGCACAATTATAGACCGGATGGTGGCGATAAGTTGATATTCAACTATCCTTACGATCCCAAGATCACGGACAAGTCGGACTCGCTGGACGAGGCGAAGAAGTATATCAATGTGACTATCACGCAGCTATTCTACACGTCTAATCTAGTCCACGATCTATACTACCGGTATTTCCCTCTTTATTCTATCTCTCAAGTGATCTAACCGTCCTTGTGTTGTCCAGTTACGGTTTTGACGAGGTCGCAGGAAACTTCCAACAAGACAACTTCGGGCGCGGGGGCGAGGAGGGTGATGCCGTTATCGCGAATGCCCAGGACGGTTCTGGGTTTAACAACGCGAACTTCATGACCCCTCCAGACGGACAGAATGGTCGATGCAGGATGTACTTGTGGAATACTGCAAACCCATACCGCGACGGCGATCTTGAAGCTGGCATCGTCATTCACGAATTGTCTCATGGCCTTAGCATCCGTTTGACTGGCGGCCCTGCAAACTCCGGATGCCTCGGATGGGGTGAAAGTGGTGGAATGGGAGAGGGATGGGGAGGTAAATGCATCGTGATGCAACACAGAGACTTGTGCTGACGTCACTTGCTAGATTTCCTTGCCACCATGATCCGCAGCAAGGCTCTTTACTCCGACTATCCTATGGGAGCTTGGGCCGCCAATCAAGCCGGTGGCATTCGGAACTACCCCTACTCTCTGGTACGATTCCCGCCTATAACCTTCATACATCCGGTTTTAACGGCTGTGCAGAACGATTCGGTCAATCCATCCACGTACAAGACCCTCGATAAGCCCCAGTACTGGGGGGTTCACGCGATTGGCGAGGTCTGGGCAGAGATACTCTGGGTTGTTGCCCAGCGACTGATTACGAAGCACGGCTTCATCGAGTCTCTCTTCCCTCCGCTTCCTCTCGAAGATGGCACAATTCCTCTCGGTGACTTTTACCGCGTACCCGAGTCCACCGCGACGGGCGTACCAAGGCCACTCGTCCCGAAGCACGGAAATTCACTTATCGTGCAGCTCGTGTTGAACGGCATGAAGTTGCAGCAGTGTCGTCCTAGCTTCTTTGATGCGCGCGATGCGATCATCCAGGCGGATCAAGTCCTCACAGGGGGAGAGAACTTCTGCGATTTGTGGCTGGGCTTTGCAGAGAAGGGACTGGGTGTTGACGCTGCAGTTCAGGGACGCACGCCTTGGGGAGGAGGGGTTCGCACCGATGTGGGTACAGACCATGGCTTGCTCCTGCGTTTGTTGACATTTTTTCAGGGTTTCAACGTCCCAGCTGTATGTCGCAGCGAGGACACACCAGAGCCATCCCCATACCCAGAACCGGAGCCGGATGAGCCTAGTGACGGTGAGCCGGACGATGACTGGCCCTGGTCACGTATCTAGAAACTATGCCCTTGACACTCTATTTTTGCCTTTACGATATACCTACCATACATCGCCCTCTTTAACTTGCGAATGTAATTGGAATTTTTTGGTCGAATATTTTGAGTGCGTCAGCGATCGGACGTATTATCACGGGCGGGTGCCGGCCCTTCCCCTCGCCGCCAGGGTTAACTTATTATAAACGTCTTGGGCCCCGTGGAGGCCGTGAGTTCCACACCGAGCCAGGTGTCTCTTTTCCCACTTCCACACGAGCCAGCCAATCGTTCTAACACTGATATCTAGTACTGATACCCTACATCACCACGCCCTTCGCCACGCGTTCGCCACACGTTCTCCTGTTCCACTCTCACCAACTGTTGCTTAATACTACGACTCGGCACTCCTACCCCGCAACCTACCCCGCAAAATACGCACACGCTTCAAAACGTCCCGCACAAGGACAATGGCACCGACGCAAGAGCTGATCAATGTCAAGCTCCTCCTTATCGGCAACTCGTCTGTCGGAAAGAGCAGCCTCTTACTCCGCTTCTCTGACAAGCAATGGTTGCCTGAGGACGAGGCGAGCGCGACGATCGGCGTCGATTTCAGGGTGCGTCATCTGTTCTCCTGATGTATGCCCATGGGACTGACAAACGTGCTTTTAGGTACATAAAATGGAAGTCAAGGGGCGGAAAGTCAAGATGAGCATATGGGTGCGTCCGTCCTTCTTCGGTTCTTTTCGTGCGCTTCGCTGAGGTATTCACGCTCTGGTGGTTCCCGCTTGCATTGTTCACTCGTCGGCATCATAGGATACGGCGGGCCAAGAACGCTTCCGGACCATCACAGCGTCGTACTACCGCGGCGCACAGGGGGTCATTCTCGGTCCGTCATGCTCCTCGTCTCCACAAACTCCACTCACGGAACAGTGTGATGAACAGTATACGACGTGTCGAATCGCGAGTCGTTCGAGGCGCTTCCGCGATGGCTCGAGGAACTCGAGAACTACGTCCCGCCGGAAGTCGTCAAGATCGTCGTCGGCAACAAGCTCGACAAGGTGCGGGCTCCCTCTCGCCATACTACCTTTCCTTCCACCCGCTGACTGCACGCGGTGCGCACAGGAGTACTCTCGGCAAGTGCCAACGACAGAGGGCGCGTCATTCGCCCAGCGCACGGGGTGCCTGTTCGTCGAGGCGTCTGCCAAGACGGCGGTGGGCGTGACCGAGGCGTTCAGCGACGTCGTCGCGCGCATCATCGACACGCCCGCGCTGTGGGGCGACGAGAAGCCCAGGGCGGCCGCCGCGGCGTCCAGGGCCCGGGCGGCGGCGTCTCGCGCGCCTGAGAGTATGCCGGGTAATATCGACCTGTCACAAGCGCACGACGAGGAAGAGGAGGGCGGCGCGTGCGCTTGCTAGCTGAACTGCAAGTTCGTGTTTTCTCTCCTCAGAGGGCCGTGTACAACGCCGCCTGGAACGCTTATCATTCACGCTACGAACTCCACGTTGTCTTGTATCCCTCTCCCCAAATGAGATATTGCATTGTTATTTACACCGCGAGTATTGTTAACCTACTACAGAATAAATCGAGTCGCCCAACTACGTTGCCCTCTGGGGACGCGTTTTATATGGCGCCGCCGCCAACATCTCTGTTTATCCACACGCAGTTGTCCAAGCTGTGTTCCACCGTCACAATAGGTGGGATTCGAGTGTCTGAGCTTTGATTAATGACGCCCCCCTGGGGCTGTTGGGAGAGGATCTTGACATGTGATTTCGCATCTTCCTTATGGGGAAGTTAGGTGGACCTCATGAAGGTTATTCGCCACCATCTACAATCAATTAGTATACCGTCCGAAATGGCCACACCACCACCTCCTAATCCCCCACTAGCAGCAGTTCCGCTGCCCGCCCAACCCCGTGACCCCGCTGTGCAACTGCCCGTTGCACCTATATTCCCCCCCAGTCCAAATGATGTCATCAATGCCGCAGCATACCGTCGGAGGGTGGATACAAGTTTCCGTATGTATACTATATTGAACAGTATATCCCTACTATATGATCTCAGGTGTGGCTCCCTTGAACGAACGGTGTACCATCAACGATCGATACTGCTCAATATTATACGAACATAATGTTGTCACTCAAGCAGCGGCACATGCCGACCCCCAAGGTATAACCTTCCCACAATATAGCCCCAATATCTTGACCAATATCAATTCCCCTTCACCGTACATCATCCACCTGATATGCTAATTCACAGTCATGGTCCCCCCTTGGTTCCATGAGGCAATTCAACAGCTGCGGGGTGACATTCAAAATGACATCCAGCAAGCTCGTGTTAGTATTTGATCTTGTTTGGTCTTGTTTTTTTTTTTTGATTGCTTCAGAACGACATTCTTCAAGCACTCGGGAACTTGAGGTCCCAGGTTCTTCCAAGCCTCAAGCAGGTACGCTTCACCGTTTTTTTTTTTTGGATATAACTGATCTCCTTTATAGTTAATCAACCTGTCAAAAAGTGGTGCTGTGCCGCTTGAAGTCGTCCCTTTCACAAATGGTGATGACCCTACCCAGCCACCTGTAAGTCGCATTTCTTTTTGGGCCTTCTATTATCTGGGCTGACTATTGGATAGCATAACCTCCCACATATAGACTCCGCTGCTACAATAGATGGGCTCAATGGAGCCCAGCTCATCGGATACCTCAATGGTTATGGCATCAACCCTCTCCCACGCGGCATACACCCACATGCTACCAACCGGGCACGTAAGGAGACCCTAAAGAGAGTGGTCGGGGCTCAAATTTTAGACGTGGACGAATGAGTGATTCAGTAATTATTGTGATGTAACCCATACTATACAGCCTATTTTGTATTTGCGTCTCATATTTGATGCGAGTTCACGTGGCTTGCCTCATTCCTTTTCCTTTGCCAAGTCTAGACGCCAGGTTGGCATCTCTTACCCCTGACCTTCTTTAGTGATATTGATGGTCTATGTCATTCTGATGAAGGAAAAGGACAGAGGATCGTTTCACAGCCGTTGGGCTGGCGATTCGGGACCGACGTACTCACGACTTCGCGCTCGAGTGCTCACACGAGTACTTAACCTCTACTCTTTTCTAATGTTTTTTACTAGGCCGGAATCTCAGTTTCAACTTTCAAAGCACCCAACTTTACAGTCGCATACCCACGCACGGAACGCTTCACCCCTCACTCCTCGTACCGCATATCGATGCCCGTGCAGACACACCCGCGGGAGTTGCACGTCAAGATTATCGTGATCGGCAACTCGTCGGTGGGGAAAAGTAGTCTTCTCATGCGCTGGTCAGAGAATCAATGGCTTCCTGAGCACGAAGCTGGTGCGACAATCGGCGTCGAAGTTTTGGTGAGTTCTCTGATGGTGTCCCATGGAGACAGCGCGATATTAAAATGATCGGCAGAGACAAAAACTCGACGTTAAAGGCGAAAACGTGAATTTGGCCATCTGGGTGAGTTGTAACGATACCTCCCGTCGCTAATTCAAACGCATCGCGCGCTTTGCGACAGGACACTGCGGGTGAAGAGCATTTTCGTACCATGCAGTCGGCTCACTACAGGGGTGCCCAAGGCATCATCCTCGGTTCGTCATTCTACCCTGCGTATCCTTAACAACACAAACTTTGGCCTCATAGTATACGACTCGACAAATCGTCGCTCGTTCGAGGAGCTCATACGCTGGTTCAATGAGATAGGAACCTATGTTAGTGGACCAGTTGACAAGGTTATTGTAGGCAATAAAGTCGACAAGGTACAGTTCCGCTCACGCTCGAAATCTTTGATGCGTTCGATGCTCACCAACCCTCTCTTCACTCAGGACTACCAACGTCAGGTACCTACCGCGGAGGCTGCTGCGTTTGCGGAAAAGATGGGGTGCCGATTCGCTGAGACATCCGCCAAGACAGCGCTCGGCGTGCGTAAGGCGTTTCGTGAAATGGTGGAGCGTATCGTCGACGATCCCAAACTTCACGTCTTCTCCAAACTCAGCTCTCCACAGGCATCTTTCACGCGACCACAGACCTCAAGCCTTCTTGGTTATCGATCCACGTCGTCTGCCTGACCCATAACCTAGTCAGGATACGTTATTTTTTCTTCTCTTCTGAGATTCTGAGACTGCTTGAGGCAGGCTAAATGAAAGCAGAAACAGTTGCCGTAGTGTATTCAAGATGTAACATTACTGTACGGTGTGCACGGTCACGAGATTATGTTTACTTGTTTGATGTCCAGATTATGTAACGCGACCTTAGTCTCTTTCTTGCTGTCGCCTCGTGTTGTCTTGCGTTCCTGGGGGGTAACCCCTGATCTGGTCAAGTACCATATGAATGATGGATTTCGAGGAGTTGAAGAACCTACTTCAAAAATCATATCATACTGAAGAGGAACGCTCAAAGATTCTTGGTCAGTCTCGTTTCACTCGTGTTTCAGCAAAAGACTGGACTGCCCTTGAAAGGTCAGACCTTGTTGACAGTAGGATACCGAGCGCGTCTGTGGATGCGGAGCCCCCGTTGAGCGCATTGCTCTATGCAGCCCAGGGCATACTTCACCCCACCCTGTCCTTCAGACACATCCCCGATTTACTGGATATCTTGTCTCAAGTTGAACGTGCTCGCGAGTTCTCTCTAGAGCACGCCAAGTGGGCGCTGATCTGGCAACGTTTCTATGAAACACGTCCCAGTTCCAGAGTGCGCGTTTTGCGAAAGTCTGATAAGGAGGCCATCAAGAAGCTCCTCAAGCCAGAACGTCTTGATGCGACGCGCTGTATCTTTATTTGTATTATTGAGCAGGCTATTCGCATGGTGCGCGTGTTTACTCTTCCTCGCGTGCGGGACCCCGAGCTGACCCGTGGCAAGCACGTGCTTTACTTATGGACACATGCCGGAGAGTCCTATCGTTTGCATCACTATCTCCAAATCTACTTTCCCTGGGCACATGGCGGACACGATAGCCAGAGGTTGTACCATGCATCCCTGACTCCAGACGAGCAAGCACGTCTCGCCGACGTCGGGATGTCATGCTTTCGCTTCATGCGTGACGCAAAGTTTTGGGAGGAACAGCGCCTCCGTGAGCTCAATGTCTCATCGTAAGTCCATGGCTCCAACTTGTGGTCCTCGTTTCTGATATGTGCAGTCTCCCTGATTCGTACTACGACGGTGACGAGAGTTTTCAGGTTCTGAAGTTCAAGTTTATAGGGAACCTTGAAATTGTGGATGTCGTGGACTCTATTACGTTGTACCTCAAGAAAGTGCTGGGGTTGACCCAAAAGCTGGAAAGCCTACTCGCCCATCACGTGCCTTGATCACAATTCGTGGCTTATATAATTACAGTTCCGTCAAGGTCAAGGCAAGCCGTAATACTGTAGCAGATAACTCATTTTGACGATGGCCAAATAATGGAGCTCTTATTCTTCCTCTTCTCGACTTATTCGATATTGCTACGCCACCTAAGCTACATAACTTGCCTCCGCGCCGGCTTGTGGTACCTCTACACTCTCCTTGTTTGGCTGGCTGCATTTTCTTGACCAATCAACTAAGACAACAGTTGTTCTGCCGACTCTTCCACGATGATTGTCCACATTAAGTTTCCATTGCTTGGCAATTAGGAAGAGGAATCCACCTGCCTTTCCGTGATCGTCCGGGGCGCTTATGGGTATCCCACTTCCGAGGTGAGGAGACTATTACCGCGGTTATATTAGTCCGCGTGTCATGCCATATATTGGTTATACTGTATGCCACAACGGACAGGGGGCACGTCCATTCTATCCCATGAACCTCCTCATGCTCCAAACTCCGATCTGGCTTCAATGAGGCCCTCAATGCCCCCGCCTCAGTTTCGAAGCAAGCGTTAATGTTTCCACCGGGAGCCCTGCGGCGGTTATGAGGTTTTTCTGCAACCATTCTGCGTCTTGGTTTCACTACTACACGTGGCCCAAGCTCGACCCTTACCTATCAATGAGTAAGTCATGTTTTTTATGGCGACTCAGAGCGATGTGGTATCGTTGCCATAGATTCGAAACCAATGTCGTTAGTGGGTCCATCTCGTTGATCATAGCTAACTCACAGCTGGCATACGTCTTCAAAGTGGCTTTACCAACTTCTCCGACAAATTTTATGATTCTTGTGGCGTCAATCGACTATAAAAATATTGCCTTGACTCAATGCTATCCTTTGCGCCTACGGATCTACCTTTCCCTGAAAGGACCTAGGAGCACCCAGAAGTTCGCTACAGATCTCATCGTCGTCTAGAACGGATATGACGCGCCTGATGCAGTTCTTTTCGTTCCGTATAGCATTGGAAATAGCTGCGCCTTTTATCAGGGAAAAGATCTCGCCCAGGACCTCGAGCTAAACTCCTAAGCTTAGACCTTGTTCCCTCGTGCGGTACTCCAGTTGCACACTACGACGTCTTCCTCACACTGATTTCTTCACACTGATGGCCTGCCTATCACTTCCTTCTATTGTGTAGTCTTCGGTGCCGAACAAAGTATAACGTGACAAAGTCCGACTGATCCGGCCATTCCCTTCCGGGATACTGGTACCACTACAAACCGAGCTCATTTTATTGCGGCGCAGACCTCAATCTTCTTCTATCGTAGCAGACAGTGTTTCACAGCTCCTCGAACCGCTCATCGGAGATGCGTGCTTTCTCTCCGTCTCATTCGTCTTTTTTGCAGCTACATAAACTCCCCTCGATTCCCGCTTCAAATCCAAGGAGATATACTCCCTCTGTCGATCATCCAACGTACTGTTGACTCTGATTGCAATGTCAGCGGAGTCGTCCACAAACAAGAACGGACCAATCAACGCCAAGCTCTTGATACTCGGCCACGGATCCGTAGGGAAGAGCAGCTTGCTTTTGCGCTTCACAGACAAGCAATGGCTCCCAGAACACGAGGCGACCGCAACAATAGGTGTTGATACCTGTGTAAATACCTCAATCAAGCTTTCGACTCCCTCACTCAATTGATTCACAGTCGCATAAACTGGACGTCAAGGGGAAGAGAGTGAATCTCACCGTATGGGTACGTCCACTGTTACGCCCCCCGATTAGCCGCGGCCCGCTGATAAACATTTACAGGACACTCCAGGTGTAGAGCGGTTTCGGGCGCTCACTTCCTCGTATTACCGCGGGACACAAGGGATCCTACTAGGTAAGACCCAGATTGTCCCCGATTTCGTCCGAGCGTTCGACTGATCTCTATGCCGTCGCCATAGTCTACGACATCACCAATCGCGAATCATACGGAGCGCTCGCCTGGTGGTTCGCTGAACGAAGCGCGCACGTCCCTGAATCGACAGTGAAGATCATTATAGGCAACAAAGCAGACAAGGTGTGCTCAGGCCCCTCCCCATCCTCTTCTGTACTATTTCGGGGCTGATCAATGTCCAATCTAATGCAACGCAGGAGCACGCGCGACAAGTTCCGACGGCGGAGGCAGCTGCATACGCTGCGCGTATGGGATGTCTGTTTGTGGAGGCATCAGCAAAGACTGCGATCGGTGTGCGTGCGGCATTCCGTGGTGTGGTCGAACGGATAGTAGAAACACCAGGGCTGTGGGCTAGGCAAGAGCCGCACCACGTTTCGCTTTCGAAGGTAACGAGCCCAACAAGTGAGCCGCAAGCAGATGAGGACCGAGCAGGGGAGGGCTCGGAGAGGGTTAAGATCATAGCAAGTATCTCATTCTGTCGGAACCTTACGATACGGTTCGGAGGACCCCCTCGAGTCCCAGAATAGATAGATAGCGGTAATCTCGAACAACAAGTCAGCTGTATATAATTTCGGAGATCGAGGTCATTGGCTCAGTGTAATGTAATTATGTGCGCACCAGTACGTGTTGTAATAATCCTGTAAAACACCGCACCTTGCATCACTTGGACGTCTGATTCTGATCCGGTGGACTTGGTATGCAAGCACGGCTCTCATCCCAGTGGTCCGGGGGTGGCCGGTGGCCTTCTGTTTAGGCTGCTAGAGATTAATGACCAGGTCAGCACCTTTTCACTCGCTTCACTGCTACTCCAAAGCCCGAAGGTTTGAGGAAGATTGTTCGAACAGCAACTTTGGAGATATCACTCTCAGGCCGCCGCTGATGCACTGATGCCTTGGCTGATGCGCATACTAACCCGAGTCACTGTACTGTACTTCGAATCGAAGAGGTCATGTGATGGCTGACCGCTGACTCCCACCAGCTTATGCTCGATGCCAACTCCTTCGGCCCGAGGCGCGACGACCTCCTGGAGTGTACCCCCTTCAACGCGCCCTGTACGTTCCTCGGGAGCGACAACCACAGAGTTGAAACAGCGGGGGAGATCGAGCCCGTCTTTGTTGGAGGAAGCAGAGGCGCTATCCTTCACGTCGTAAGTTGCAGATTATTCTTGTGGGCATGCCAGAGAGCGAGAGAGATAACGTCTGTGTCTTTTTACGAAAACCATGACCGGGTCGAGCAGGCCCCTCGACATTGACTGCCTACCGAACTATTGCATCTTTGTAGTTCGTATCTGCGGGGGGAATCCTGCAGTAATTTCGCACGCACATCTCTTCTTTTTCTTTCCTTTTCCCCAATTTTCTTGGGCACTCGGCCATGCGTGCTCCTCCCTTACTGGCAAGGGAATACACTACTAATTCCCGTAGCGGGCTACCCCGTGCCTGTGCACAGCCTGGTGGTCCGTGAAACGGACTCGAACTACCGCGGGCAGGCGCCAATTCGAGGAGCGGGTCCAAGTACGATGTCGAGGTCGAGGCCGAGGACGCGTGTGTAGTCATGAAAGTTGGCGCGGATCCGCGAGCAGGTAGGTCCAGTGCGAGTATGAGTGCGTGGATACTGTATTTGGCCGCGCGGGCCTGCTTTCGGTGTTAGGTGTGCGGGAGGGCGAAGGCGCCGATGTGGTGTCGCTCCCACCTACGCAGCTAGATGTCGTGTTTTCGGTGGCTGATCAAGATTTGGGATCGCTGACAATACCGCAGCATTACTCATATCACACTGTGAAATCCTTACTTTCGAGATGATGTTCTTAAACATGGTCAAATTTTGTCAGTGCTAAAGAAAACTAGGGATGTTGCATTCATCGAGGTTCTTTGTCCATCGAAACTAGGGTTTTCATGTCAGGTCCTGTTACTCGAATTCCTCTCTTGCGTTGCGTTGCTGCTTAAGTTGCTGCTTCCCACAGTCCATGACGGTAGCTATAGCGCGTCACATACGTTTTTCTGATTTTTGTTTCGAATTCACTGGGGTACAGAACCACATGTAGCACTTCACAAAGCGTCCCTCTGCTCATCCTACTTGCTTCCCATATCTTTTGATTGAAGTTGCACGTAACGGAGCGTGGTTGGCATACCTGTCCGGGCCCGAACAATGGTACGTACCAAGGTACGTACGCAGACGCGTCTAACTGCTGCAATCACGTGGCTTGACTATGACCGTTCCACTCGTCGCCACAGACGTCAAATTAGCTTATTCGATACCGCCACTCACAAGCCACTCACCTTGTTTGACAAACCGCGTTTTCTCAAGTAATCATTTCCAATGCAGGTGACTTGTCATATCACGATCCACGCTCCCGTGTCCTTTGCTTGGTAGTTGCGAAGTCGGATCCACCTGTCTCTCCGTGATCTGGTCTGCGGTATATTGGCCAGCTGCGGAGGTAAGGAGCCCTCCCTTGCCGCGGCTGTCGCACGAAGTATCCGTTCTGTCCCGTAAGCACCTTGTGTTCCACACACCGGCCCGACTTCAACGAGTCTTTTCAACATTCCGCTTTGGTTCCAGGATTGACCCCACCTGCCAAATAGTGAGCAAAGTTTCCTTGTAAGTGTGACAGCCACAAGAGAAATCGCGTCGCTCTCAACCATTCGAGGCGAAGATAGGTCTATGTGTTGATCATAGCTCACGGCAGCATACGTTGTGAAGTTGGTGAAGTTGGTTTACCACCTCCCCGACGAAATTTATGACCCTCGTCGTGCCAATCGACTTGAGACTATCATGACTCGAGAACTTACTCTTATGCCGAAAATTCCGCCTTCAGCCAATTTGTCAGCGCGGTGCCCCAGTTGTACACTACGAGGTCTTGATCACACTGATTGTCTATAACTCGCTCTACCATCTGGTATCTATGCCGAACTGCCGAACATATCCTATGTGCCAAAGTCCGATTGACCTGGCCTTTCTAATCTGGGAATACTCCCCGGGCCAAGCTCGTGTTAGTACAGCGCATGTCTCAGTCACCTTCCATTGCAGCGGACGGGGTTTCACACTCCATCGACCCTCTGATCGGAGATACGTAGATTCTTGCTGTCTTAGTTCCATTCGCCTTTTTTTACGACTACATAAACACCCCTCGATCCTCTCATCGTCTACATACTGAAAGCCCCCACCACTGTAATGTCAGCGCAGTCATCCACGAACCAATCTTGGCCGATCAACGTCAAGCTCTTGATGCTCGGCCATGGGTCTGTAGGGAAGACCAGCCTGCTCTTGCGCGTCACAGACCAGCAGTGGTTACCGGAACATGAGGCAACACCAACGATCGGTGTTGACACCTGGGTAAATACGTCAATTAAGCATTCAACCCACCTACTATGACTCATTTGGTTCACAGCCACATAAACTAGATATCAAAGGAAAGAGAATGAATATCACAGTATGGGTGGGTCCACTGCACGCCCTTCAATGACCCGCATCCCACTGATAACAACTTCTCCATGATAGGACACTCCAGGTGTGGAGCGGTTTCGGGCACTTACTTCCTCGTATTACCGCGGGACACAAGGAATCTTACTGGGTATAGCTCACATTATCCCCGATTCCATCCGAGCGCCCGACTCATCTCTACGCCGGCGTCACAGTTTACGATATCACCGATCGCGAGTCATACGGAGCGCTCGCCTGGTGGTTCGCAGAGCGAAGCATGCACGTCCCTGAAGCGACAGTGAAGATCATTATAGGTAACAAGGTAGACAAGGTGAGCTCCCCGTCTTTTCCGTTCTATTTCGAGGCTGATCACCGCCCGACGCAACGCAGGAGTACGAGCGACAGGTTCCAACGGCGGAAGCGGCTGCTTACGCTGCGCGTATGGGTTGCCTGTTTGTGGAGGCGTCAGCAAAGACCGCGATTGGTGTGCGTGCGGCGTTCCGTGATGTGGTCGAACGGATAGTAGAAACACCGGAGCTGTGGAACGGGCAAGAGCCTCGCCACGTTTCGCCTGCGAAGGCAGCGAGCCCAGCAATTGAGCAGCCGCGGGCAGCCGAGGACCGATCAGTGGAGGGTTCGGAGCGGGTTAAGATCATCGGGAGCATCTCCTTCAATCGTAACATGATACGCTTCGGAGGACGAGGACCATTATAGATGGCGATGATATCGAACTACAAATCAGCTTCGTTAGAGAGTAATTAATTTTGTATGCTACAGTATAGCGCGTGCAGTAATGGTACCGGAAAACGCCGGACTGGTTAGTCCCTGACACCAGCATCACTTGTGCGTCTGATTCCTCAGGCCTCAGGTCTCAGGCTCAAGCATGAAAACCCCTTGTGATGTCAACGTGTCAACTCTTACAGGTATTATAGCTTACAATCAACGAAGACTCTTATGTGAGCAAATCTCTGGGTTCCGTCTGGTCCTTGGTCTAGTCAAGTTTATGGTGTTGTAGACGAATCGACGGATGTCCGAGCCACGGTTCAACGAATGGCTGGGTCAATAATTTTTTGTTGTTTGTTCAGCTCCTAACTCCAAAGGTTCAAGGCTTTACGGTACGATAGGAGGATTCTTTGAACGGCAATGTTCCGCACTATCAGCGATTCGTGAAGCATGTGATTGCGGCATTCTGTAGGAGCGTTTGCGCGTTTACGACTTAGCGCCCCCACTCTTACAGTAGGAGTGGACTCGGCTGCCACTTGCACCTCATAACTTCATCCCCGAGCGCTCGTGCCCCATGAGGTAGGGCTCTTCCGATGCAATATATTTTAATATCGGCACAACGTACTGACAACAAGCGTATCTTCGTGACTCCAAGCGATATTCGGCCGCGGTATGATCGTTGCCGTCCCACCGTCAATTATCGTTGGATTATGCGAAGCGTCACGAAACATCATCGATAAATCCATTTCCGACGCGCAGTTCCACAATGGCAGCTATTAATTAGCTCCTCGTGTAACACCTAATGTCTCATGCTCCTCATCTTTATCTCGGGAATCTGTAGAGAACTTCCTCCCGTCCCGGGAGATGAGATGGTAGCCTGAAAGTCCCGTGGAGATCTGTCACGTGGTACCTTCGCGCTACTTGTTTGGTTGTTTGGCAAATACCAAGACGCGCTAGGCTTGTGACTTACTCGCATTTGGTGCTCTGCATAACCTACTCGTAGCGAATGCCCCTAACCCGCCCGAAGAAAAACCCCTCTCGCTCTCCTGGTATCTCGTCCGCTAGCTACTTCCAATCAAGTTCCACTCCTAAGGGTTTTCATCCACCATCATACTACGCCGCCGCCGCCGGTCTATCATCGTCTCATCCTGATCAAGACAAGTCATCTGATGCACAAACTTATCGTTCTACTACCACTGACAGAACCGTCGTCGATTTTGATTATTCATTCGTTCCCGCCTCCATGCCAACGGCACAACTTCCAGTTTCATCGTCTGCTTCTTCGACAGAGCCCAGTTTGGTGTCTCGGATGTCATTTTTGAACAGGCGATTGTCGAAAGGCAACGTGACGGGCAACAAGTCGTCTTCGAAACGCAGAAGCCAGTTGGCGGATCTTCCCCTCGTCGAGGCTCAATTAGTTCCGTCTCTTCGAGACACCATTGACAGAATGACCAACTCTCCCAACAGCCAAACACACTCCCCGGCAAATGGTCCCCACGCGTTCTCACAAAGCAACCCCCCCGAGGGTCTGCAATCTCCCTCCCAACACTTTCAGTACCCTTCCACACCACGGGCTCGTCAACAGCAGACGGGCCACTTTAGAACAGTACCCACACCCCCTCCGTCCACCCCGAAGTTTTCGAGTGTCCAAGAAAGCAGTCGCATTCCAACCCCCGTAGCGGCGGCTAAAACGAAGCCGGGTCTAAAGCCTGCCCTCAAGAACGCTGTGGCGTCCTCGTCCGTGTCGAACTCGGGGAAGGGAAACGAGTCGTCCCCAACGAAGGCTTCCCCGGCAAGGTCGCTCAGATCGGTCAAGGGTATAATTGGGCGGAAGACGCCACAAATACCTGCAGAGATAGCGCCATTAGATATGGCCGCTACCCAAGTGCGGGACGTGAGTGCTTTCCCGACTGCGTTTTGCCCTTGCCGATTCACTGATCGACTCTAAGTATCCGACACGTGAACGCTCTCGCACGGACCCTGGTCATGTCTCGAAGATACCGTCATTGTCACCTTATGTCCCGGCTACCCCTCGGATACCTCCACCCGTCTCCATTGGTTCGGCACCAGGACGACCGCCACGTGGGACCCCACTCAATCGCGGATACGCCGCTATCAGTGATAGCTCCGGATCAGAACTGAATTTACACGGCGAGCGTGGAAGGGCGTTGTTTGTCACTAACGCTGTGATCGTACCTTCGAGTTCAAGTTCCAGTGAAGAGGTTGAGACCTCGCGACCCGCTCCTTTTCGTAACTCCCCAGCTTGGCCGTCACATGTTCATCAGGAGAACTACCCATACGACAGGAGATCTGCACAGCAAGGAGTTGGCCTTGGCCTTGGAGTGCCAGAGAGAATGCGCGATACCCATTCCCACGTGAGACCCCTCGCGGAAAGCGGCAGGGTGGATGCAGACGCAGAGAGCGAATACCACTCTGATCTAGGCGACGAAGATGAAGACCATCTCGCCATATCTTCCAGTGCATCATCTGCCCACCTCCGTTCTCTCATACAGAACCGCCAAATCCTTCGCCCTCCCGATTTAACCAGAAACGTTAGCACCACCTCTGGGGATTCACTGCCAAACCCCTGGGATATGGATTCCAGCGGTAGCGGGCCGAATGACAGTGACCAGCGGAGACGAGAACTAATCGAACTTGTCAAGGGAATGGAGAAAGGACCTTTTGGTCCTTCGCAGCCCTACGAATTTGACAGTATGTCCGACGACTCGTACGTGGGGGAGCATGGTTTAGCTATCAGCCCTTCCGATGACTTTAGTCACAACACGAATCCAACACTAAGACCAGGGGACGAAGACGAAGGTCATTCGAGACTCCGGTCAGCCGTCGCCAGCTCAAGTCATGCAACTCCAAGACAGCCACTTACTGAAGGGACTTCTGTTGGCGAGCGTGCCGAATATTCTTTATCGAGAAAATTGCCTAGTACCTATGATCGCGTGGGGAATCAAGCGGCGTCGGTCCATAGAAATGACCAAGAAACAGAATTATCACCCTTGTCTCAGTACTCTGGCGATGATGACGGCCAATGTGGTCCTGATAACACAAAACTTTCCTCGTCACCGCCGAAAAATCATAGAAGCCCAATCACCCAAGATGGTCCTTCGTTCAGAGGTATTCGTGAAGGTGATCGTCCCTTGCCATCACGAGAATCTCCCGGGAGGACTCCCAGGAACAATGTCGTCCCCCTTACACCGATGCGCCGAGCTGGCTTTGGTACAGAGGGCTCCTCTCAAAGAACGAATCGCGCGAGCCGTGATGCCGCAACCAATCTTCCCCAAACCGATCTTCCTGAAGCGCACGTAGCAGGCGGGATCAAAGGCCTCTCCCGGGTCCGCGAGCGCAAAGTAGCTCGGCAGCCGCCAGCTCGTGCCCAGGGTGTACAGCTCCCTCATTCAGAGAGTACATCTTCGATAGAAAGCATTCGGTGGCATAACGAAGACCAAGACATCAGCGTAGACGCAGAAGCCATCTTCGGGCAACTCGGCACGCAAAACCAATCTACTACGAACGGGTCTTTGCCGCCGCCATCACAACGACAAGAAAGAGGGCATAATGTCGCGTCGAATCGTTCATCGAAAACCCCTTTACTCAGAGAAACCCTAAACCCGCTTCCGCCGGTGGAAACCGACCTATATGAGAGTAATGGTGGTTGTGATACTTACGAAGGGGCAAATCCAATCCTATTACCCCACTGTGACGAACGTAACCCGCCAACTCCAGAACACGAGCGACGAACTTGGCTCTCTACTATATCCTCCTCTGCCCATCATTCGTTACTGGACCGGTATGGTGAAGTTGAGATAAAAAGGCAACAAATTATATGGGACCTCTGCGAGACTGAGAGAGCGTTCGTACGGCGGCTACGGACGTTTGTACGCGTTTTTATTCGCCCACTGCGTATGAAAGATAGCGTGTCATGGCTCTCTGGCGTTCCTCCGGAAGTTGCACGGCTCTTCGACTGGCTGGAAGATCTCATCAACATTCACGCGCAGATATCATCGGCCTTGCGCGCTATTGTTTCAGAGCAATATCCGATCGTAATGCGCGTCGCCGGGAGAATACGAAGTTTCGTGTCGCGTCTGGAAGTCCATCAACCTTACGTTGTCCGACTGGAAAGCACGACGTTGTTGATCAAGCGGCTCACCGGGGAATCCAATAGCGACTTTGGCGAGTTCATCAGGATCCAACAGGAGCAGGACGAGTGTCACGGGTGGAGCGTAGAAGCCTTCTTGGTCGAGCCAGTGAACAGGCTCGTCGACTATCCGATTCACTTCAAGGTAAGAATTTGAACCACCGACCGCTCGTTCTCGTTTCGAAACTCACTTTTGTGCCCAGCGACTACTAGATGTAACGCCGAGGGATCACCCAGACCACTTAGCCACGTTTTCGCTCTTGCACTGCACCGAAACCATGATTCGTGTGATGCGCGAGGTTAAACTTCAGGAAGAGGAATACGCGTTAGTCAAGGAACGACTGGGAAAGATCAGTGGGTTGCCTACGTCGGTGCAGCTCGCCCATCGATCAAGAAGGTTGCTAGCCAGAGGAAGGCTGGAGCGCGAATACCCTCGGGACAGGGTACGCATCTCTACAAACGGCGGGACTCATCGAGAGAAAGAAAGTTCAGATCCGGCCACTGGAGTCAGACAATCGAGGCTTATCAGCGCAATCCAATCGAGAGCGATGCGCTCTGATTCGATGAGGACCACCTCAGAGTCGACTACCTCGATAGCATCGCACTTCTCGCGAGATCTTCCCACTACGCCTTATCCATCTCAATGTCTGACGTCGACTTCGTCATCGATACATCCAAATGTTTGGGACGGTCAGTATGCCACTCCAAGAAATGCGCGTCATAGCTTGAGACCCCTTGGACAAGCCACGCAGACCCTTTATACACTCGTCTTCAACGACATCGTCCTCTTGGCATCACCCGCCCTGAGTGGTCGTCATGACTCCGACCAGGTCGCGCAAATAGATTCGTGGTGTCTGCTCGAGGGAATAGGCCTCTCCCGCGTCTTGAAGGTGATAGAGGACTCAAATCAGATCGTTTTAGATCTGCTCCCGGTGGATCCCGAGAATGTGGCAACAGGGGGGATGCCCGACAGCGGGCAGGTCATTATGCTGACCCTTTCGATTCCCTCGACGTCGTCCGCAGGGGTGCGGCTTGACACGCCCAGTCTATCTCGCTTACGCCAGAACTGGATATCCGCTTTTCAAGAATGTGCCGAGCACACGCTTCGCGCCTTATCATTTCCAACCCAGTCTGGGAAACTCGTCGCACCCACCCCTGGTGTCGCGTGGGACAATGACGCGCAAACATCTGTCTCTGCGATCATCGCGAGCGGTCTGCCTCTTCCGAAGAGCCCTTCTACGCAACTTGCAGAGCAGGGCACCGACCCCTCCCAACAGGAGCGAGAGGCCCGCGGTTGGTGGGCGCTACGCTTCCAACAGGTCCTTCGCGAGATGCAGCACGGTTCCAGTGGCGGCGCGCTAATCACTATCTCTCCTGGCACGTCCGCTCCTAGCCGAGAAACTGCCGGCAAGCGAGTCAGATCACAGCCTCGCGTTCTCAAGCTTTCGTCACTCTCGTCGTCTGAATCCATAGTCAACCGCCCCCCCTGAACTTGAACCACAACGTGCCTGTCTCATAACCCCTTCTATCTGTGTATGGCCTTATTGTTGTACCGTTACCTTCGTTTGTACTTTGTTGTCTTCGCAATCAATGCAAACGCTGTCGCAAAGAAGGGGGCCTGGGTCGAGAACGAGGAGAGATGTCATTCAAGGGCAATTCCGGTGGGAATTCTTCGCCCATGGGCGTCTAGTGAATGATCACATACCACATATGAGAATTGATCTGCTGATAGGCTCTCTCAGGCCTGTACACCATGCTGTCAGATAAGGTCGTCCACATGCGCAACATTCTTCCTCGATCGTTTTGTTGGCCCTCCATAACTTATTGACGCAGTTGCCTTTTTTCGTTGCCCGTCTATAATGGGATAACCAACTTGGAATGTGGAGTAAAGAAGGACAGGAAGGAAGGAAGAATATTCAGAAAACCAACGTAACACGACCGATGGCAGTTGTTCTCATGACACGCAAACGCTCAAACCCGCTAGCTAGTCTATTTGCCTCGCGTCACTTGAGTGCAACGTGCGCTGCACAAACGGTGACCAGTTCATACAGCGCTGATAGGAGACACGTTCTATGCCGTAAATACATCCTCCTCTCCCACATCTATCCAGGCAAAGGAGGGCGCGGTGCGCACCCTCAACCTTGATCGACAGGTGCGGCACCGGTTTTGATACCCTCGCCCATGTGCATGTTATGGCAGTGCAGTACTGCCGTTGGACAACTACGTCTCGTCATCATATGTCGTCCCAGACGCTGGTACTTGAACTTTGTTTGGGTGTCACCGAGCCTAGCTGAAAGGTGATTGTGTGACGTAATTTTTGTCTGCTTTTCTGAGAGAGTATGTGTGGGTGTGTCAGGGAAAAGCCATGCTGCAGCAACATTAGCAGTAGCTAGGTCATTCTGTCGAAGAAGTCTTCGACGTCACTGCATGCTCCAGCCCTGGCCATTCCCAGTGGAGTATTGGGGTAATACGCCACGGAATGTTGCGCCATGGGGCCCCGGACGCCAATCTATCAAGTGAGCTCGCGGCGCCGCTAGGAGCAACTGGGAGAAAGAATCCAACGAAGCGCTTGGACGCAATAATACCCCCGCACAGGCGCTAACAACATTCCATGTACGCGCCTACCATCACGTTATGGCACTTGGGATGAAGGAGTGCGGGTAGCGCCGATCAAAAGAACTCCATATTGACTTAAGAGCTCCTAGATTAGCAGGCGCCCAGGTACATTGCCACTCAGTCGCAAACTAACGAACTGATGTGTCCGGCGCTTGTGTTTGCCTCTTTGGCTCTGTGCGCTCTAGACAAGAATAAAAGCTTTTAACAAAAACAGACCTCTCCAAAAAACTGCGCCCAATCTTTATGAACCCCCTTGGTTCTAGCTCTAGACCTAAATGATACACTGATGAAGCGTGTCTGTGGACGGTTGTAGGCTAAACCCGAAGAGACAAGTGATCACAGCGCCAGCGCTAGCCTTTATGCCACTCACAGTGTGTTCATAGGTTTGCGTAGTATTTCCAAAGAAAAACGTGGGCCAAGAAGTTGCCGTACCTCAAGCGGCGTAACCAAGATTTGGGACTTCGCTGTCATCGGTATCCCGGAGGAGGAAGGGATAGCACAACTGAACCCGGGTGACTTGGGAAAATTTCGGCTGACTCCGTGGGAGAGAAAAAGGATAGAGTTACGTAGCCTTTATTACATGGGAGACGCCGAATCGACCCAAGATAAGGATAAGATGTCCCATCCTCAGAGATGCCGTCATTTACTCCCACGGCCACTGGCAGCGATTTCTTTTTTTGCGACGGTTTTTCGTGCAACACATGGTGTCCGTGACTGACTCATGCACGGAATGGAGGATCTCTCGTCATCCGCGACTACGACGTGCGGCGTGCAATGACTGACTGAGAATGACGATCCACGGAAACAACAATGCCGTGAAAATTCCACGGAAATTCTAGTTCAACTTGAAGGTCCAGGGTACAACATTCGATCCCTCGCAGTGTCACCTAGTCGGATTCCAGCGACCGCGACAGCTCATTCTGCATGGTGTCGGCGACTGACTAGCGAGAGCGATGGCGCACGGAAACGACACAGGCCACGGAAAATTGATGGAACTTCCCGCTTCAATGTTCAATTTCCGCGGTGTCACCTATCCCACCCCGCCCGATTTTCTCGGCTAAGGCTCTTACCGTACCGTAACTACAGCACTACGAGAGGAGGGGTGCCCAAGCCGGCGGGGCATACTACCACGTAAGAGGGTGGCTCTCGACTCTCAACTGCTGTAAGCGCTGAAGACCCGTCGCCGGAAAGGCGAGTCTCAATGGGGCTCGGGACATCACGTCCCTTGCGTTCTAACCCGCAAAATTGCGATGTGTCGCGTGGGTTGAGCACACCGTTCCGTCAGTTTGTCGGCACAACTGCACGCGTTCGTGTGTCTCGTGCCGGTCACCTGGCCGGTTGGTGATCGGCGAACTCCGAAAGTCATCGCTTTAGTCATCGCGAGAATGTCGTGCACAAGGTTCGTAATGTTTCCCCAGGCTCTCCTCCACCTGCCTATTGAAAAAAGTGCGGATGTCTTCTGACGATTCCGTCCGCTCGCCTTCAAGAGGGTGACATACACAACCATATCCTACTGGGGGAGACTCGGAGTTCGCACCCACTGTCACTGCCACCAGACCAACCGACGAAACACTTCTCATCTTCCAATTACTAGAAGTACGCGTCTGCTATGTGGCGTCTGGCATTCGTCGAAGAGACCGTTGAGAGAAGAGCCATCGCGTGGAAACACAAGACCACGTTTAGCCTTTTTTGCATGGTGCGTCATGCATGCGGCTACTTATCAATTCGCAGCCCCCCGCCAAAGGTGTGCTGTGTTACAGTACTTGTAAAAACCCGAGTAGCATCAGTCAGCGAAGAACTCAAAGATGCTCCCCGGTTTTCAAGTGGGCCACCGCTGAACATGCCAAGGGTGACAGAGAAGGTGTCGTGACTACGTATCCGGGTGGCTGAGCGGTGTGGGCCACTCGCCGATGGGCTGAGCAAGCGGCGATGATAAAATATCAATCAATCAATCAAAGCGGATTTGGGTGGACGGCGGAGCATTTCAGGACGTGGGAAAACACCAACGCCACCCGCGCTCCGCAGGACCGTTCCGGTTTCCCCGTGCCGCATCCGCATCCACCTCAAAATGAAAGATCTGCAAATGTGTATCAGTGGCGTGGCGTGCCTTGCGATTAGACAGAGCGGGAGGGTACGGTAAGCACAAAGAGTGGGGCCCCTCTCGTAGCAAGTAATCGACCATTGACGGTCCGCACCCATAGCCATCGAGTGGGCCACTTTTCTTCCCTTCTCCCTCTCCACCCCAGCTGCCCCCACGGGGTATCACCAAAGTGGGCTATGATGCAGTCACCTGGTAGATCTGCATGGAGGAACAGAAGCGCGAAGATATGGATACGGATACGGAGTTACGCACCGTCGTTCGTGATGCGGAGTAATAGAACGATACGTGATAGGTCCATCACCTTGTTTTTCCTCTACTATACCTGAACTAACTTCCTAACCACCGGCCAGATAACCGTGACTACGTGTGGTATCGCGGAGTCCGGGACCGAGAGCCGATATCAGGGTGGTTGGACGAACGCTATGAAACGCGGAGGTGTCAACGCACCAAGCGCCGTCCATGTGTTGAATGAATAGAAATGGCACGAACAGCCACAACCCCAGGTTGCATCAAGGCTACGCGCCAACATGCATCTCCATGTAGGCGCATAATACTCAAAGATGGCGACAGCGCCTATTTCGACTATTGTGTCCGGCGCGGGTGAACTGATTGCAGATGGCCCAGTGGAGGCCCTGAGACTGTATGATGAGAGAATTGATCAATGTCCCCGTTGACTCCGCTTCATTACTGGGCTGCGGTGTCTCTGAGCGGAACAAGAAGATTTATTGAACAAGCCATGCGGTTCTCCGTTGTTCTGAGGGGATGTCGTACAATACAACCAATGCACAAGACACTGAATCGGGAATTCACCACCTCCTTAGCCACGTTTGGAAAGTAATTTGCTTAAGTAATAAAGCCATGGTCAGTACCGGCCCGGGTCCGTGAACGCGACAAATCGCCGTGTCACCCCCCTTCAAGTTCGCGCAATTCTTGTCAAAAAAAAAAAGAATTGAATTGTGCGAAGGAGTGTTACTAGACATTGTATAGTTGATCTAGTAATTATTAAACTAGGATTGTGCGAGAAATTCGAAATGACAGAAATATGAGGAGTCCTGTGGGCCTCTCAGTGGTACTGCTGTACTGCTACTGTATCACATTTCAAGTCTTATCTGCCTGCCAACCAATTGCGCTCCCCAGGGCTAAGAGACAAAACCTTTTTGTTCTGGGATACAGGCCCGAGATTGGGAAACGGTTTTGGATTTGTTCTCTGGGATATAGTTGGATTTAGAGGAAATTGCTTCGCCACGAGACGTCGGGCATCACACACAATGAACGAAAGAAGGGAAGGTGGAAGACGCTAGACGCCAGGGATGTGCGCCACGGCGGACATTGGGTCTGTAAAAGACATGCCCGAGTTGACAACAGACGCGCACCGGGGGGGAATCTCCGGTTGGCGCAAATGGAAGGAGGGAACCAATTTGAGGGTCTGGGGGAAGATCATGACGGAGAGAGAGGGATTGAATAGATTAGCCCCCGGAATAATTTTGGTTGAGATGGCATTGGGTCGAAGATTGGGTAGAAATCTGGTTGGAAATAGACGCACGTGGTGGGAAAGGCGGAGGGCGATCGGCGTGATGGCCGGCCACCACATTCGCGCCCGATGAGGCAAGGACGGGGGGCCAGACCTGTCTCTTTCGACTCGGACAACTTGCATTCTCCAACGCTTACAGTATACAGATACCGTCAGAGACAGATATGAGATAACGAAGACGCACGTTGTCGTTCCACACTTGATCATTCGTGGGCCTGACCTTGGAGCAAGGAGCACCAATACGGGAGGACGATAACAGTATCACTCCGTCGCTTCCATTGGGACATGAAGGAAACAATAAAATTAGGCAGAGGGGGCACAGCGTCATCTATGATATCGTCTCATCAAAATGTAAAGTACAATGGGAGCTAAGAGGATTCCCGTGGGATTGCCGCGGACGTGCAGAAGGGTAATGCATGCACGGCTACCCTACCAGCGGGCCCTCCGAAGAAGCGGCGACCCCTGCGGACAGCGCCGGAGAAGGCAAGGCGCAGATAGAACACCTAGAGTATCGGCTAATCTCGTCGCACGAATCTGCGTATCCCCACAGCATAGGGGACTGGACTGGATCGCATGCGTTGTTCACGGAGGAGGGGCATATGTAGCAGGAACGGGGGTTGATGATGATGATGATGATAGGGGTGCATTCCCCAGCGCGATCTAGCACCCGTTAAGCTCCCGGCGTAACGCCTCCGCCCAGGCCATGGCAAAGTAGCACACGCCCATCGGGACGCCGCACTTTATCAATACTTCGTTCCAGTCCCAATGTCTCCCACCCCAGCGCCCGCCGAGTTTGAGCCGCCAGCTCTCGCTGCCGCTGCTGGACTCCCACCAGAGGTTGCTCGTCACCCATAATTGGACAGCTCGAGAACATGTTGTGAAACTGCCGATTGCGGCCCAGCAGACCACCGGCCGTTGCTCGTGTCCGATCAGGACCAGGCTGAAATGTGTTGCGGGCCAGCAAATGGCCTGGAGCGCCAGTAGCCGAATTAGGGTGGACAATGGAGGATAGTAGACCTTCCATCTCTGGAACAGGCCCGTAGTGAGGCTGAGGCACTGGTATCCCGTGAGAGCGGCCTAGTGTGATGACGAACAAGACACATGATATTGTGAGACGCGTATAGAAAGAGAAGGGAAAAGCGGCGACATACCCATAAGGCAGATACGGCGTAATCAATTGGTGTAATCTTTGCATTCATGGGCGCATAGAACGCATGATATAGATTGTAGAGTACCCCAAACACCGCGGGTACGATGGAGAGCATGCGGGACGCCTCGAATAGGACGGGGGTGATGAGTTGTTCGAGGGTATTTGGCGGCACGAGCGGACCGGAGACTGGTACGATACGCGCTGTTGGCAAATGCCTCGGCTAAGGAAAACATGTTAAAATTTTGATCTGAAAATGGGGGGCCATGAGGCTTCCTTACAGGTTCATCCGCCTCAGTTTCTGTCTCACCGGCACCGAGCTGGCCAGGGGCGGTGGTGATGCCCTTGGAGTGTCGAGGGAATATGCGCGAGCGAAAGGCTACGCCATTGCCAAGGTGCTTTGCGGTATAGATCATGCTATCTTCGTCTTCGTCGAAGAGGTCTGGATCGGATTCGCTGTCCGAAGATGCGCCTTGGGGACGCATGCGCTGTGGCGAGTAGTGCGCGAGGAATGTTGCTGTCGAAATGTTTTGCGAGAGGTGTGATGAAGAGCGAGACTTGGTCGCAAGTGGGAAGGGCGTGTATGGTGGTGGGGAACCCAGGTTGGATATAGATTTGCGGGGACGCACGACGGGCGGGGAGGATGGGGTGAAGAGAAAGGGCTGGGACAGAAAGGGAGAAGGCGCTGCGGTGGCAGAGGACGCGCGCTTGCGGGTGGGAGTGCTATTACTAGATGAAGAAGTGCGCTTGCGAAAATGAGGTGAGGGATTGGACGGGCCAGGCACTGGAGGAGAAGACGAGGTGGTGTGGTGTCGGTGGTCAGAGACGGTGGTGAAGGTGAGGTCAGCGCCAAAGCCGCCTTGAAGCGCGTGACTCTTGGTTCTTGTTCGCCTAGGGTACGACATATTTCGTGCTCGGGTGAGATGCGAATGCCGTGGTTAAGTGGAATATCCTGACACACCTTTCCCTTGCGTGCGACGCTTTTATAAAGAGAGTATTCGATAAGTGAGGCAGAGTGCTGTTGCCTATTTTGATTTGACTAAGACAAATTGGAAAGGAACGACTTGCCCCTTCCTCAATGGACTAAAGAACCGTCCCTCTCGTCATCTTGACAGAAAAGGCAACCACTGACAGGCCCAGCCCGACACCAGCCCTTGTCACCCTCCCTGCTCTTTCATCCACATTTCAAAGTCCTTCCCACATGCCCACACCCACGCCCACGCCTACCTTCTCACCTCTTTCCTTGACCCCCCATCTCTTTTCAACTTTGGTATCCTCAGAATGCGGTCAGCTCTTTCTTTTCAGCCACACGGCAATCAGATACTCTCCATTCTTTCTCGTCCCGTTGGTCCGAGCGCGCGGTCTCACGAAACGCACCTTCCAATCTATGTCTGATGGTGATTCCGGCATTCTTCCGCGCTCAGCTCGCTCATAGATAACACCTTGCAGCGTTACGAGTCGTTTCAGGGCACTCGCACCTATCAGCGTGTCTATAATAAAAAGGCGCCAAGCTGGTTGCAGCAACGCTTTCCCCGCTTGCATAACCGCTCAGGATAAGATCGTGATCTCGCTTGTTTAATGCCCCTTGCTGTTAGACGATATATAATACACTTTATCCCATTCCGTTCGACTTTCCGTTCCGAGACAATGCGGCTTTGGGAGCGAAAATTCCGAGGGGCCGACTTTTGTTTTTCCGCATGTTCACTGTTATTCTTGCTCGCTGTCTGCTAACTGCTCTTCGCGACCGGTGAAAAACCTTGCTTACATCCGTTCATAGAACGGTGGTAGCCCGATCTGCTTCTGTTTCAGGTTTGATGGGCTCTTCGTTCTAGAGTCGCTTCATATACGGATCTAGATGGATGGCTTCGGCCGGCCTGGAGTTGTCGTCAGTTTGTCTGCTGGGTGACCAACAGTTGCAACAACAAGAACCATCACGTACACGACGGTCCTCTGAACCGAGCGCACGCACACAGCTGGCGCATCACCGGTCCGACTAGAGAACACCACTACCCCGGAGCCCACTGGGGAAAACAAAGTCCGATTCGGTGGAATATACGTCGTTTGGACGTGTTGGCTGACGGCAGGCTCAGCGCCTCCAAAGACTGACCTACCGGCGCCTATCAGCACGCAACTTCTCTTCTGCAGAGCCATATATCCCCACGGTCATCCGCCAGGGTCAGGCCAGGAGTATCGGCACGGTCGTAGGACAATTGTCTTTACGGGGCAAGAGCCTTGCCCACTCACCCACATACGAGGCAAACCCCGGAATACGTCAGGGTCGGCCAGTGAGAAGTGAGGTCGATCGGGCATACCGCATCAAACCGTCCCACGACCTGCCGGTTCGATGGCGTCTAAGTGTCTTCGCTGGTTGCGCAATGTGCAAGGCCTGCATCCAAGGAAAGCGCTTCTCCATCTCCAACAGAAAAACCAAAGGAGTTAACTGCCTGTCCTGGGCCAAAAGACCTCAAGCGACCCATGTGCCATGTATGGCATGGAGGAAGAAAGACAAGCCGTGTCTTATCAGCAACTCAGCAAGCTCACACGGCCGCCTTTCCCCGCGTCAAAATATCCGCTTCTGTGTGTGGGTGTATCAGCATGGAGTCACTAATATGGGGTTCTAGCAAGGAGCGAGCGAAGCGCGCTGCGGTTTGATTATCCGCATCGGCGGTTGTTCTGTTTTTGGTGGACACGGCGCCAAACCTGGCGGTAAAGTCTGGCAACGGTTGGGTAGTGGTAGGTCCCGAGTCCTCTCCTTCCACCCCCCTACCCCCTTCTTCCCTATCACTACGTCTGTGGCTTTGCATGACTCACAAACAGTCGAAGTTCGAAACGTTGATACTATCCTCTACAAGACTATTTATCGGCCTCGAGAACTCCACGGAGAAACCTCGCAAAGAAGAACTTTCATTGTCGTCGTAATTAATGGCGCATATGACGAATGCGCCTCTTATTAGGAGCGAGGGGGATCGACGTGCGGATCACTAAGAATGTTCTAAAGGGCTCGATTGTCTCGTACGGATAGAATACGGATAGAAGATACCACATGAATATCGTGTGTGGGGGAAATAGAACACACCTACATCGAGCGGAACGGGACGGGCGTTACGGAATTATGAACGCATCGAAGCGCGAAGGGCCAAAAACACAAAACATAACAAAAGCACAAACTCTGGCCGGACTATACATTTCACTATACTGCTGCTACTGGTGCTGAGGTATACTGCGACTGCGAACAAGAAAAAGCTAGAGGTAAAACATGACATCCTGCAAGTTAGGGTGCAGACCGTTGCCCCACATACGCTGCGCGGCCTCGTACACACGCTGCTCTGCCGCCTCGCGCGCCATTTTCATCGCCGCGCTGCTGGTCGTGCCGGCGCCACCGCCACCGCCACCGGTGCTAGACGCGGTGTCGCTCCCTCCGCCCTGGTTGAGGAATCCTTGTATCCAAAAGCGCGCCTGCTCGCAAACGATGTCGGCGTAGTACGCGGGCGGGACGAGGCTGACTGCCTTGGTGGCACGCGCATAGAGATAACTCGCAGCGTGGACGCCCTGCTGGACGGCGTCGGCGGTGAGGGAGCTCTCGTCGTAGACGACGACGTAGTGGGTCGGGCGGACGGTGCCCTGGAGGCCCGCGTGCGCCTGGAGGTAGAAGTCGAAGTCGACCAGGGACGTCACCCCGCGGTCGACGACGGTACCCGGGCGCGTGTTGCCGTTCTTGTCCGCGTGTTCCGAGTCCGTCGGGTAGAAGCGCGCGTGGTGCCGCTTCCCGCAGATGAGGATACTCAACGTCGGCCGGTACCGGGGGTTCTTGGGGTCGATGCGCTTGAACGCCTCCAAGATCTGCGGCAGCTCTTTGTTCACCACCATATCATACTGGCCCTGTGAAACGCGGAGATTCAGTTCGGAGGTGTGGCCCGGCGTTTGACGGATAGGGGTGTTACCTCCGATACACCGTCGCGGAATACGATTATACGCTTGGGAAGCACATTCGAGCGCCGGCGGAACGCCTGCAGCCGCTCGGTCATCATATCTGCGAGCTCCGCGATACCCTGTGATCACGAAGGCCACCGAGTCAACCACACGGAGAAATAAACCAAAAAAGGACTCACCTCCTGTTTGCTCTTTTGGAGGCGTAAACTGGCGGGGAATTGGACAAAGTCTTTGTCGACACTCGCGACAACACCTGCGATCGAGGGTGTGCCCGCAACGCTGGCCGGACCTGGATGCGTGACGTCGATCCCGACCAGCATGGTGGGCTCACGCGTGAGCCACGCGAGCGCGTCGCCGGCGAGGCGGTGGTTTACCCCGCCGAGCTTGGTGTTGATCTTGAGTGCGACGTTAGAGAGGTACTGGTCTTGTCCTCTTTCCTTGAGCGCCTTATCGAGCAGCAGGCATTGCGTGCGCACGCCGAACTTGACGGAACAAAGTCGCTTGATGCCCGGGTAGATGAAGTCGTCCCTCTTCTGCAGCAAGACAAGAATAAAGGAGATGGCCTTCGGGTCCCCGAAACCCTCGATCGACTGTTCGATGAGACTGAGCGCCTTTCGGCGCCCCGGATCTTCTCTGAGAGGAGGTAGGGCAGCAGTTGGCCGAATCACGGGGGGGGCCGCGCCGAACTCCAGCCCGCTGTTCTTGCACTTCCCGGTGAACGCATCGATAAAGCCTTTTAGTCTCGGGTCGTTGGGGCCCTGAAAGTTCAGTGCATCTACGCCATCGCGCACTGCGAGGACCTTCCAGTTCCCCATCTTGCCGCCGTGGTGGAACTTGACGTCCAGGATGTTCCAGCTGCCGTTTGCGACGCGAGGGTTACCCTTGCGATACGTCACGCTAGGCGCCGGCAACTCGCGCCCAGGAATGACCGTCATCTGAGCAGAAATGCGAATGCCGAAATTACCAAGCACTGGAGTGGCGGGTTCGATGCCCAGGCGAGGCAATCCAGTCCCCGTGATGAGACCCGCGTTTGCGGCAGGCCTCCGACTTGCCACCCTCAGCATTTCTGAGGTTTCGTTCGGACCGAGCTTTCCAAGGTGGGGCTCTCCTGGTTCGATGGTGCACAGTTCTGCGGGGATATAACGTGACTTTCCGGGAGCACCAACGTCAATGAGGGGCATATCGTCCGGATGCTGCAAACGAATGTTATGCTCTGAGGGAATCGGTGGGTCAGATTTTACGGGTGTCGAGTCACGCGAGCATGACCTACTTCTTAAGAAGTACTCCTCAACGGAGACTGTGCCACCCAGCTCTTCGCACGGGAAACGATGTTTTCTGGCAGACAAGCCTAGTACAACGCGGCTTATTGTCTTAACGCGTTTATACCCGAGGTATGTCGTGGACACCTTGACCTTCCTCATGAGCTCCCGAGGCGCCGCATCGAATGAGCCCATCCCAAACGAACGCAGTGCATCGGAAAGCTTCCCAGGTTTGTGGAATGCGGACATGCATACGTTGATGTTGACCATCACAAGCTTGTTGCATGGGCGAACAGACGAGTAGAAACCCATGAGCGCAAAAAGGTTTTCACCGATTTGTGCTCTGTTTTCGGGGAAGAAATAACGGTTCTTTCCGAATCGGTAGCCTTGTTGAGCTGCTTGGCGTTGCACGACAAGATTGTACGCGCTTATGACCGGATCCACGCTCTCGGACTTGTCAATATTTGCCACGTCGCCATTCATGAACCTGCAAAAAAGTGTAACACATTCGTGTGAAACGGCGATCACAACAACGGCAACAACGTAGACTCACTGCCTCAACGGCGCTGTGGACAGCTCTCTCAAGAAAGTGACCTCGACGGTGTACTTGTCCCCGTTTCTCGCAGGCTGCTTCTCCCCGTCCTCGAAAAAAACGACGGTCCCCTGCAGCTCGGGCAGCTTCTGCGCCGCGACGAGGCGCTGCGCACCGTCGTGTGCGAACATGTTTGCATAGGGTCGCACGGCCTCGGTCTGCTCGAACAGGGCGAGGATCCGACGCTTGACGCGCGCCTTCTGCGATTTGGGCTCCGGCTCGATCTTCACCACGTATTCGAATATCGTGTCCTTGGTAAACTCCAGCGCGAAGAAGTTGGCCCGCAGCGCGATTACACTCCCCGCTGTGCCGTACCCGGGGCGAGCGGGCCGCTCGGGCCCGGGCTGCGCGCCGCGGACGCGGACGATGAGCTCGTTCGGCGCGCTGACGTTCGGATCGATCTGCGCAGGTTGGCCGGCGTTGAAGATGAGTGGAGCATCACCTCCAGCCCCCCCTCCAAATCCACCGCGCCCACCGCGTGCTGGGGATCCTCCACGGTAAGGAGAACCGCCACGATCGCCGCTGCCACCACGATAAGGAGAACCGCCACGGTCGCCTCCTCGATAGGGAGAACCGCCACGGTCGCCTCCTCGATAGGGAGACCCACCGCGGTCCCCACCGCGACTGCGACCGCCTCTGTCGCCGCCTCCAGGTGCGCCTCTACCACGTCCTCGTTGTTGACTCATGATGTCTGTTGAAAAAAATGGAATGGAAGGGTGATGTTGGTTGTGTGCTGTGTGGCACAAGGACCCGTATCAGGGCACGAGAGCTATATATACTGGGAAAAGCGCTGCGCACACCTTTTTGAGAAAAACGTTGCTCAACGCAGCCCCGTGCGCAAACAACGAGGTCTCAGGATTGGCTGCGATCCGCAGAATGAAAGGTAGACCCAGAGCGAGCTGCGGCGTCTTGAACCCAAACATCACGTGGACGAGTGGCGGTCGGTATTCGAAAAGTTGTATGGACGCAAGCAAGGACGCAAGCCAATCACTCGAGTCATGCGACCACGTTTCTGTAGGGGTATGGTTGACCTGGAAAAAATGAGTGCCTAGGACCTTGGCAGTGCGATTAATATAGGACCATTGAGTGCTGCTACAGTAGATTCTGCAAGTCCTGTGCGCCTGAAAACAATCGCAGTCAGGCGATGTGAACCCACGCGACTTCTGAAACCCAGATAATCTGATAAAGAACTTGCACGTATCCAAGCTCTTTCGAGACCGCCGAATGGACGGGCAGCGGATTAGAGAGGGCTTCGCTTACGGTAAACTATTCCACAACGGATAAGCGCTCGATGAGCCCTGATTAACGTTATGTACCCTTGGTCCGTTCTCTCTGGACACAGTGAGAGTATCCACAACCTTGGTCCAGAATTCCGGTTCTGCTGTAGTCTTCAGATGACCTACAATAGCTTCCGATTTCCCAGTTTAGTACGGCCCAGGAGCACGAGTATTTCGAAGGTTCATACTAGGCTAGACGGGCTTTCGGATATCTTATGTCAACTTGACCGGATCTCACCCTTGCTCGACTAGCGTGACGTCTTGGGTCCTCAGCCACTCTTGGTTTCAACCAAGAACCGCGGGTCGCGTATTTTTGATACCCGCGGTCCTGTTCTTGCCTCGGTTTTGACCCCGAATTGCGAGATGAGAGCACTTCTTCTCAGCCACATTTCCAGCGTTCCCTCCTGTAATCATGGGCTGCTACTAGCTCACTGTGGTCTTCGCCCTCATAGTCGCACCCCTCACCAGCCTCGCGACGCCTCTACCACAACCTTAGCACGACATGCGTGTCAAGCACTCCTAGAAGACCGTCCCAGCCAACTAGGAGTGCCTTGGTCCCCCTCCCCTTGGCACCACTCTTGACCCTACGTTGCGCTCCGGCCCCAGAATCGATGCGCTCTATGAGTTCAGCACCCCCAAAATTCCAAATCATGTCTTCAACACACCCCACGGACAATCTACTTACGTTCGCCCTTACACTGTCGTAGATATGGCAAACACCTCTCAAAGGAGGGGGTCGCTAAGCTTGTCTCACCGCGCCCATACACTCTCGAGCTTGTCCACTCCTGACTCGCACACCATGGCATGCATCCCTCCTTATCTCGACGACACACGGCGGCGGCTGGCTGACTGACGGTCACAGGCGTGTCCGTGTCCCAAGCCAACGAGCTCCTCGGGCGCCTCGTACCGGCATGCTGGGACGAACTACATCGCGATTCTGTGCACAGTCTGGTATGCGCTTCCCACAGTGCTGCACGCACACGTGCGAACCATCGCGCCAACGACGTTCTTCGCCTCCATGTACAGCAGTTACCACATAGGCACTCCGTCGGAGCAGCAGCGGAGGCGACATCAGGAGAGCCCGTATCGGTGCTGTCGAGCCGCCAGGGTCCTAAGGTTGTCACCCCTGAGTTCCTGCGCTGCCAGTGGCTGTACAAGACATTCGCCTATGTCCCCGCTGCTACTCATCAGACTTCGCTCGGGATCTCTGGATACAGTGATCAGTACTCAAGTCCGACAGATCTGAAGTTAATCATTCCCGTATTTAGCAAAGGCGCGGAGAACGCGACCTTCACCCTCAAAGAAGTTAACGGCGGCAGGTTCGACCCGAGCAACCCTGGCTTCGAGAGGAACCTCAACATTCAGTATACACAGGCCATAACGTACCCAACTCCGCACATGTAGTATAGCGTCGGTGGTCGGATTCTGTGGTTTAACCGCAACGGCAAGCCAGCCCCAGGTGACTTGTTTTACTCGTGGCTCAACTTCATGATCTCCCAGAAGGACGTTCCGCGGACGATGAGCACTTCGTATAGTGCCCAAGAGGACGACCTTCCGCCAGAATATGCAAACACCGTGTACGACCTGTTCGCACAGCTCGGTACGCGCGGGGTCAGCATCATCCTCTCGAACGGTGACAACGGCGTCAGCGCTGGGGAATGCATAGATAAATCCGAAAGACCCCAGTTCTTGCCTAGGTTCCCTGCAACCTGTATGTGTGGCCTTTTATACGAACACAGGCACAAGTCGCTTACCCCGTCGCCGCGGTTTCGCGGGTCCCTAAGTTACTAGGGTTGGTGGAACGACTTCAATCCCCGAGGTCGCTGTGAAGCCCTCCGGGGAGGCTTCTCAAAGTATTTTCAGCGCCCTGACTACCGGGACAAGGAAGTACCCATCTTCCTCTGGCGTCTTGGAAGTGAATATAACGGACTCTATAAGTACGTTTCTACCGTATTTTGACCCGACCTATTGTATTCTTACTTTGTAATTTTGTGATTTGTGCAGCCTTGCCGGTCGCGGAGTCCCCGACGTCGCCTCACAGGCGCTCCGGTACATGATCATCGTCAAGACCAATTCCTTTCCCGTGAGCAGTACAAGCTGCTCGGCACCTGTACGTCTTATGCCGCTCACTGCTCGCTCCACGATGCAACGTTCGCCCCAGAGCATCCGGCTGACTATCAGTGCACAGACCGTGGCAGTCATAATCTCGCTGCTTAACGACTTCTTGATTTCGGAAGGGAAGGACCCACATGGGTTTATCAATCCCTGGTTGTACAGCGACGCACTCGATGGCCTCAACAACATCACATCTGGCTCTAATCCGGGCTGCGCCACCGATGGTTTCTCCGCCATCTCTGGATGGGATCCTGTTCGTCCCGCAAGACTCGGGCTCTGACTTTCGACGTTTGGCTGACTTGGTGTTGCATAGGTCACGGGTCTTGGGACACCGGACTTTTTCGAACTGCAGCATATACTTTTTCGTACAAGAACACTCCCGGGAATCCAAGGAGTCCAAGGGAAGGAAATTCTCTGAACTGAATAGCAGCGATGCACCTGTCCCCCATCCATGGCACGGGCAGATTTGACTCAGAGATCCCGAGGAAATAAACGAATATTTTCACGTCGGCTCCTCAACCCACGCAGTGACACCCGCTCACAGTCGGAACAAGAGATATCCATTTACATCCTCCAACTTCTTTACGGGACGGGAAAACGGGGCCCTTTCAAGACATCTGAATGACGTAGACGGCAAACGCGAGATAGCCCATGACCCCTCCAAGTGACAACGAAATTCGGCTCTCATCCGCTACACGGGGGAGTGCACGTTGACTTACGCTGTCTCCTATCGCCCTGGCTCACAATACCCTCTGGAATTCGCCGCTCTTACTCCGAGACTGAATGAGAACTATCTAGATAAATGAGGCAAATTTATACAGGCGGATCAATATTAATGGGATTATGGGATGTTTTCAGCGAAGTTCTCCCGGCATAGAGTTTTGTACCCTGTTGTGTGCTATAGAGTTTACGGTTCGGACCGAGGTTCGGACACGGTGTCGTGCTTTGTGTACTACAGCAAGTACTACACACTTGGCAATCAGTCAACATCGGTATCTCATACATACAATGCGCGGCTGTGTCCCTATAGGAGAAAAACCAAGAGAAGACAGATAAAGAAGATAAGGCATAAGAAACATAAAAAAAAAAAAAACTGGGCTTGCAGCCCGTAAGCTGCCAGAGTGTTATCACAAGCCTTCAGGGACGGGCCGTGGTGAAAGTGCGCCAGTGGAGGATTCGACGAGGAAGAGGAATGGGGTCTCGATAGGCCACGCTAGGATCCATTCGGGTGTCATAATCCCTAGCTATTGTGAGTGCGACGCAGTGAGGGCGTGGCTATTTCCGGCGCACGCAGAGAACTGTGCCGGTTAACGAGGCTGTCAAGTCGGAAAGGGTTAGAAAATGCCGAGAGAGGATCCGAAATGAGTGCGTCGTTGCACGCAACTTCAGGGTGTTTCCTTTCGATGTGTTCTCGGAATATGTCATTGTATCCCGGCGACCACTTGAAGCCGCCGCAATACGAGCACACGATTCGGTACGCGTGCTTGACTCCAAGGTGATTCTTGAGCGCTTCTTGCTGTTTGAAACTGGAGTGACAGATATGGCACTGGTACGATGGTGCATCAACCTGTACGGGATGACCGGAGAGCGATCGCGAGGTGATGAATGACTGTAAAGCGTCCCACGATCGCTCATCCATCACCATAGGCTCCTCTACACGAATATGACGCAGGGCAGGAAGCGCAGTTGTGTGCCCCCCGTCGGCTGGACCCAAAGCACACAAGACGTCTGTCGTAAGTTCGCCAGCCACCCGAAGGTCTCTTGTGCCGCCGAATGAGCGGATAAGTCCCAGCCATCGTTCGCCATCCAAGTCGTCCTTCTCACTTGACGTTTGGGTCGTACTGATGCTTAAATCTTCCACGCGGAATATGAAAGGGGAAAATTGATCACAAACTTGAGCCATCGAGGACAACTGCCAGTCTGATTGCTCGCACGATATTTGTAATCGAAGAGCTGTAGAAGTGCTTGAGCTGGTAAAAGAAATGGAAATGGCATGCTCGGAGGTTCGAATATTTGCTTGACTATGTGACCTGGGAACTTCTATCCGGTCAATGAATTGGCCAAGTTGCGAAGCGTCCATCGTGGGTTGGCTAAAGAACGTAATATCGATATCCCCGAGATGAGGGGCGTCGATTCTGGCCACGAGACTATCCAAGTACTTGCTAGTTCCTCGATATTTGAGGTACGTGAGAGCGGGGAGAACAACGCGTTCCCCTGACGGTGGAGGCAAGCCAAGATAGTTTCGGCGAGAGGGAAAGGAAAGGAAATGGTGTGAGATGGTTCGAAGTTGGGTCATCCCGGACAATGCACTCGCGAACGCTTCAGGGCAAAAATACCCCTCACTAGGAATTTCGTGAAGCTGAAGATCTACGAGGTCCTGGGAGGGTAAAAGTAGCTGCGGGAATGAGGGAAAAGCAACCCTAGTCGAGTGGAGAGTACGAAGGCGCGCGTCCCACCGAAAGGTGCTGGGGAGGCAAAGGCGCGCGCCCTCTTGAGATAGAAGAACAAGGTTTTCCAGTTCCGAAAATGGCTCGGAGATGGCGGAAAGTTTTTCGAGGAGCGGTCTGGTGACGGTGAGGCTAATGGAACAAACACGACCAGATTGCTTCAGTGCGGCAACGATATTGTCCTCGTCCTCGGGAGCTGAGGGGGGTTCGAGATCCGGAAGACCGCCGTACTTCACGACGATAGGCAGTGCTGGCCAGAAATCTAGGGCCTTCGAAACTGGCATTCCGTACGTACAGTAGAGTCGAAGATTTAGACCCAGAGGTGATGTAAAAACGATCTGTCGCCATCTTTGGCTCACGCACGCGAGCATGGTCCAAAATTGCGGAGTGGCTTTCAGATAATGACGAAAGGTGTTCAGAAGGATGTCATCAGAGAGTATCTCAATCGTGACTTGCTGAGAAAAAGAACCTGCTTCGAGCACATTAGCGCGTAATAAAAACTGGCATGAACAAACGTCGTACCTGACCCGCGAAGTTCTCTCTTTCTCTTTTTTTGGATCCAACTGTATTCCACGAATTTCATTGACCCAGAGCTGTTCATATTCCAACCCTATGATATGGCCCGAGAGCCGGCGTAAGTGCATAAATGATACTGCGGCCTCCTGTAAAGGCGGATAACGCGGCACAGGCTCTTGTATGCAGAGTTTGTGTAGGGCCGGTAGCACAGTTTCGTGCCGCATTTCTGAGTATTGTAAAGCAAGCACGATGTTTGTCGAGTGGTTTCCGGCTATGTGTGCCCATTTCGTACCTCTGAAAGGGTGGATAAGCTTCAGCCATTCTTTACGATCGCCGTTGTCCTGCCCGCTGGATGGTTGCGTTACACTGATGCGTAGATGTTCCACATCAGCAAGAAGAGCAGATAAACCATTGCAGAACTGAGCCATGTATGATAATTGTCGGGCTAATGGCTTGCAGGATATTTGCAGCCCAAAGTGCGCGAGGACCCCTGGTTGTGTCAAGGAGATGGAGATGGAATTCTCAGAGGATAGGATGTCTGCTCGACGATGTGACTTCTGCGCCTCTATCCGCTCGATGAATCTGCCAAGTTGTGAAGCGTCCATCGTAGGTTGGCTAAAGTACATGATATCAATATCACCAAGACGAGGTGCGTCCATTCTGGCCACCAAGCTGCCCAAGTACTTGCTAGTTCCTCGATATTTAAAGCACGTGAGAGTAGGGAGAACTACGCGTTTCCCTGGCTGTGGAGGCAAGCTGAGGTAGTTTCGGCTAGAGTTGAAATTGAAATAGAGTGAGAGTGTTTGAAGTTGGGACATCTCGGATAAGGCATCAGCGAACGCATCTGATGAAAAATACCCAACATTAGGAATTTTATGGAGCTGAAGATCTACGAGACCCGTGGAAGGAGAAAGGAGTTGTGGGAGTGTGGGAATGGCGACCCTAGTCAGGTGCAGAGTACGGAGGCGTGGGCCCCACCGAAAGGCCCTGGGGAGGGACAGCAACACGCTATCCCGAGCCAGAAGAACGAGATTTTCTAGTTCCAAAAACGGCCTCTCGATTGCGGATAGCTTTTCCAGGAGTGAGCTTGTGACGGTGAGGCTGATAGAATTAACACGATCCGACTGCTCCAGTGCAGCTATGATATTGTCGTCTTCCTCGAGAGCCGGCGGATCGAGGGCGGGAGATCCCCCGTACTGCACGACGATAGGCAGGGCAGGCCAGCAATCTGGAGTCTTCAGCACAGGCGTTCCGTGAGTACAGAACAGTCGAATATTTAGAGCTCGTTGAAACGCAAATACGATTCTTCGCCACTTGCAACATATGTGCGCGAGCCTTGGCCAAAATCGCGGAGAGGCATCCAGATAATAACGAAATATGTTCAGAAGCACCTCGTCGGAAAGCTTCCCGATCGTCACTTGTCAAGATGAGAAATTAGTGAGAGAAGCGGCAGGTATTTTCGGAAGGAGTACCACTCCTGGGGTATTCACTTGGTGTGGCGACGAGTTGGCCCGGCGCTGATGCATGATATCGTGCACGTGCACGTCTACCAAGAGATCTAGGATATTGACTGTCACCTCCAGCAGAAGAGCATTGAAGACGCTAGATCACTTACTTCAGAGAGCGCATGAGGGAGAATAAACAGAGTAGAATTGCTACTGTATCCTTTATCGTCGGTGTTGGGATATGGCGCAGCAGGTAGTCAAATATATGAAGGACGCGTGGGAGTGAGAGTTTTGGAGTAGAGCGTATCCCTAAGTATTATTCAGCTACTCTACGGTAGCTTACTGTATGGATTATCTAACTGATTGGTCTGCTAGTGGGGAAAGAACGCGCAGGAACAAACGCAGGAATCTGATATTCTCACACTGGCACTGTCCAGTCGGCTGAACAAAATTTGGTGCACACTGTCAGTCAGGCTGTCAGTCCCTGGCATGTACGACAAAGGTACTACAGTAAGTAAGCATTTTCTCGAGCCCCAACAACTAGCCTAACAGCTCGTGAGTACTTCAAAATTCACATGGTGGGAATAGAGGCTGGAAACTCCGAAGTGGTCAGGAAGATGATCACGGTGTCTGCATGCATAAATAGCACTGGAAGAAGCCGAGAAAGTGTCAGGTGCTCTGCACTTGTAGGTTCACAACGAGCGCCTTGATACCCCCGGGGACCTATCAGAAAGGGTCACCCTTGGTTTGGCCTGCAGCTCAACAAGCACAGCTCCAGGCTGGTGTGCCATGCCATTGCAAAGAAACTGCATACTGTGAGACATGACGTAGGACTGAGATGTTGTATATATATCTCAAGCAAAGAGTGTGTGTGCTCAACCTGGGAGGGATGGCAACGCTGCCGAGCAATATGTTGGGACAACTATTTTATAACCCGATTCTTGCGACATAACTAATTTTAAAACATTTTTCCTCTGACTTAATTATGAACCCCGCTAGGAAACTTTTAAGTCCGCACCTTGTGTATTTGTTGAAGGGGCCTATCGATTTGGATCCTGCTATAGCCTGCCAGTGGACAACACCCTTGATAACTGTCGGAGCATTCGCAATTCCACAGCGTGGATTGGGCTTGGGATTGGGCGTGATCGCGTGGACAGCTCGTGCTCACCTAGACGCTCGAATCCCACGCTCACTCTATCCCCCATTACTCCAGCCTTCAAAACACTCTTCTATCCAGTATGGCCGCTGCGCAAGATCTAGAGCACAGGCAAATGTTTTCGAATTTGTGTGTAGATGGCCATTTAACCATGACTTTCTTCGATGGTGACCTACTACTCTAGCCCAGGTCCCTCAGCATCGCGAAATTCGGGAAGAGGGTATGTCGATCCTTTCTTTTGTGTAGCGATGCTCGCTCAAGAACTGTCTTCGGACAGCACTCAAATCGCCGAACCGCAGGGAACCATATCCCGTGTTCGAGTGATTGGTATGTACTGAATCCCTAACTCGTTGGTACCTTGCCCGTGATAACCGTTTATCTCCCTTGTTAGTCCTCCGGGCACACGATCTCCCACGTATCAGGAAACGGCTTGGCCCAAAGAGGCGGTTCTATGTCACTGTAACCAATGGTGAGGCAAAGGAGAAGACGAAAAGCGTCCAGATTGATGGACCGACGGCGCGCTGGGACCAGACGCTTGGCCCCTTGTAAGACTTTTCTTTTTCAGTCTTACTTTTTGGCTAAAGGTTCGGCTCAGTTCTGTACAGCCGTCTTCACATCTTATACTGTGTCTTTATGAGAAGCGGCGCTTGCACGCCGATGTCCTTATCGGAACGCATGACACGACAATACCTGTCGAAACACAAACCGGTGAGTATCTTTTTGGAAATCTTACTTACGCGACTAGCTGAACATCTTGGGTGTAGAAGTCCCTTTTGTCCTCACCAACAACGACGGACAGTCTGGACAGTCGAGCCAGCCGGTTACGCTCTACTTGACGGTCGTTGTGTCACCTCCCGAGAGTGCTCTCCGTGACGCCGACGAAGCTATAACAATAATTAATCTCTCGAATACATGGAAAGGTGCTCTCGTGAGGATCAAGTGGGTCGTGGATACGTTGGGCCCAGTTGCAGATGTACGTCACGACGCTTTTTTTTTTTTGCCGATCCTTGACCGAGCCGAACGAATGTCGTGCTCAGCTCCACCCGATTGCAAAGATGGCACACGGACTATTTTCTGCGATCCCCAAGGTGATCTTTTTGCGATATTGTCGGTTGAAATACTTATACAATGTTTATTTGGGTGCTAGACCCTACTAGAACAGTTTCAACGCGACGACAACGTCCAAACCTTACTTGTCGCCATACATGATGCGTTCGATTTCGCAAATCAGGAGGGCCGTTTCAAAGCGATCCGACGTGATTCAAGGCAGGCACAAATCCTTTCGGTCATGTTGCAACATGTCTGTAATTGCTGTGACTTTATCCAATCATACGCAAACGATTCCCAATTCTGTAGGTAATCTTTACCCATTTCAGTGGCCGACGTAAACATGCGGTTTTTAGGGAAGCGAATATTGAAGAATACTGGCAGCCAAGTCGACAAAAAAATCGAGGATTTCCGTGCCACACTTCTCGAACAACGAAAGACTTTCTTGGATGAGGCTACGATCACCACGGAGATAACCGCACTCCAAATTCTGGACGACGTGGGAATTATTTCGAGTCAGCTTCACGGGATGGCTGGCCAGCTGAAGCGGGTGTCTAGGCGAGTGTCAGACGCCGGTACGTAGACCTGATACTTTGAACGTTATCGATCTGACAATCGTTTTAGAACTGGATGCAAAAATCAGAGAGATCCCATATGGGATAGGCTCGCGATTCACACCCGACAAGGGCTGTCTTACGGGAACACGCACAGCGTTCCTCGACTTCATTGACAATTGGATGAACAATCCCGCTTCGGAGCGTTGTCTCATTCTTTTCGGGCAAGCAGGCACGGGAAAGTCATCGATTGCGCATGAGATCGCGCGTCGCTTCCACAAAATTCATAGGCTTACGTCATCGTTTATCTTTTTGCGCAAGGAGCAATCAAAACGGGAGGCTTATCACCTCTTCACGACTCTTGCTCGCGATCTCTCAGACCGCTATCCTTCATTCAAAGCCGCGCTAGGAGAGGTCGTAAAAGACAACTCGTCTCTTCGAGCTGGAGCCCGTGACTACGGTACCCTGTTCGAATCCCTTATTCTGGAACCACTTAAGGATCTCCACCTTGTTGGTCCTATTGTCGTCGTAATTGATGCCTTGGACGAGAGTGGAGATGTAGCCGATGAAAATGGCTTACACAAATTTCTTGCTGAAGCCATTTCTAAACTGCCATCAAATTTTCGTATGCTCATCACCTCGCGACCTGAGAACTCCATTGTGTCTGCGTTTACCCGAGTTAGAGACGGATTGTTTAGCGTCAAAATCAAGTATATGAATGATCCAGGGCTGGCTGCTACGATACATGACGATATCTACGCGTTTCTTCAGAAGAGGCTCCCTCCAGACACTTGTCCAGGCGTGTTCAAAATTTATGGCGACGAGCTGACGAAAAGGGCAGAGGGTTTGTTTCAATGGGCGGCGGTCGCATCTGGATACATTTTAAACCCTCCCGACGTGTTTGGGTTGAGTAAGACAAAGTGCATAAAACATCTTTTGAAACCCGCCGCGGATCGCCGCGGACAAGATCCTTTGGATGAGCTGTACAAAGATGTCCTCGAAGGATATTTCACTCACGAGAACTCACGGCAACTTTTTCGCTCAGTTTTGGGACAAGTCATTGCTTCAATCGAGCCGCTCAGTATCCGCTCCCTGACCACTCTGCACAAGGCTCTGCAACAACACATCTCTCATGACGACGCCGACGCCGACGACAGTGAAGCCATTGTTACATTACTCAGTCGCCTTGGCTCATTGTTGAGAAACGTCAATTCATTTGATGAAAACCTTCCCATCGTTCCTCTCCATACATCGTTTCGCGATTTCCTCACAGATGAAGAGAAGAGCGGTGAAAACTTTTGTGTGAGCGTTCGTGACGCCCACCATCAATTGGCCCATTCCTGTCTCTGTCTACTGCTCAAAGATCTCAAATTCAACATCTGCAAGCTCGAAACGTCATATCTTGCCAACAAGGATGTCACAGACCTTGACTCCCGCGTTAGTCAACACATTCAACCCGCTCTGTTGTACGCGTGTCGTTTCTGGGACGATCATATGGAACATATTGGGTTTGAAAACGATATTTTCGGAAAACTTCGAACTTTGTTCGAGAAGAAACTCCTGTTTTGGTTGGAGGCCCTTAGTTTGACAAGTCATCTGGGTCTTGCTTCGGCAGCTTGCTCGGCTCTGAAGGCGTGGTTAGCTTCTGGTCCAGGAGTGAGTGCAGGTTTTGATTTGATGAGGAAGGCAAACAACTAATAACTATGACCGCAACAGGTTTCTCAAACAGAGCTAGAGTTCAAGTTGTTCGTCGATGATGCCTCTGTGTTTATACGGTATTTCGGGATGACCATGGCAAAGAGTGCTCCACATGTCTATCTTTCCGCTCTATCATTCACGCCATCTCGTTCTCCTGTCTTTGCACATTATTCCGGCTCATTTCCTCGAATATTACGCATGGAACGTGGACGATTGTCTCATTGGCCATCTTCGGAGATGGTGATTCGAGGCGTTGGGAGTTCGGTCTATTCCATTGCAATCTCACCGGATGGCGAGCGGATCGTCTCAGGCTCGCACGATGGAACAATTTGTGTGTGGAACGCGACTACGGGAGACATAGAGGCCGGCCCATTTACTGGTCACACGGATTGCATCTGGTCTGTGGGATTCTCGCCTGATGGCCACCGGATCGTCTCAGGCTCTGTCGATGGAACAATTCGTGTGTGGAACGCGACTACGGGAGACACAGAGGCCGGTCCATTTGCCGGTCACACGGATTCGGTCAGGTCTGTGGGATTCTCGCCTAATGGCCAGCGGATCGTCTCAGGCTCAGACGATGGAACAATTCGTGTGTGGAACGTGACTACGGGAGACACAGAGGCCGGCCCATTTACTGGTTACACGCATTGGGCCTGGTCTGTGGGATTCTCGTCTGATGGCCACCGAATTGTCTCAGGCTCTTTCGATGGAACAATTTGTGTGTGGAACGCGACTACGGGAGAGACAGAGGCTGGCCCATTTACCGGTCACATGGAAGAAGTCACGTCTGTGGGATTCTCGTCTGATGGCCAGAGGATCGTCTCAGCCTCGCGCGATCGAACAATTCGTGTGTGGAATGCGACTACGGGAGAGACAGAGGCCGGCCCATTTACTGGTCACACGGAAGAGGTCACGTCTGTGGGATTCTCGCCTGATGGCCACCGCGTCGTCTCAGGCTCGGACGATCGAACAATTCGTGTGTGGAACGCGACTATGGGAGACACAGAAGCCGGCCCATTTACTGGTCACACGGAAGAGGTCTGGTCCGTGGGATTCTCGTCTGATGGCCAGCGGATCGTCTCAGGCTCGCACGATCGAACAATTCGTGTGTGGAACGCGACTACGGGAGACATAGAAGCCGGCCCATTTACTGGTCACACGCATTGGGTCAGGTCTGTAGAATTCTCGCCTGATGGCCAGCGGATCGTCTCAGGCTCGGACGATCGAACGATTCGTGTGTGGAACGCGACTACGGGAGACACAGAGGCCGGCCCATTTACTGGTCACGCGGATTCGGTCACGTCTGTGGGATTCTCGCCTGATGGCCACCGCATAGTCTCAGGTTCTTACGATGGAACAATTCGTGTGTGGAACGCGACTACGGGAGAGACAGAGGCCGGCCCATTTACTGGTCACACGGATTGGGTCACGTCTGTGGGATTCTCGCCAGATGGCCAGCGGATCGTCTCAGGCTCGGACGATCGAACAATTCGTATGTGGAACGCGACTACGGGAGAGACAGAGGCTGGCCCATTTACTGGCCACACGGATTCGGTCACGTCTGTAGGATTCTCGCCTGATGGCCAGCGGATCGTCTCAGGCTCGGACGATCAAACAATTCGCGTGTGGAACGCAACTACGGGAGAGACAGAGGCCGGACCATTTACTGGTCACACGGATTCGGTCACGTCTGTAGGATTCTCGCCTGATGGCTACCGCATCGTCTCAGGCTCGGACGATCGAACAATTCGTGTGTGGAACGCGACTACGGGAGACATAGAGGCCGGCCCATTTACTGGTCACACGGATTTGGTCACGTCTGTGGCATTCTCCCCAGATGGCCAGCGCATCGTCTCAAGCTCGGACGATCGATCAATTCGTATGTTGAACGCCACAACAGGAAATACGGAAACTACAAGCCACGTCGACTTCACTGACTACTCCGTGATCAACGAGGAGGGATGGATATGTGGTAGTAAAGGCGAACTCCTAATGTGGATCCCGCAAACACATAGAGCAAATCTTCATCGCCCAAGTAATATTTGGGTTGCTGGTGAATATGAAACCCGTCTTGATCTTTCTACTTTCGTACATGGGCAGAGTTGGACTACTTGTATTAACACCGAGATAGAATCGCTATAGTAATTCGTGTATTTTCTTTAGGCGATCTGAAGTGTAATGTGACGTGCTTCAAGTTGAGAATGGCTCGTTGTGGCAGTACACGCGTTAAGCAAGGTGTCGACGCGTTGCCACCAGGTAACGTGAGTTTGTCGAGTGACAAAATCGCCAACACACACAATAATCGGAAAACTAGCTGGTTCATCTCCCATGGCCCCTCATGCAAACCGATGACATAAATATGACCAAAAACTCAATCGCGACGACGACACCGATATCATCAGACACGTCGTTCCGAGTGCCTTCCCGTGGTAGTCCCACAGCTGCACGTGCTTCTGCTTCATCACGTCCAGGTCCGCGCCCACCTTCCCCTCCGCGGCGCGCAGCACCCCCTGGTCCGCCGCCAGCGTGCCGGAGGAGTGCTCCGCGTTCCGTCGCAGCCGCGCTGGCCCACCATTTGCGCTAGCTGCGCTGCCAGTCCCTCCTGCACCGCAAGTGCTGACGTTGCGTCGCCTCCCCCTGTTGCGTGCGCCGGTCATAGACGTCCTCCGATCCGGTAGCAGAGCCAAAGAGCAGGCCGACGTCCGCCGCAGCTGCTGCTGCGGAAGTCTCCGCATCCTCAGTGGTGAGAAGATGTGACCTGACGTGTGAGGGTGGTGCAAGGCATTGGATCGTTGGCAGATGGGGCTTTCCGGTGACGGATTGGGACGAGCGTCGGACGGTAAGAAGGAACGGCTCTAGACGCGAGGGCTCGAGCCTTAGGAGGGACCCTTTACAAAGGAAGAGAAATCGATAAAGACATTCCGACATACACATAGCGACGCACCTCCAATCCATTCATGGATAGCATAGAGGCGTCTAGCCTATCAAGCAGACCACGGATGTCTGCGAGACGCCTCCCAAGCTTTCTGCGCATTCAACTGGTCGGTGACAAAGTCCCTGTATTTGGATTCGAGAAGGTGGTTAAGAGCACTCATGCCGAAGGTTGAATCTCATTGTCGAGCTCTACGTTTCCCCGTAAATTTCAGGCGTGCTTCAATTGCTGCCAGTCATGCGTTGAGTTTTCTTAAGACGAGGTAAGGGCCTCTCTGAATGAGGGACGCACCGGTATAACTCTCTGACAGATTTGTCGAGACGCCGCACAAGGCGGACCATGTTAACATGGTCGTGGACGACCTGCGCTTTGACTGTCATTTGGGAGGGAAAAGAAAGGGATATTTGGGGTCGAGGAGTGGTCGCAAGTAGGTAACTAAGCAGAGATGGTGGTAGCTCTGTGCAGTACGTGTGTTGGACCAGTGTGACACACAGACTCGGACCGTGTTATCCGTCTTCTCGATTTCACTGTTGGCCTTGCCTTAAGACACTGTACAATGCCCTCGCCTATTATTCCAGCACGTAAACGAGAAATTGTTTCTGTGGAGGCGGTGAGGTGAATGTGCGGCTCGGCAGACAGCACCCTTCCCCTTTCCCTTCCCCTTCCCGATGCTGCACGACACATAGATCCGTATGCACTGGCAAGAAACACAGAAAAACACAAAGCGTACTGAAGTCATCGTTCGTCTTGCTGTACTATGCCACTTCCAGGTCTCTACTGTTGTCTCCGCCAATGTTCCTATCGCCCAACACCTTGCCTATCTTATCTGTGGATGATCCACGCCTTGAGCTTGAGCCATATAACTCATGGGATAAGTTTGAAGTTCGTGTTTTCCTTGCAGCCTTGTCACACATAATACCTCTCATCTGACTAGCCACTGGGCCATCTATCGTCAGGATTCGAAGCGCGAGTTGTCCTGGCTATCATTCTCCCCGAATTGTACGACGGTCGCGACAGTGTCGAGTTTCATGGGTGCTACAGACAACTATTCAATTGTAGCAGGAATCGTGACCGGTCACCCTGGCCCACCCACGACTTGTCACTCGTCTGTCATGCGTTGGAGATCTTGCACGTCACATTCTCGTGCTTTCTAGTTATCCTGAAGGCGACGATGACCTTACTGTTACTTCTTTTGAGATGAACTTGCAACGTGTTGACTGTGCTGCTGCGGAGGGCAACAGCGTGATGGGTTCTGCGGACATCAACTAGGCGAACAGTGAGGCGGCTGCGGTGAAATTCTAGAAGGACTTGACATGGAGAGGCGAAGAGCAATGGGGTATTCGGATTAGTGATAGTAACTTTGGGCGAACGCCGATATTGGCGCGTCTTCAGACTGTAAATGCGCATACAACTCGATGCTACAGCAATGGGTCGGTTCCAATGCAGGTACATGTGGTACGTGTGAGGACCCCAACAATGCTTTCGAAGCTTGCCTCCGTAGCTAGCATTCACGGAAGCAATGCTGGTCTGTATCGAGAAGGGCCAGACTCTAAGTGATGTGAGATAAAGACGCAAAGAGCACCCTGAATTCCACCGCTGATGGAGACCTGCTGACCAGAGCGACTGCACGGACCGCAGCGATCGCAGGCCGGTCCGAAGTCAACGGTTTATACTATTTCATCCTGTCTATCGACGTTCTCAAGCCGCAGCGTTTCCCTACAACTACTACTCAGTGTACTGTCATCCTCTCATATCAAACCTCTCATACAACAGACAAGAGCCAGGGACAGCAACACCCAGAACTTGAAGGAAAATCAGTGGCATTGGCCTTTCGAGCACGAGAACATGGCGGGCCGAAAGCAACGTGGTCGAGCAGGGGTCATGGCAATCGCGGAGGTAGAGGCTTCCCTCATGGTGGTGGTAGGGGTGGTCGTGGCGGGGGTCGCGGACGCGGACGAGGACGAGGAGGTGGGGTGGGTTATGTGGCGATGCACGAGATCGACGGCGATTTTGTCATCGAGACTCTTCCTTTTCGTACGTCCGGCTCTCCCTTCTGGCGCATGTCCTTCATGGTCGGCGTACTGCAGACTTCAGGGACAACTCGCGGCGCGGCACAACGCCTCCAAGGGGATACAAACGCGCAGGAAAAGGACGAGGGTTCGGGTTTGATTACGAGCAGGACTACTCGGACAGCGTGGACAACAGAGACTACTATTACTCGAGGTACTCGACCCCGTGCAAGGAATCAATCCTGGCCCTGGCTCGTTTCGCGAGGGCGGATATCGGCGTGGGTATGGTCACTGGGGTATCGCTGGCGCAGACTCGGAGCCCAAAGACCGCTGGCGGAAGCGCCACCTTGAGGCGAAACTGCGTAATGGGAACGTGTCCCTATCGTAACATTCCTCAAGCCGATCACGTTCGTGCAGTCCCAAGTAACGCCAACTCTCTTTTTAAGGGATTAAGAAATATTCAAGCCCGTAGCCGAAGAAGCTGGTTCGTCCTTTTGTTTTTGTTTCCGCGGGCTCAGTCTGAATGTCTTTTTTTGTTTTGCTTTCGGTTTTAGGTGAGCAAGAAGCTAGTCATGTTCCTACTGCCGAGCGCGTCTATCGGATTTTCCATGGCGGAAATGCGGTCTCCCAACCTTCAAAGCCTTTATCTGACGAGGAAGAACTTTTGGAAATTGATTATGCAGACCTGGGGAGGTTCATAAACGAAGTTGAGGCCACGGCTGCCTCTTCTTCAAAGAATACGAAAACTACTGCCGCCGCCGCCGCAATCGCCGCCACTGATATTGCCACGGGTTTCCAGGACGAAGCCCAGCAAGCCGTAACCACAACCGAGGAGGGACCCACGGACTTCTATACTGATACCAAGCCATCACCTGTGCAAGACTCGTCCACATCTACTAATGGTATTGCGGTGGAGTATCCCGGGACTGGTATATTGGGCGAAGACATTGGGGAGGATGATGACGATGAAATCATTGTTTACGTCGCGCCTCATCCCCGAAATGGCAAACTCGCTTCTGCCCAGAACAAATCTTCTCCTCTAGGCGCAAAAGCGCCTTCTCCTCCCGCCGACCTTGTCCCTGTCGCCACGCCGGTCCGTCAGAAAACATACGATGCTCCGCACGCCCCGGCTCTCCCACCATCGCCTGAGCCCAAGTCCTGGCCAGTAGTTCCAAAAGACATCGTTGTCCGACCGCCATCGGCGGCACCAGCCCTAGCTTTCAAGAACTTTTCATTCTCCCTACTTTCCAGCTCCCTTAAACCGACGCATCGCGCGCGATGGCCTCGGCGGATTGCCCATCGGAAGGCGGAGCGTAACATGATGTTTGGCTCATTCGGCGCGATGCGGGCGGAGGCGACGCTGCATGAACTAGACCCACGTCAGGTCGAACAACGCCGGGGTGACTCGGACGTTGACTGGGGCGACTCGACGTCAGGGGTGGCTGAGGTTGAGGAAAATGAAGAGGACGGCAGAGGCATGCTCGTGGACCAGGACATTGGGGCTGATGAGATGACCGCTTTCGTACTCCTGGAACCACCTCTTCGACGTCACTTTCTTATCATCTGAGGTACCCTCGTCATCGTCTTCGGCAACAGAGCTCCTTGAAGTCTTCATCATCTCCTTCTGCAGCTAGGATCCCCGCGCGCCGTCGGCCAACTCCAACTCCTGTCACCTCTTTGCCGTGCTTCCATTCGCACTCTCGCCCTCCTCTTCGTCTTCATCTGCGCCCTCTAGGCGGGTTCTCGCCTCGTCCTCAGTCACCCGCGCTGATTGTGCCTGACCGACACCCCCCCACCTTGAATACTCGAACTGTCTGACGACCTGTCAAGGATATGATGCGGGAAGATCTCGATCAAGAGCAGGAAACTGATGACGATCTGGGCTTGGATTCGGACATGAAGACAGCATTGTCGCGCGGATACAAGTACGCGAGTTTCCTCGCTACGTTTGCTAGGATGGCTGATGCGCTGGTACTACAGGACTTCCTTGATCAAATTGACAATATCCTTTGTGCCAAGGGTCGCAAGCTGAGAAGGTCCGCCATCCACAACTGCAAGTTCAAGATCGACCTGAACGACTTTATCGGCAGTTCACTGAGACCCCCTCACATCTTTGTTGACAGCAGTCCCGCCCACTCATCCTTGTTCTTCTATGCGCGTTCTGCTTTTGTTTCACCGAATGTAAGGGGGATCAGTACGTTTCTGTGGAACTCCATGGTCAATGGGCGTGAAGAAAGCGGCACGCAAGCATCTGGGCAAGCTAGAGCGAATCACCGCTGCCGTCGCCGTCGCGGACCCATTTACACCGAAGAAGCGTGGCAAAGTCACGCAAAGCTGCCCGAAAGGCAGCGGCGTTCGTCAGCCTCGAGACAGTCGTGGGATACATTCGGCGCTTCGTGGAGGATCTCGGGAGCGCTCCAACGCTCTCGCACCTGCCGATGGCATGGTACGCACGAAAGTCGGTGCATTGGCTTGCGCACGCCTTCAGTCCAAAGAGCAAGAACGAGGGAAACGGCTTGTGCTTTACTAGTGTCGTCAAGATGACGCCGAGCGGCAGTAGACGAGCGGAATGTCGCGCGGATTTTTGTCAAACCGCCGTATGGCAGCAGTGGTGCAGGAAGAAGGGAAGGGAAAGACGGGGAGAAAGATCCCCCGCGGAGTGGTGAAGTCGTCGTCGGCGTACGTTTCCACATAAAGCTCGATCATACGACGATTTGTGCTGATCTTTTGTTTTTGTTTTTTTGGTTAGTAAGCTGCACCAAAGATATATGCGAATGTCAGGCTTGACGCGTTTCTTTTCGTGGTGTTGTCGCGAAGGCCAGATGGCAGGGAATTCGTAACGGGATGAAAAACTGTATTGGACGCTACATGACAGATGGCTTGGGGAGCAAGCAGGACTCGGACGAAATAGTCAATATTCGGCTATCTTATGCATCGTACAATAATAAGTTAAAGACGGCCCCTTCCGCAAAGAAAACCTTTGCTAGAAATCGAAAGCCTGCAAACATACAAAGCGACCCTCGATCTACTTGCTCTCCTTCTGTTTCGCAAACTCGCCTTGGAAGATGCAAAGGGCAAACATCAGAACATGGCGTAGATGAAACTGTGCAAAGCGAAGGTGAGTGAGAAAGCACAACGTCTGACCTTGATCGCATACACAACTCAAAAAACGCGGAAGCCGTACTTCACTTTGTATGAATAGTAGCCCATAAACAATCACTTTGAGATGTGTGTACCATTGCCTGACGCATTGTGGTATCAAGAGACTGGTGGAGAGGACCGGGAAGTCGAAGGGTCAGTTGAGGGCAGGTTTTGCAAGGATGTCATACCTTCGATAGCGGCGACTGCACATATTGTCGCCTTGTTGGGAACGACGGAATGATTCGAATCGGTCAATGGCGCCGCAGAAACCACGGATGTCGGGCGCGGGGCGCGATCGGCAGGATTTGCCTTGGGATTTGCCCATTTCGTATTTTTGTCCAAACAGCCGTGAATGGGGACCGAGAGAGAGAGGGGGGGGCCGGGGTGATTGTGGAGTTCCCTTTTTTTCATAAGGACCACGTCTCTGTGGGGCAAGCGTTGTAATTCACCTGTTCAGGCGAATGAGCAGCCATCTGATGATCGCCCAAATCAAGAAAGAGAGAAGATTTGGACGGAGGTATGGAGGAGACAAACACAATTTACTTTTTCTCGTCGGCATCGCTCACGTTGGGTAATCTGCCGGGGCCCCTGGGGGGGGGGGGTACCCTGAGAGTGTGAGAGGTAATGCGAAACGCCAGCAAAATATTCGTACTACGTCGTGAATTCTCTCACCTGGAATGCAATTCCTGTGGGGAGATAACATGGTTTCGTTGAGAAGGGGGGTATAAAAGAGACGCGTCATGGAGGCGGACTCGGAGGTGTCATTCTGTGACCTTATGAACGCGAACGAATGCAAGGAAAAGCCGCAAAGGTTCTATCTGGGCTCAATGCGTGAGAAAGTGGTCCTGATTTCGGACAAAGTAAAGCAAACAAAGGCAGACGTGAGTGCAAGTTTCGGAGGCAGAATTGAATTACGCTGCAGACGAGAAACCATCCGCAGCCAAACATAGGTGGACAGACGATGCGTTCTCTGAAGGGGACGTCAATGGAACGAAGTATGGACGCAATTTGAGCATATGTAGCCAACGTCCTGCATCGACTGAACCAAACAGTCTGAGCGTGTTCACAAAAACGGTGCTTGTTAAGGGTGTGTATTATTGCGCAAGTCAGTACACAATGACAGGAGGCAGTAGGGAGGGAAGACCAAAATGCCCATACGCTGAAGATGTCAAAGTGACAGAGACAGTCAAAGGAAGGCAAAAAAGGCAAAATAAAATAAAATAAAGGCGATATTGTGAAGAGTGAAATACAACGACGTCGAAGGGAGCTGTGAATTCAAACAGTGAAAGGAGAAGGTAAAAGCAAGTCGGGTGGCGAGAAGTTCGCTCTTAAGTTATCTGGGATGGTCGATAAGATACGTGGGGTAGTAATAGTAGCGAACGGCGACAAGGGGAACATTCCGGCAGCACTTCACCGTCTGTCTAGCCCGCTGCCGGTGGCTGCTGCAAGGCGAGGTCGAGCACATAGTTCCAGTGTGAAGGAAACAGTTCCGTTGGTTTCATTCCACCCACTACCCTCGCTACAGTGTCGTTTCCGTGTGAGGCAGTTTAAGGCTGCCACCGCACGGGTGATTGTGACTGGCGATCATCGTAACTCCTCACCCACGGAAGATGGGGACACGCCGAGGAGCGCATCCGGATATTGACAGAGAATCCTTCTGGTGCTTGGCCTGGATGCTCTACTCTGCCAGCCGTGGTACACACGTGGAAGTAGATAACATCGAAGGATGTACAACGAGATGATCTGTGGAGGGTAGCACGGGTAGCGAGGGTTGGCATCGTGGAGGACAGGTCAGCAACGGGCGGCGGAGAGGCCGGGAAGGTAAAGTCTTGCTTGGGTGTTTTGGCAACGATCCGGGTGCTGGGTAAGGCAGAGGGAGAAGAATATGTGAGAAGCTCGACGCCGTGCTCGGTGAGTAGGATGTAGAGGAAGAAACGGACGGATGCAGCATTTGCGGATAATCCCTCAAGAAGGCTAAGCTCGTCCAGGCCTTGGGCAAAACTTGCTATACTCCCGTACACTGGTGAGCGGCACCACGCTTGCGGAAGACATGTGAAGGCCCCTGCTGTGAGGGGCATAGCTACGAGCACACTCCTAGCACTGGCATTTCGCGCACGGTAATCAACGCTGGGTCACGTGAGCGTAGCCAGAAGAAAGCTGCCGAGAGTGTGAATGATGCAGTAAGAAATCGATGGCCATTGCGCACCAGTGTTGATGCACATCCGATAAACCGCAGCCCACAACCAGCCATCTTGTCCCACAGGTGTGCAAACTGGCCACGATTGGAACAGGGCAGCTGTGAAGGACACGGACGAGCAACCCGATAAGGACCCAGAACATGCGCACAAGGACACTAATCTCACACCTTACCTCAAAACGAGGTTGTCAGTGCCAACCAAGACAGCGTCAAAAGAAATAACGCACCGAGAGCAAAGGTGACAATGCGTCCCTCCAAGCGCCAGCGCACGGTAGACTCGATGAAAGAATGAGCCATTGAATCGGCCCTCATGAGGCTGTTACACCGGGTTAGAGATAGGCAATATGGCAACGTAGTTGCCACCAGCCCACGGACCACCTGGAATGGGCGTGAATAGCTCGATGACAGGGAGCGGGGGGAACTTATGCAACGCTAGACTCGTGGTGGTGATCTGAATGGGCATTATGCCGCCACCATGCATAGGTGCAGTGACAGTCAGCGTGGGCCCCCCTATTCCGATGGACACTTGCAGGCGCGAGGCAGTACCCTGCAAGGTTTTCTGCATGTTCTTGCAGAGATGGTGCATTGGGCTTCGCGGACCATCGAAGAAACCACAGGTGGCAGCTGGTCAAGCGTGTGCTGTAGCGTACAGGAGGGACATAGGGGAGACATCTTTGGCAACAATCATGACATGGAGGGGGTTTGCTGTAGCCGTAAGGGTACAAAACGACAGATAATGACAGGGTCTGAGTTGGCCCTGATTAATATGATAGGAAGGACTTACCAAGACCAGCGCCAGCGACGAGAAGAGGGATGGTTATGAATCTCATATACAATTTCTACTATAGAATGGTTTAGTGGGAGAAGTAAGAGTAACAGTCTGGAGTAAGGAGCGAGTGTATCCGGTTCACGGGCAAAGGGTCTCGGTCCATCAGTTGGGTGCCACACCTACAACACCCTGAATTATATAAGCAGCTGTGCAGGACATTAGTCAGCCATCATGATACGAGTATTACTGCATCTGACTCACGGTAAACACTGCCAGTGTACAAAGGTGTATAGGACAGAACTTTGACTGCACCGCACCTACTGTTCACTCTAAGTCTACTTAAACCAGAATTTATGGGGAATGCCAAATACGTGGACCCCAGTTGCCACCATTTCGTTAGTTCGAAGAAAAAACACGAAAAACACGAGCTAGCGAAGGGTAGCCCTGCTACACGATGTTATTACCTCTGGGTTCGGACCAATAGACGGGGTGACTACATAGATGTTACCGCAACCAAGAGCGCGACCCTTCCAGTCCCCTTCGTTTAATTGAAATTATTCCTAGCCTCCCGGTGGACAATACCCTTGATAACTGTGGGAGCATTCGGAATTCCACCGCGTGGGTTGGGCGTTATCGCGTGGACAGCTCAGGCTCGTGTTCACCTAGACGCTCGGATCCCACGCTCACTCTATCCCCCATCACTCCAGCCTCCAAAACACTCTTCTATCCAGTATGGCCGCTGCGCAACATTTGGAGCACGGGCAACCGTCCTTGAATTCGTGCGTAGATAACTATTATCTCGTGACTTTCTTGATGGTGACCCACTACTCTAGCCCAGGTCCCTCAGCATCGCGAATTTCAGGAAGAGGGTATGTCGATCCTTTCTTTTGTGTAGCGATGCTCGCTCAAGAACTGTCCTTGGACAGCTCCCAAATCGCCGAATCACAGGGAAGCCTATCCCGTGTTGAGGTGATTGGTATGTACTGAATTCCTAACTCGTCGATACCTCGATAGCCGTTTACCCCCTTTGTTGGTCCTCCGGGCACACCATCTCCCAAGTATCAAGAAACAGCTCGGCCCGAAGAGACGGTTCTATGTCACTGTAACCAATGATGCGACATTGAAGAAGACGAAAAGCGTCCAGATTGATGGACCGACGGCGCGCTGGGACCAGACGCTTGGCCCCTTGTAAGACTTTTTCTTTTTCAGTCTTACTTTTTGGCTAACAGTTCGGCTCAGTTCTACACAACCGTCTTCACATCTTATACTGCATCTTTATGAGAAGCGGCGTTTGCGCGCTGATGTCCTTATCGGAACGCATGCGATGACAATACCTGTCGAAACACAAACCGGTGAGTATCTTATTGGAAACCTTACTTACTCGACTAGCTGAACATCTTGGGTGTAGAACTTGGGGTCACCGGCCGCGGGATCCCGACGTCTCCATGCAGGCGATAAACTTCAGGGTCGCCCTCGAAGGCGATTCCATTTCCCCAGAGCAGCACAAGCGGCGCAACGCCAGTGCGCTTACTCTCATCCCGCGCTCTACTCTGCGTCGTCGAGCCTATCCCCGAGCATCCAGCTACCTACTAGTTAACAGGTCGTCGCAGGCATAATCTCGCTGCTCGACGACTTTGTTTTTTTAGAATTTATGAAGGGAAGAAACCGCTCAGATACCTCAATCCCTGGTTGTACAGCGACCACGGATTCAGAATCCCGGCCCTCAACAATCATTCTTAGACGTATTGAACAAGAGCGACACGGCAGCCCCCACTCGAGACGCCAAGGAAATAGGTGAAATTTAGGCTTGAATTTAGGACGAAAGGGTAGAAAGATCAATATTAATGAGACCATGGGGCGTATGCGTTTAGTACCCTGAAATGGAGATTGCTCAGAGAAAAGCTCGTTCACTGCGGAACCATTCAAAGTGGGGGGTACGGATGAGGGACTTTCGGAACTGAATATGACGGTCGTGTAATGAAGGCATTCGCTTTCCAGTTTGAGATTGTCTCCGCCGTGGCCGCAACACTGGTCGCTTTGCCTTTCACAGCGAGTTTCTCGCATTTTTTTACCATAACCACACCATTTCGTGTTACACCATTCTATTGTCTGCATTTAGTATGTGTACCTCTTTGGTTTGTAACCATCAGCCTAATCGTCACTCCCCTTGTGTGAACGCCTATCGATCTCAGGCGTTCGACCCGTAGCTTAATCGAAGTTGTGCACTATGGTGCCGATTCCTATCTCCATCGCCCGATCGACCGTCGCAACGGTAATAGCAACGTCTTGCGCCCCAAGCCCTACAGTCTTGAATATCGTGACGTCGCCTGTACCCGCAGACAAAAGCTCAGCGATCCTCGGCGCGTCGGGCTCCCAGGCCCACGATTCACCGGAGGCGCGGCACAGGAGTTCACCGACTTCTACCATTTCCGCCTGCGGGACGCCCGCAACGATGAGCTCCCCCGCCTCGACCGCACAAGCGGCGCGTGAGTCGACGACGAGGGCACGCGCGCGTCTCACGAGCGCCGTGTCGATCTCGGCCATCTCGGGCTTATAGCTGCCCACCAGAATGACGTGCGCGCCAGGGCGCACCCACTCGGAGGGGAACAGCGGGGCTGTGGAGGACGTCGCGCAGCAGATGCAGTCCGCCTGGCGGACGGCCGCCTCGATCGACCCGTCATCGGCGCCGCTCGACGAATGGTGGGCCACGAATGTTGTGTTGGGGTAGTCGCGCTGCAGATCGCTGAGGAGAGCGGCGAGGCGGGCGTTGAGGGTGCGGTTGATGATGGTGATGCAGGCGATGGAGGGGTAGGTGTCCAGGAGCTGTCGGATGTGCGAGCTGATTTGGAGCCCGGCGCCAAAGGCGACGAGGTGGTGGAACTTGGTACTCGCCGGCGGGTGGAGAAGCACGGTTGCGAGGACGGATCCTGGAGAGAGGTGACTCGGGAGGTCGGCGGCAATGGTACGACATACAGTCACATACCGGCGGCTGTGCGAAGGGCTGTCAAGGCACGGGCGTTGACGAGGGCCTTAGTGGCGCCGGTTTTTTCATCCAGGACGAGAGTGGATCCGGGAATGCCACGGGTGTCGCCTGATAACAAGGGAGCGGAAACGACTTTTATGGTGGTGCCGATATCGGGGATGCGTGCTGGCATGAAGAGGACACGATGCTCTGGCAAATCGATGGTGGTTCTTTGTGGTGACACGAGATCATGGCCGTGGGAAAGAGAGAAGAAAGCACGAGCAACGATGGATTGAAGATGGAGAGTAGTAAACGAAGCGGTGACTCGAGATACGTGCTCGGCTGATAAGACGAGCATAGGAGTGGCCATGGTAGTTGCCATGTGACTGTATGAAATGACTGGTTGACCTATGACTGGTGCGGTACCCGTGAGAGAATGCCAATAAAGATACTCGGACTCTGACCCTACTCTGACCCCCATCCGATATGTCCCCGACTGCCACTCGCAATGATGACCCTCACAGTAAGGGCACTGACCTCTCCACCCGACTCGCCGTTATGGCCGTAATCTTCTGCGTCTCTCTCTTTGGTATGCTTACCCAACCACCCCGCCCTTCTTTCCCACTTATCCCAGCCTCCCACAGCCGTTTCATTTCCCACACTCTCAAAAAGGAGTCGCTACATACGCATTCCACCCATTGTCTTTTTTGTTGGAAAGCACTTTGGCACAGGTTTGCGCCCACCAGAGCATTGAGTTCTATCGTCCTGACCCTTGTATTTAGGTGTTATCCTGTCAACGGCATTTGTCCACCTCCTACAGGACGCCTTCGACCGCCTCCAGGACCCAGACGTCAAACGATATACGGGCATTGGGCACTGGGCAGGTCTCATTGTGTCAGTAACCAATCGCCTATTTCTGCATACGCTTATCGTCCACACAGTCTCTCCTCTCTGCTTGCGATCTTCCTTGTCGAGTGTATGTCCTCCCCCCGGCTTCAAGTGCTCACTCTGACTGTATGGTACTACCACAGATATTTCGACCGCATACGTGGATCACCTTCATTCCTATTCCTCTGTACCATCCACCCCGAAAGTCGAGCGTACGTAATTGCTTATCTCACTCTTATCGTGGGCCAATATTCAATTGATTTCCATTTACCAGCCACACAACTGCCCCCGATATCTCCCCCTATCACCCCTTCCCAACAAGCTCCCAGAGAAGTTACACCGCTGCTCGATTCTTGTTCTTCTACACACACCAAACAGTCCCACCGACACACCGTGGGTGGCGCACACTCCCATGATCACAGTCACGGCCTTCTCCCAGGTCACCACAGGCACGAACCACACCGACACCACGACCAACACCATACCGATCACCCTCGTTGTGTGCTCACCCGTTTCTATGAATCGGCAGACGGCGAAGGATGTGCCTCCGCCAAGGTGTCGTCACAGGACGATCAAGTGGGCGAGGCCCAGCACTATCAAGTGCATTCCCATTCCCACGGACATAGCCACCACGGCCACGGCGATCTGGAAGGTTTACTTGAGGGCGCAGACTCGGATGCCGACACGGACTGTACGGCCGAGGAAGAAGAAGCAGACCGTTTAATCGGACGGAAGAGACAGATCGTCGGCATCCTCGTACGACATCCTCACCTCTAATGACCGCTTGACACGTTGCGAGTTGTTATTTTTACAGGTCCTGCAATTGGGCATCATGCTCCATTCGCTCGTGATCGGATTCACGCTTGCCCTCGCTTCAGGCTCCGACTTTGAGTCCCTCGCAACGGCCATCTCATTCCACCAGCTCTTCGAGGGACTCTCCCTCGGCATACGCATCGCCGCCCTGCCGGCGCACCCAGACCCCCAACAACAGTCCACCCTTGGCTGGCTCCGCCCGCTCCTCGCGCTCCTCTTTGCGCTCACCACGCCCGCGGGCATCCTCTCCGGCCTCATCGTCTTCGACGCCGGACACAGAGGCGGCGGCGTCGGCGCAAAAGTCGCAGAGGGCGTGCTGAGCGCCGTCAGCGCGGGTATGCTCATCTACGCCGCCTGCGTGGAGATGCTCGCGGCCGATTTTGTGCTTGACCCGACGTTATGGCGCTCGAGCAAGGGAAGGCAGGTCCTCGCGCTGGCGAGTGTGGGAATGGGCGCTGCAGGGATGGTCCTCCTAGAGTACGTTTTTCTCCCCCTCGTTTGGCGTTTTTGAAAGACGGCTCAACGAATGCACCCCGGTTTTTGTGTGTGAATAGGATGTAAGTGATATACACACTTTAATCTACCGACTGACTGACACATTCGTTAAGCTTTTGATGCGAACCATCCAACAGACGGTATCTCTTCACGATCTTGTTTTAGGAACTTTTTTTTCTTTTTGGTTTTTCACAAAGCATTTGTCGCTTTCACAAGACTACAGTACACTACCATCCTACTTGTTGTCACATGTCACCCACCCTCTGTACTATCTATGTACCAATACAATGCGTGCAATAGCCCGTTTCCGGCCCCCCGTGCAGCAGGTTTTGTGTTGTTCTGTCAGGATGAACGTTTGGTTTACCACGCATGACAAGCATTGTTACGTGTCGCATCACCATTAGCGCCGATCCCTCCTTCTCCCCCCTAAAGCCTCCACTTCACAACACAAACACAACTCAGCTCGCCACGTGTCATCGTTCTCGAGTCCACGCACCATGTTCACATTCACGCCGACGTCCATAACCCCCGAACACAAACGCATATTCCTCATCACGGCCGCGGCCGCGGCAGCCATAGCCCTGACCGTCGTCGCGGTCCGCTCCTCATCAAGCACCCTCTCCAAACGCCAACTCGCGCGCCTGTCCCCCGACGTACGTGCCATCCATCCGTCCACAAATATCCACCATCCCTAAAAAAAAACCTATACGCAGGAACGACGCGCGCTCGTAAAGACACTACGCCAGCGCGCGGAAGCAGCCGCGCAGGCGGATGACTACGAGCGCGCGGTGCAGCTGTATGCGCGCGCGCTCGCAGCCGCAGCCCCGGAAGCGGACGCGAGTGTTATCGCGGCGCTGCATATGAGCCGCGCGTTGTGCTATGGGAATATGCAGCCGCCGAGGCACCGCGAGGTGGTGCGGGACTGCGAGGCGGCGCTGGCGCTGGACCCGCTCGACGCGATGGCGGTGCTGAGGCGGTCGATTGCGCTGCAGGAGCTCAAGGCGATGGGGGAGCGTTAAATTAAAAAGTGGGAAAATAATTTGGTTCCGTGTTATTTAGTTACTTGATATGGTATGCGGTGAGGCGTTTTTGGGTGTGGCGTTCGTTTTTGTGGAAAAAAAAGTTGTTTAGATGGCCGGTCGGTCAATCATATCGATCGATTTGAAAAGAATTATTGATTTCAGGTAGGTCTGGTATCGAAGAAGACGACGGAAGGGGAAAAAATACAACAACCATCTCCGATGGTGGTACGACGAGCGATGATGATGATGATGATGACGATGAACGACGACAACAAAGATGACGAGGGTAAAAGACGACGACCAAACAGATGAGATCATGCAACGAGAAGAGTGAGGAAGGAAGAGGAGGGTGAATACAAGCTCGGTGACGATGACGATGACGATGGATAACAAAATCGAAAAACAAAAAAATCACGGTTCCGCCGCCGTATAGATCGCATTGTCGCGCTCGTCCGGGCTGATCAAGTCCTGCTCGACGGCGCGCTTGAGGACCTCCACGACCCAATTCTGTCCGTTCCACCATCCATTCGGGCGCATGACCCCGACGCCATTAGCGATGCGCTCCAGCGCCGCGCGTTTCCCCCGTCCCAAGCTCGCCACGGGCACCAGTCGACACTCGCGCGGGAACTCGCACTGCTGCGTGATCGGGCCCCAGTACACGTGGCTCTCCTTGTCCGGCGCCGCGCGCACCGTGCCGAGGATCCGCACGACGCCATTCGCGGGCGACCAACACAGCGCCCACGTCCGTTCGCGCGGGAGCGGCCGCGAAGGTGCTGGATAGCCCGAGACGACGATGTGCACGACGCGCGGGCCGTCCGGCTCGGGGAAGGCGCCTGCGGGGAGGCTCGGCGGCGGTTTCATGCCGGGCTGGACGCCGTTGTGTGGCTCGTAAAAATGCGCTGGGTACATCGACATATTTATGATTGTGTTGGTTGCTTTGTAATGCCCCCCAAATAAAGGCAATTGGAATGGAAGGGGCGGGGGAGGAATAAGAGCGGGCGGATGGAAATGGGGATTGGTGATAGGAGAGGGGCTGTTGAAAGGCGGCGGAGAGGGAATATGTCAGCGGCGCGGTGTGGCGGGACAGAAAAAAAAAAACAAAGTAACCTTGAATGGAGTAGCGTATATAAGAAGGTCTGATGGAAAGAGTAGAGCGGGAGAGGACTGTCGTGGAGAGTGGAGTAGGTGTGTGGGAGTAGATTGTCAAGTCCGTAGAGGGGTGCGCAATCTGGATGATGGCGGTTGTACGGTTTCAAGGTAGGATTGGACGAGCTTCATAAATGGGATGGAACGTCATAGGCCGGGACCCTGCCCTCTGCCTCAAAGCGACATCATAGGCCGGTTCCATTCGTAAGATGATACGCCTCGTTGCCTCGTTGCGGGAGATCAACGCCGGATGGGAGGCCTGCCGAGGCACGACTGCATGACGAGGGGGCTGATCCCTTCCCGATGATAATGACGTAACGCACACTTATCACCCATAATCACACCTAATTTCAAATTTACCGTGACCTTAGTTCTTTGGGGATCAAATATGACGTAGCATTAAGAATCAACCTGTAGATAAAAGACTTTGTCCGGATCTGTGCAACGTGCCCATCCACACGCCGTCCGCGTGTGCTTCCTTCACAGACCGGCCCAGAGAGTCTGCCAGTCAGTCAGTCGAGGCGTCGTGCACGAGGGCATCATACACCACCACCAACACCCTGCGCCTCATATCGTCCGCGCCATTTGGCTCAGCTCGTTCGCAAGATCTGGGTACCGTTTGATAAACTCGAGCTGAGCATACGATGCCTAGTAGTCTCGTCAGCTTACTATCAGGACGACACTCTTCCTGACTTACGTATTGGTACGTAAGCGCGTTCACAAGCTCTGGTTCATTCCGCGCGAGCTCCGTATGACGCTCGAACATGCGGACGGCGGTGTCAATCTTGCCTTGCTGCAGGCTGAGCTGTGCCAATGTCGCAACTGCGGCTTCGCATTCTGGATCCGTACGCAATGCCTCGTTGCAACATCTTTCCGCAGCTTCGATGTCCTGCTTCCATTGGAACAGGGCCAAACCCTTGTTAACCAGCGGAAGCACGTTCGGCGGTTTCCTGTTTGACAGATTAATACCGATACTGCGTCATCGAGGTTCGAAAACCTCACTTTAACCGCTCTAGCTCTACCGCCCGATCGAACTTTTCTACTGCCTCCGAGAACTTTTGCTGGTCCAGAAGTAACTCGCCGCTGTATGACGTCGTCAAAAAGTGCCCTCGGAGACGTGAGGAGCTCAGCTGACAAGTAGTTCGGTGGTTCGCTGCGATCCGGGAATGCGTCGAGCGTCCGGATGAACGTCGCCTTGCTCTTTGGGACGTCACCCAACTTGTACAGCGCGACAGCCAATTGGATGTGTGAGAACACGAATGTGTCATCCAGTTTCGTCGATTTCGTGTAGTCTTCTGCGGCCTTTTCAAAGTCATTCATTATGAAAAGTACTGCACAACGGAGTGAGCACAGGGAGAGTCATGCAGACATCCAATAGCATACCCTGTCCTCGGTGATAGTAAATGTCGGGGTCGGAGGCATTGTGCTTGATCGCCTGCTCGAAGGCATCAAACGCTTTGCCCACATCAGTTTGTTCCATGTATACGCTCGCAATCTTGACCCAGCTTTGCGTCAACGATGGTACCAACTGCACAGATTCTTCGAGATCAGCCTTGGCGCCATTGGTGTCTCCAGTGAGGAACCTGCAAGTAAGGAGGGTTGGTACAGCATAGAAACCGGGGGAAGGAACTGACTTGAAAGTGCCTCTGAGGTTAAGCGCCTCCGCTCTTCCAGCTTCCCATGATATACCCTGCTCAATAGCTTCGTTTATAAGGCTCAGCGAATGGACATAGTCTGATGCGCCAAGTGCCTGGAGGGCTAGAATGAGGGTATTATCACCGGTAGACGGGTTTTCTGGAAGGGTGGGAAGTGGGCCTGTGGCGTGGTTAGAAAGTTACGGAAAGGAAACGGAAAAGGGGGAAGGACAAACGGGGACGGAAGGCAGAGAAATAGGCGGAAACGAATGTATGAGAAGGAAGACGCCGTTCTCGGTTCTGTCTATGAGGTCAAGATGCGTTCATAGTGACTTTGAGCGAATAGGCGTACCGCGAGAATCTCAGTTGCCTTGTTCTTGGACAATTTTTCTAATACACGCTCGACTGATCGGCCCGCAGCATCGTTCTGGAACTTGCTCAGAATGGTGGTGGCAGTGTAGTCTACGTGAAGCGTTAGCAAAAGATCACCGTTTCCTATTATTGTTCGATCTATGCACCTCGCAAAGAGTCCTCGTAACGCTCAAGAGCTTCGAGAGCAGTTGCCCTTCTGTTGAGCGCCTTGACGTAGCGCACGTCGAGCTTGAGCGCTTCATCGCAGTCCGCCACCACTTTCTCGTGCTGTGGCGGCTCCATGCTCACATAACAAGCGGCGCGGTTGCTGTAGAACACGGGTTCGGGGTGAGGCGACACCTCAATGGCGCGCGTGTAGTACTGTTCGGCTTTAACGAAGCTTCGGGCCTGGTACGCGTTGTTGCCCTTTTGCTTCAGCGAAGCCGCAAGCGACTTGCGCTCCTGACCACGAGAATGGAATGGGCACGTCGTCGAGAAGAGAGTTTGGGTGTGGACGAGCTTACCTCTTTAGAGAGCGCCTTGATCTGCTCCTCTGTCAGAGGTTTGTCTGGTGCGTACAAAAGGTGAGCGTGAGAGCACGAGCAGGAATGGAAATGGGATACGCAACCGTCTTCCTCTACCTCGGCCCCTTTCGGTTTTCTCTCCTCCAGGATGGGCCCATCTTGGTCCTTTACTGTCTTGCCTGGCTTCTTCTTTTTCCTGTCCTTCTTTTTTCCCGAGCGGAGGCTCTCCTCGTCAGCCCCACCATAGGCGCGTGATGACGCGACATAGTATGCGACCCCTCCGACGGCGACGGCAGCAGCAGCGACGCCAATAACGACGCCGCGCTTGTTTTCTGAGATGAAGGACGAGACGCGGTCAACGAGCGTGTCCTCGGACGACATGGGCGAGGCAGAAGTGTTCAGATGAGGCAACTCGGCATGTGCTGACGCGGAAGCGTGGTTCACTTTTCCCTTTGGCTCGTGGGAAAGATAACGTAAGCATTCTTTGCATTGATCCGATTGATAACCACGTGGTTATCTCGGCTGCTCTAATGAACTTTTCATCGCCCGCGCAGGATGTCATCCAGAGACCCGTCGTCCTTGACCAGAGCCAAATTCACGTGCAACTGACTGCTGAGGAGCTGAGTGATTACTACGAACTAGAATGGACCGCAAATGAGATCGTTTCGAATAATTATAAGCGCGTGAGAGGACTGTTCTCTCCCCTCCACATCGGATTGTGACGAACCGCATATTGTCCCCAGGTAGCCCTGCAATTCCCTGACGAACTTTTACGCGACTCTGTTCCGATTTATCATAGCCTCAAGCGCGCTGTCGGTGCCAATAGCGAGCTCTATGTGCTCGCAGATACGTCTTATGGCAGGTATGTCATCGTCTGACCACACACCTGCATCACCCTAACTGGAGACAGTTGTTGTGTTGACGAAGTCGCCGCGCAACACGTTGATGCGGATGCTGTCGTACATTATGGTCACGCTTGCATGAGCAAGTGAGTCCTTTCCGTCCCCTCCTAAAGCGTTTACCGACCACTCCAGGACCTATCGCCTCCCCGTCATTTACGTGTTCGGTAAAAAACCTGTGGACGTAAAAGATGCCGCGAAATTGCTTTTGGAGTCCTGGACTTCTTTCGCAAAAGTCGCGGTGCTTAAGCACGACGTCGCATATACGCATCAAGCAGGTACGCCTTAGGCTCCTAACGCGAGACATGGTTTTGACCGCATTCGCAGAACGGCTAGTATCGGCTCTGCGAGACGTATTTTCGAGCCATAAAATCACCATCTCGTACAACCCTATCCCACGAAAGCTTGGCCCATCGACTACAGCCTCTACCACTCCCACCGCCACGATAGAACATGATAACCACGACTCCAAGGATACAACTCCCATTCTCTATGTCGGGTCACCGAGTCTCGCGTTGACGAATCTCCTTATGACACACCCAGCTACTCCCGTACGCACCTGTCTCCGCGCTCTATAGAGCGCACAGTTCATTCGAGGCCACCTTTAAAGGTCTACGGGTACGACCCTACGACACGCCAGGCCTCCCTTCAGTCTGTACAAACGAACAAGCTCCTGATGCGACGGTACGCAATCGTCCAAAAGGCCCGCGATGCCGATGTTTTCGGTATCCTCGTCGGCACGCTCGGAGTCGGTTCGCTCACACTCTCCCTGTACTGTTATCTTTCATGAATCGAATCTAGCGTCCTACCTCCCTCTTATCGCGCGCATCCGCCAACTTTTAGTCGACGCTCACAAAAAGGCGTACACGATCAGCGTCGGAAAGCTCAATCCCGCCAAGCTAGCCAACTTTGCCGAGATCGAATGCTTCGTTCTCGTCGCATGTCCCGAAAATTCGGTGATCGATGCCAAGGTAATACCTTACCTCTCCGTGCGCGTGATCGACTTTGAGAGGATGTTAGGACTTTTTCAGGCCTATCGTGACACCATTCGAGCTCCAGCTCGCATTACAGCCCTCCCCGACTTGGACCGGCGAGTACATGCTCGATTTCGACCGGGTCCTCGCACGAGAGCCATCCAAGCGCTCATCGGATGACGAGGACGAGGACGGCGATCCTGATCGCCCGGTGTTCTCGCTCGTCACGGGGAAGTACAGGCATGCCAAGCGCTATGGGGGTGAGTAACTTCTTATGATCACTGGGTCCGCATTGAATACCTCGGCAACAGAGGACGATCCGACGCCTGCGCAGGAGACGACTTCTTCCGCCCTTATTCTCAGAGACCAGGATGGCACGGTCACGACACTCAGGGATAGCGCTGCTGGTATGCTTTGATTCTTTCTTCCAAAATTGTTCAGCTGAACCCCGTCAAGGCGAATTTCTACAATCCCGCACGTTCCGTGGTCTCGAGACGCGTGCAGGACTTGATCCCCCTAGTATCCTCGAGCAAGGGCGGAGTGGTATCGCTCGGGGCTATGAGGATGATCATTGATGAATTTGGACTGTACAATAAGTGAATGCAAAGAAAACGTCTAATTCTCCTTCCTGAAGAGGGGAATATTCCTTGATGACCAGTTCGCCAATAGAACGCGTCAGATACGCACCGCATACTCAACCTTCGAAAACTCAAACGCGGTAAACCCACGCGCCCTCAAGACGTCTCGCAGCTCGACCATGCATTCCTTCTCCATTCGTCGCAAACCATCCAGGTCTTGCTGCGTCCTGATCCCCTCTTCCAGCAATATTTGGAAATGAGATTGGCCGAGTCCGATGCCTGCGAGAAAGTGCTTCACAGCCGCGGAACCGTCGTCAGGTGGCTTCGTGGTGACCTGTGGCTTAGAGGGCGTTATTTCACCCGCGGGCACGTCGACAGTGCGACGCGCAGATTCGGATGTTGTGCGACTGGGGCTACTGGACGATCGTCTGCCCGCTGCCCGCTTTTGGGAATTTATCGTAGGACTAAGAGCACGTGAGACTGTGGGAACTAAACGCCTACTTTACGAGGTGGGCGAGCCGAGAACGTCCGTTTGTACTCCCTCAGACGTTTGACCACGTTGGCATGATCGCCGCCGCTCGGTACGTCTGTTTTGGTGAACGAGTGAGAATAAGAGACAAAAAGGAGGGTATGCTGGAACAGTGATACCAGTTCTTCCTACTCCATCCGAGTCCGCCCGATGTGTAGGTTTATGTGTAGAGTGTGTATCGCTGACCTGCCGAGTATGTGGCTGCGAGTCTGGGTGTGCAAGATAGAAGGCTCGTAAAAAATCGGTACAGTGACTCGCAACGCTGGATCCTGTCTGTCTCTTCAATGCGCCAGGTCTACCGTGGGTGACCGGAGGAGGCGTGCGCTCGGGTACGGACTCCTCGCTCTGGGAACGCGAGCGCTTTCGTCCGCCTCCTTCAGAAAACGGAGAACGCGACAGGTGCGGAGCTGACGGGGGGACTCGATTATCAGATCGCGTGACTGCGTAAAAACCTCACGCAGCTAACTCTCTCACTCACTCGGCGCACGGACTCCCCTCAGCCTCGCCGACTCTCTGCGACGCTTGTCCAGCACAGGGTCCTCGTTGGAGCTACTACTACTAGCGGCGTACTCAGATCCGTTATCGTCGTTGTCTTTGGGCAAGGCGGCCAAGGGTTCAGGACTTCCTGCGGCCGTGTCGTCGACCGCGGTGTCGGAGTGCGGCTCTTCTTCGAGCTGCCAGCTCTGTTGTGGACTTCTTACGTTTACGGGGCAGCCATGCGGCGGCTTGGTTAGGCTCGTCGCAGAGGCCTGTGTCGCCTCCGGACTGTTGCTTGCTGAGGGTATCCCTGGTTTGCAGGACATGCTGGCGGAATCTAGTGGCCCAGAACAAAAAGGAGGCGGCGCGGGGGCAATGCAGTTGGAGCTGGAAAATTGCAGCCGATCGAGAGATATATCGAGAGTATCTGCTCATAATTGGCTCCTGATGGCGCGAATGGGGGGGTCTGGAAAACTTCTAGATAAGAAGGGCATCGAGCATGAGGCATCGAGGACCGCCAAAGACGCGGTTGATGAATCCCGCAATTGTATGCAGAGATACCTCTTCTTGTCGGTGAGGAAACACCAGGCTGGCTTCTAGGCCTGCCTTGGGGCGTCAAGATGACGTCTTAAGACTGGCTTTATGTAGTTAAACACTCTTTTGCCTGGGTAGCGTGTACGCGCGTAGAATCACAAGGTCGCCACGGCATAAACTAGCGAACAAAACCCCGCCTCGTGTGTTCCTGGTCATAAATAGATATCCAAATAGGATACAGTTACTTATCACGGTTCTAGGCGTACATCTCAATGCGGGAGAAGGGTCAAGCAATGTTGGAGTGGTCGTACAGTCAAGAAGGTATCCCCTTGACCTAGCAAGCGAATTAACGGATTCCCGATTCCATCAGAACCCAGGCACTCACCGCCGATATGAACTTGATAAGCTCGAAGGTAGTGAATCCCCTCGACTTCAGAGACTCTCTGACGAGCTTCAGCGATTCGGTTCCGATGATTTCCTTTATGTGAAGAAGGTCTTGGTGAGTCTTGATGCCTTCATCTAGCAACATCTGGGCATGGGTTTCCCCTAGCTGAATCGAGGCAAGGAACCCTTCCACAGATCCCAAACTGTCTGGCACCGGCTTCTCCCACTTCGGCAAAGCCGAGCCTGCCTGCGTCACGTTGTATCGGGGTATCCCAGAAGAGTAGTGGACATAACGCACGTCCGACTTGTCAATTGCGACGGTTTGTGGCTTGATGTCCCTTTCTGGGACTTCGACCTGTTTCAGAAATTGCTGAGGGCACAGCGCGAAATCTGTGACAGTGGGACCTACAGATACTTTGGAGCTCCGTCGAGTGATGGCCTTGGGAACTGTTCGCAGGGCAGGCGTTCGCAGGGGTATGACCCTTGTCGGAGCCCACGGCCGCCACCGATTAGAGCTAGGAGTGGTCAAGGCCTTGTCGTCGTCGCAATCTTTCAACCCAAGCATTGCGATTATGTCGGCCGGTAAGTCAGCGTCACGAATGATCGCCTCGTCGTCGTCGACGTCATCGCTCATATGATTTCGCACCGCACGGTTGACTGTAGTTTGGCAGCATTGGAACATCCGCATGAGCGTCGCGGCTGTATTGTGTCGAGCGTAAAGCCTCCGCACCAGAGCTCTCTCGAGGCGGGATAGTTTCAAGGATCTCATGATAAGTGGAGAGGTCGAGTAAGCGAGTCTTGCCTTGCTGTCCTATATGCGCCGTGGATGCTCGGGGCAAGCAGTTTCTAAGAGAAACAAGAACACTATGTACAGATGCCGTGCGTCGTATGACTCTTGACTCGCTTACTGTTGGAGTTTTGAGCTTTTAAATTGCCAAAACCCGCCATGAGAGTGCATGAACGTTTCCAGAAAAGGCGGGGACGCAAAAGCCTCATTCAAAGTTAAGCACCACGTTGCAAATCCTTGAATATGTATACGTACAACGAGGCCGTGCTTCTTGAATTGAAACGCATAACCATTGATCCAGAGACCCCGCGAAATTACTTGTAGGGGTGCGCAAACCGGCAAGCGATTTCAGGGGTAGTATGAAACGGACTATTGAATAGGCATTTTAACACACGGGATCATGCGTGTTGAGCGAACTTGAACATGCCGAGCCCTCATGTTGTTATTGGTAAAAGGTACTGCCAGGTGCACTGACCCTCGGGTTGATTGGAGGACACGGAGAGTGAGCATAATAACTCACTCCTTCAGATCTGCAAGTGGTATCACGCTTCGAGTCCTCACGAATTCACAATGTCGTGCGACCGCCGTCTTGACCATACTCAGCCGTTTTTTTTTTCTCATCGACTCCTCTCGAGCTGTAGAACCGGCGAAAAAAGTTGCGGAGGACGAGAGTTTTGTCTTGACAAACTTTTGGTGCAGAGGGGTTGCGACTGGTAGGGAATAGAACATAGGAATTTCGAGCTAGTTGAATCATTCAAAACTCGCCAGTGCCTGCCCTCAAGTAGTCCCACCGGTTAGTCGTCTCATGGGCCGTGGATTGGTGTTCGCTATTGGGACGGAGAACATCACGGAAGTCAAGAACAAGGTTAACCTCGAGGGGTCATCGAACAAAAGAACAATGACTCAGGTACGCTGATATTGTTGGTCGCGTTCGTAATGGCTCATTTCCTCCTTTCTCGCTCTTACAGCGATCAGATATACAGACGCAACTGCGGTCACTGTAGTCTCGACTCTCAAGTCTTTCGCCCAGGGCTGATTATACATCATAATGTTGACGACACCTGCCACGTCGGCGACGAATGGGCGGCCGACCCACCCACAACTCCCAGAATCCGGCATGCCCTCGCAGCCCCCATCCACCGTCCCGCTCCCCAATACTGCTCCCCCAGACCACCGGCCAAACTGGGAGGACTACACATACCCTACAAAGCCCCTACAACGCCCCAGAGATGCACCAGAGCCCGAAGCCACCTCGTCACCACAACGCATCCCTGTATTCGAATACCAATGGCGTGACGAGCTAGTCAGCCATCTTTTAGAACTACCTCCACGCTCGAACTTTGGCGGAAAGTTCGCCATCATTGCCGATCCCGACGTGAACAACGGCATGCGCGCGCAGACATTTGCGGACCAACTGCGCACCCAAGGCGTCCCCATCTCGTACGTTCCCTGCTCCTGTTCGTTCGCAAAGCCTCACTCTCTTTTCTCCTTCTCTTTCTCGTGTTCTACCAACAGGGAAAGACATTCCGCATTGCGCACCCAGGGCACTATGGACGCCCACACGCTAGTCTTCCCCTGCAGGTGTGAAGACGGGTGTCAAGGTCGGTTCCTCGTCTCTGTCGGCGACGACATTACGCATCTGTATGGTGTGCCTGGCCAGCGCATCGGCGTTGCGCTCTATCACCCCCCTCTTGTTGAGAATCCTCTGTAGTCACCGCAATTCGTGCCACGTATGCTGCTCATATGATGTCATGTATACTATGTATACGGTACTAACACTCGATCTAGACTTCATTCAGTACCACGTGGTGCCTCGGCCTTACTTGACGTCTGATCCTCTTGCTTCATACAAAGGAACCGTGTGCTCCTACCTTCTCGGACTCGAATCTGCAGCCAGGCGCTATCACGAAGAGAAGCGGTTGTCTGGACAAGAAGCAGAGGAACGTTCGCCGCGGACCTAGGGTCAGACCCACTTCACCTCATTCGCGTGGCGCGAACCTTATGCGACCGAACTCCTGCTGCTACTGGGAGCAAAGTCGAGGTCAGAATCGAAGCGTGGTGCCGCAGGCGGTTTCCCGAGGTTTTCGAGAGGGTGTATATTAGCCAGGAATACGAACGGTCACACCCGGTTTGGTCGGTGCTGCGCTAGGGATGTTTCGAAGTTATGGCGTGGGGTGTTGTGTGCGGTCGCAACACAGCGGAGTGAGAGTGCGTTTGCGCCCGAGGAAGAGACCAGGGACGCAGACGTGTGGCGTCCCGCGTGGAATGGGTGCAGCCGTGGAAGCTGTGACAGGCGTATCAGGAGAGGGTTGGCTTGTAATCCCAATCGATAATATCATACAGTCGACGTAGACATGGAAAAAGTGCATCCTCTCGAAATTAGTGGGATCACGTGATGGTGTTAGAGGTTTTAGTGCACCGTTTGTCTATTTCCTCGGTTACAGGCCAGTCGCGAGCCTAACCAACGAAAATCTTTCATCTTGCTATTGGGACTCATGGTTCTTGTCATCACTCACGACCTCTAGGCTTTTGGAATACGTTTCCCGGTTGTCACTACCTCGTGTGACGACATCGTATATGACTCGAATATGAAGGTCAAGAAGAAGCGGAAAGTCCGTCTTGCTCGTGTTAATGCTGAGTGCCTCACAGTGTGGAAGTTGAAGGGCGAAAATTTTATCAACGACTTGAATTCTAGTGCCAAATACTTAGCGGGAATACTTAGGAACATCGACATCGACAACAAGGACGCCGTTGAGGAGCTTGATGTATGTACGAAGGTGGCGCCGGAACCTCCAACTCCCACCTGATGAGACCCTACTCGTGTGAATGCCTGGTATGTCACCTATGTCTACTGCCATTAATCGTGTTCTCATATGACTCATACTAGCTGTTGCATCGAACAAGGACCACTCAGTCAGAGTCGGGGACCCTGTGACCGGACACGCCTCCATAACGTTGATTTGTTTCCAATTTTAGTGTTTAAACAATAAGTGTTTACTGTTGGCTCACGCCTGTGAACGGGACCCGACTGTACAAGTGCATGCCATAGGACGAAGCAGCACACGAACTTGAAAGATGCTGCTGGCGTCTCCCAGGAGGTTTTTCAACCGACCGACAGTCTCGCTTTGGGACATCATCAATGCATCGCCCTGCAACTCGAAAAACTTCACACAGCGTCTGCAAGCTCATTCTCAGGAAGGGAACTCCAAGGCAGGCCAATCCACGAGTAACATGGAACTCGGAGAAACTTGAATGGTCCCTTCGTCTAATTGAAATATCCCAGCTGTAGTGTCCCCATCAAGATGCACTGTTCTGCGTATGCTTGCATCTCCAAACCTTGTTCTGGCTGCTACATCTGAATGGGAATTGTCGACGACGTGAAGCCAAACCTCATAGACACTGGCACTTGAAGCTCCTGCCGCTCCGACCTGGGGCTATTACCAGTCATAAATTTAGACAGATTTGATTTCGGATCACAGTGTAATCAGTATCATTTAAAGTATAACCGGTAACTAATCCCGATTATGAACCAAAATTGGCTATCCCAAGAGCCCAAGTCCTTAGGCTGTAGCCAAGGCGATGTCGTTGTTTAAATCCCACGCTCGCACGCACAGGACACGACGATTGATTTCGGTTGGTTTGCAGTAGGGAGAGGGAAAGCACAGAGAATTCGAGTCTATCATTAATTTTTGGGTTTCGAGACATGACCAGACTTGGCCAGTCTGCTTTACGTTGACTGAGGATATCGCATGACCTGTTTCGTTCCATTTCACCAAAAATATAACATCCAATGTGTATCGACATTACTCTATCTCCCAACAGGAACGACCACCGACAAGAGAAAAACATGACAGCGCTTTCTTGACGCAATCACCAAGAAAATCTGCGACGACAGTCCCGTCAACTTTGTTTGTGCATCGTGATTTTTCCTGCAAATTTGCGCGGTTTAGTTCACGAACTGCCTGAGCGCTTCAAACAAGCGAGTAACTTATGCAACGCCTATTATCAAAAGGCGCGCATACCCTCACTGAGCCGATGGGTTGGCCTGGAGACTTCCGGGCGATGCATAGCCATGCCTGTGGGTGTGGCTGGATATTCGCCCCCTTTGAACCGCTTCGACCAATTCCAACGTGACAGGGATTTTGAAAAATGGTGGGGTTATGCCAGTCATCGTGATGCCGGCCATTACCTTGAAGTCGGGAGATCGACGCCTAGGAGATCTCGGGTTCGGTTGTTGGACTGAGCAGCAGCGGTAGCCCCCGGCGATGAGGTCCATAATTTCTAAATGTCGTTTGTCTTCCTGAATGAGTAGTAGATACCCGTTCGTATCCACGACACTCACCGCCTGTCCTACCATACCTCACTTATCTGCAGGTGAACAGAGGGATGTCTTTGCGACTGCGTAAGTCCCTGCCTAACGCTCAACCAGCATAGCCCATTACGCGCAGAAGTTGCATGACGAAATCATTAACAGTGGACTCTCTACCTGGAACTGGATTCATCACGAGATCCATATACCAGACAACCTGGTAACTTTCTTCGTCTTCCATTTTGTCCCCCATCAATCTGTTGGGGAGGTCGAGATGATGAAATGGAGGAGGCAGGACCGCCTGACCGAGGAACGTAGTGGTATTCTGCCGAGCGATGAAGATACTGTATGCGGCAAGGTCGTTGATAGTTCCGTCACGTTCCAGACTTAGCACCGCGAATGAGGTTGGCCGTTACAGTAACGCTAGTTCGGCGTCCCGAAGTAGACGGCGCTGATCAGGGAATCAGATGGGTAGCGATGCATCAATACGAGTACATCTAGTAGGAGTACTACCAAATCAAGTACCAAATAACATACCTCAGTTTGAGACAATGTTGAGATTAACGCGAATATGGAAACCTTCTAATGCTTGTAAATACTGGTCGTGACGGCATACAGTACGGACAGATGCGGGGCCCAAATGAGCACATAGTCCTGGGTCGTGTCCAAAGCCGTGTCCATGGCCGTGCCAGTGTCCAAAATGCTCGTCACCGCAAGTGTCACTACGTCACATATCATATATCACATGTGACCACCTGACAAATTGTGACGTATTGCCTTGTTCGGAAATAGGGCACATTCTTATGTGATTCAGGGCATCACCTTGTAGTGGAGATGGCAGGCATTTATTGGTACAATCGTCGAAATCGGATGTATTGGTATAATGTATTGATGTAGAGCTAGATGTGCATTTATACAGCTATTGTAACAGTGATCAACTGACAGTATCATGCTTGGTATCATGATGGTGATACACCACTCGCCCACTTACGGTACTGTCACTCACGGTGGTCTGAGATTAAGTTTGCATGGCCTCCTCTTGCATAAAAGGGTGCACCCCCTCACTACGTCCATAACTTCAGCATCTAGTTAAATTTCCCGCTCTCATGTCGATCGCCACATCACAAACCCCTCCCACTGTTCTGACGTACTCCTACAACTCGAAATTGGTTTACGTTTCACCAGGAGAATCGTACGAGGTACTTTTCCGTCTATTGCTGATTTGGAGCATTTTTTGCTTACTCCGACTAGCAAGCCATCGAGTTTGCTCAAGGGGCCTTTCCAGAGCTCAGAGATATCGATCATAGCCTGATATACCTCGAAATCCGCGTAATTCTCCATAACCAGGCCGAACGGACGAAGGCGCGAATACATCGGACGGCGTGGTCTCCCGTTGTCGCCACCCTTGCGCAATTTGAAATCGTGGAAATACATGTCGCATCCCCCTCTTCTGCCTCCACGCCCTCGGTCGCCCGGCCACCCCCATACGCTTCAGAAACGGGTTGGTTCACGGAGGTTAAGGGGTCATCCACGAGCAAAAACCTGTTCGGCCCTGCCTCAAAGCAACAATCACGCATACATACCCTCATAGCACGACTTTTCCGTCAGAGGTCGCCTTGAGATTGTCAGGCTACTTCATCTAGACCACACTAGTACAGCCCAATACATCATATGAGCCCGCCGCACTGGTGTTGTTTATGAAAAAAAGAGGTAGGGAGGTATATAAATAATCCACTTTGCGGATAATTGTCAGGTCATCAAAACACAACGCCACGTCAACAGGCTACGATCATACGGTCTTACCCAGGCCCCGGTGAAGGCGCAGGATTTGGAAACAACATCAGGACGCGCACTACCACGACTGCCGATGGGTGTAACTGATCTGAACATGCTGTCCTCGCGGTGACGTCACGGTTCGGGACGGAAATCAAGTGCGGAGCAGCAGCTCCTGGAAGACGTAACAGGATATTAGGGTGGGGTTCGCCCCGTGTTGAGGGTGCGTCAGTAACAGTAGGAGCTGGTGTGACAAAACTGGGGTCCAAGATACCGGGGCCGGTCGGCCAAGATTTGGAGAGTTGTCATGTGTAAGTGGGGATGAAGGTAAAGTCGGAATCGCCGAGGGGTGAGTGCTTCTGTTGCAAGAGCCACCTCCAGAGAGGTGCGTGGCGTCAAATCCGGCGAAGTGGAAGAGTCATGGTCTTGGCTACGCTTGCGTAGCGAGGTTATGAAGATACTTCATCGAGAATATAGGGTCTTCATCTGCGTATATTGGAAAAACGTCCCTGTCTCGGGCGATGTGATATGAATCTTGCGAATTGACGCGAATGGTAATCAAATTGTGGTGATTACGTGATGATAGTCGCCATGTCGATGAGTCGGTTCCACGAATTGCGGAAATCGTCCCCGAAGCTCCGGAAAGACGTTTTGGATAGCAAATTAGACACGGTTTGTCCAAAGTCTGCGACGAGGTGCAACGAAAGATAACCATATGTGGGATAGAAAAGGAAGGCGTGGCGAGTGAGATAGATGAAGTTGGCAAGGGACGGGCTATCTCTGTGAGCGGAATGCCTTCAAAAGTTGGTTCTCGACACGCCAAATTGGCCGACAGCGAAGTCGAACCAGCTCTCGTCGTAGTTTCGCACGCGCTATTGTGACGGAAACACTGAATTTGGTACAGAAAGTAATCAGGGCTGTTGTCATACTCAACCATCTGGAGGAAAGCCCTAACCTAACCGAGCTCAATAGCTCGTCCCGCGTTCCGAGTAGGGCGCAGACCAAGGTCGCCTGACATGCAAAGAGTAACGTTGCGTCAATGGCCGAGGTGCGGGTAATGGTTTGCCGTTCCTTCACAGTGTTCGAGACGACATTGTCCGTACCGCGGGTTCGATCAACGCCGCTTAACTTTTTGTCGTTTGGCCCAATGAAATGCCGTCGTGGATCGACAAAAGCTGTCGAGTTGCAAAACCCTGAGACAGTCCCAATGGATCATCTTAGTTGATGATCTTCGACCAACGTCTTGAAGGTCGACAACAACGCACGGCCATCGACGCCAGGCGTCAGATCGTGGGCCGTCTCTTCTGCCGCCTTGTTTGTTGCAAAAATTCGAGCTTCAGCCGCTCGAGGTGTTTTCACATATCGAACTCAGAGACGAAAAAGGGCCAAAACAGGAATCGAAATTTGGTGTATGGTAAGCTGGTGACGAGAAAACAAACCGAAAACGACAGAAGCTTTATAGTGCGGGCTATCATACCGAGGGATCAGTATAAAGACCTTACAAATACATGTGGTGTTGTGCGCGACCCACCAAACAACAAAGCTGAAGACGGTGGGATGAACATCAAAGAAGAATGTGACGAGGCCGATGAAGAGTGGGAACATGAGTAACAGCATGGACAGGGATTCAACCGCCTAAAGCAAGGTGCAGCTTGTCGATATCCTCAAAAAAGAAAGCGCGAATCCGCAACCGCTTGTGCGGATCGTAGCTGGGATGAGTCACTTGGCTGTCAGTCCGAAGGTGTCAACGTCCCCACTGTTGCAGCAACGTTGCCAGCATTGCGGATGTGAACCAGAGAAAGTTGACCTAGACTGCCGATATCGACGGAGAAAACCGGGATGGGTTTGACAGTGCGGGGTACAAGGACGCTGGACCGTTAGCATCAGCGAGAAGCTAGTAGATGTCCGCGTGATAGAACGCCGACGCGTCCCGCAAATTCGGCCGAAGGTCCCGGATGATAACATGGTGACCGCGGTAGAGACCAGACTAGTATGGGCATAGAGTCGACGTCAGTGTTCCAGAAGGGATGAGAAAAAAGGCAAATACTGTCACTCACGAAATCAAGGATCCGTTCATCCGTCGGCTTTCCAGTGCGCAGTCATTTCTACCAATGATCTCCACCATGTCTTGTCGAGATACAGTAAGAACTGACTCTCCCGCCGACATCTGGGATGGATTGAGGGCGTGACGGTTGCTGCCCGCTCATATCAGAGGGTGAGACGAAGTGATATATGAACGAGGGACTTGCCTCACCGTGCTCGTGGCTCACGGAATCATTTAGTGCCCATATGAGGTTAGAATCCAGAAGCCCTTTCGGACGCCAAAGGAACCAACCTGGGAGCCCAGTCTTTGTGTGTCATTGTTGTGCTCTTCGTGCGGGTTTTGTGTGGCGCCAAAGAGGAAGGGCATTGGCGCATGGCGCGGTAAATTGAAGTGCGTTGGTTGTTGTGTACTAATAGCTAGAGCCAACTGAATAAATTTGGAAGACTGCTTAGAAAATGGGCAGAAGAACAAAGTTCTTCTCAATCGAAGGTGAAGAACCCACGCGTCCGAGGCGGGGTCGCGATGGGTGGGACCCTCCCGGAGCGAGTCGATGAGCGCCGGAAGACGTGGGCATTACTGGGTGTGGTGGGTGCATAAAAGAAAGGCCTTCTGCAGCACTTATATAACACTTATGTAATTGTAACTAACATTGCTCTCGGTATCCTAATGCGCGGATATAACAAGTGATAAAAAGAAAGACAAAAAAGAAACAAACTACAGGCCGCATACGACGCACGTTCTGCTAGCTAATTAATTAAGTTGATATCGATCTGAAGGAGGTGGCAAGTCATAGCTGGGAAGATAAATAGCAAACGTGACGCAAAAGATGGGGCAACTCGCGCTCTCTATCATAGCAACGCGGCAGGAGGTATCCAGCAGACCAATGGGGCAGGCAGACGGATAGACAGACGGACAAAAAAAATGGTCAGTAGATGACGGGCATATGGACCTTCGTGTGGTAGGTAGATCGATCAGCGGGAGTGGCTCCGGCGCTCATCGACTACCGCCAGTGTCCAGCGGAAGAGCACGCGCTCGAGCATGTTTTCCCACCCGTCGTCATGGCGTGCGACTTCGCGCGCATCAAAGAAGATAGGCGGCTCCGAGAACTTTGACGATGATGGGGAAGTCGGCACGGCGTCGCCGGTGGGATTCGGTTTCAGCGTGGGCACGTCTGGCGTTGCGGGAGAGATGATCGGGAGCATATAGCGGATCCTCACAGCGCTGCAAGAAATGAGTCACGTGAGTACGGAGACGCCTGGAGATGGGCAACAGCGAGGGGACTTACGCGCCCCACAGACGCAGGTTATCAGTACGCCTGAACGTCCAACCTTTGCGCCCTTTCTCTTCTTGCGAGCCATCAACCTCAGATTTCGTGAGAGCAGCTTCGAGAGCGATGATGTCGTGGATCGAGTCCGGGTTGATGTAGCCCCAGGGCTTTCTGGATTGTCGGACGCCGGCGTTGTACGCGAGGCAGAGCAGTTGACCAGATGAGAGGGCGTTCAAGAACTTGGCTCTATCTTGCGAACCGGGCAGGTGAGGTAGAAGAGAAGCGGGAAGCAACGCGACGAGCAGCGCGTGTGCGCGCGTAAGCGGATCGTCGTGGAAGGCACTCCGCTTTGCCCATCGCGGGAGATCGTCGTCGTCCACGCTAGATGTCTCGTCGTCTCCGTCTCCGTCGTGGTCATCGCCGTCTTCTTCCACGAGTGTTTGCAGTTCCTCGGGCTCCTCCGTGACAACGAGATCGCGCATGCTATCTAGCATGTTCGCAGATACCACCCGTCGTCCAGAGCGCCCGCTCGCGGTCGTCACCTGGTCGAGATTGAGTGGCGGCGCGCTCGCGCGTCGGCCTTTGCCCCGCGACTCCCGCTCGGGCCTCTCTTTACGAGCCGCGCGTTCCTGCTCGTACACCCAGCCCCGCACGTCGTTCTTGCTGCCACCAAACAACACCTCGTCGACCGTGTCAAGGTAACGCGCGACGACGCCCCGCTGCTTCTCGATGTCCTCGATCTTGAGGTCCTGCTTGTACAGCCATCCGCTGCCGAGCACGAGTCGCTCGTCCCACCGTTCCCGCGGCAACCGCTCGCTCTCCTCGTCGGCATTGAAATCCTCCTCCTCCTCGTCCCAGACCAGAATCGACTCGCGTCGTCCGCCCACCTGCATGACGGAGACCGAGAACGACGCGTCGGTCGGCACATCCGATAGTTCTGTCGGCGACGCGACGCGTCCCTGCGAGCTGTGGTCACTGCCCGCGTCGTAGGCATCGTCCGATAAGGGCACGCGTGCGCTCTCCTCCAGTTCGCGCAGGAGGGTGAGGACGTCGAGTGCCGCCCGTCGGATGCGTGCGAGCGGGTCGGTGCGATCCGTTCCAGAGAAGACGCGTCGCTTCTGAGGTTCGCTCGTGGAAAGCGATGTCGGGCGGAAACCCTGCCGGGGCTGTGTGTGGCCGTGTTCGTCGGGGAGGGAGAGCAGGTAATTCCGGACGGAGCGGATCGCGTGCGTTGTCACCTTGAGAGCGCGCAGAACGTCGAAGCCGCTGCTCGGCGCCGTGTGCCCATTAACGCTGAGCAGACCCGGGTCGGGGGGTCGCGCGTCGTCGTCGGCGCGTAGCCTCCAGACTTGTTCGACGACCGACAGGTCCTGAGTGACTCCGGGCCGGAGGTTCTCAGGGTCGACCTCGAAAGTCTTGACATAAGGCGTGAATGGAGGGAAAGATGGGGCAGGAAGTGCGGGTGATGGAGGGAGGTCGAGTTCTGGAAGGCCACTGAGTGATGGATTCGCTTTGATGTGGGCACTGAGACTTCCAATTGCAGGGACAAGGCCCTTTCGCTGCGCGTTGGACCTGAAATCTGATGAGAAATGAATTGAGAGATAAAAACCGCGGACGTACTCCTTCTTGGCAATAAGCCCCGTCTTGGTGAAGTAGTGCTGAAGATGTTCGATACTGCCCAGCGCCATGACGCTCTCTCGCTTCGCCGCGCTTCGACTGAATGGCTTCTGCTCCTTGTTCGCGGCATTAACATTTGGATAGAATGCAGCCTGGGGACGAGATTTTTTGCTTGGTGCGCGTGGAGACGACGAGTCTTGGGTTCCCGTAGACTGGGGAGTTAGGGACGGCGTCGAGGAGGAAATGTCTGACATGACTTTGGGTAGCGAACCTGTGAACCGCGGACGGGAAGCAAGTAGGCTCTTGTCCGGTCTAGTCTTTTTTCGCCTGGATGACAAAGCTCCCCCATTGACCGTCACCAATCGAATTAGCCTGGCCTCTTGCCTGACCTGGTCTCAGACAACTTGGCTATTGGTGTGAGAATTATCTCGGAAGGCTTTCGGGCTCTCACATTGACAGGTGTGAACATGTCCGTTCAGGACCTGGGTCATTGCGGCTCTCAGCTCTCCATTCATCGCGTAGTCAACTGAACGGCACCTCCGAGTCTGGGCAAGGTGACAAAAATGTAGTTCCTTAGCAATTAACTTTTTCAGGTCAGCAATTATGTTATACAGTGCCAGTGATAGTATACTGATCATTGGTGATGCTCTCAGTGTTTCCTGCTCCTTTGTCTCCATTGTGCATATCAGTGAGATGGGTCACTTGTCATGCCACTGTTGGGGCGTGCGTTCGAGTCTGTAACAGTCCTTGCCTGAGGCAAAAGGTACTGAGTTGGTCCGCTGCTGAGCAGAATGGCACCTAAGTCAAATGAGTGTTCCTTGATATAGCTCAAGGCAACAAGGCTTCAGAGATGAGGGTGGTGGTAGAGATGAGGGCGGTGGTAGAGATGAGAGGGAAGTACTGAGGAGAACTAGACAGTATATTGACAAAGCCAAAGCTAAGGAGATACAGGGTGTACTACAGAGTTTATATAGCTAGTGTCCAGGGATGCCAGCGAGGCAATACAGTGCCAGCGAGGTGAATGCCAGCAAAGCAAATGCCAGCAAAGCAAATGCCAGCGGAACTGAGAAGTGCGAGAAGAAGAGAGAAGGGAGAGGTGGGAGAAATAGGGAAAAATAGGGGCATTCATGACATCACTACTACATCAGCAAGATCAAATCAGCTAGAATGTAATGCTGTCACAGTGTCAGTCCGACTTGGACTCGATGGAGGTGACTGATACTTAGCTGATCATGTGCTGACATGTATGGCACAAAGGCAGAGTAGACACTTGCAGGTACTACACAGGATATATGAAGAGTAGTTGCAAACTGGGACTATAGATCAACTTGACTTTCAACTTGACTTTAAGAGACTGAGAGGGAAATACAAGTGATGATTGAAGAAGACCAAGATGGTGCGTCTTGGTCTTCGTCAACTATCTTAAATACAGATTTGAGCAGGCTTTGAAGCGCTGCTATGAGTCACAGTAGGTAGCATCCAATGAATCGTGTAAGTAGAGCAAACCCTAGTACTACTACTACTACTACTACTAGTATTAGGGTCAAGTCAGTCATCAGTCAGCTATCATACACTATCTCCTATCAGCGGGCATAAAGGCCATTGCAAAGGCCGAGTCTGTGACTAATCTACCTTACTGCTGTAGTCACAACCAGTACAGTAAGGGTCCAAACTCAAATTGTGACATATGGTGGGCTCTTCAACCTCATTAATGGAGGTGGTGGTAGGTACAAGAATGTGACTATTGGCAGCCTTGTTGCCTGCTTTCTCCTTCTCCTTTGCATCAGCCTCATCCTTCTTCCTCTTCCTGCAGTCAGGCTTGATATGGCCCTTTTTGTTGCAATAGTGGCAAGTTAGACCGGAGTGGTTCTTCTTGCCCTTCTTGCCCGTCGACTTGATGGGGGCCTGTTGATAAGTGACCCACGCGCACTTAGTGGCTCATATGGACTGGACTTGCAGCATGGACTGCTTTAGATTAGATTAATTGGACTTGTAGATTACATAGTTTGATCTGTACAATCTAGCGCTTAGCATTGCATCATATATGACATCATGTACAATAACATCATGTAGAACACTCTGGACACTTCATTGTACTCTGTCCTTTGTTCCCTTCTTGTTCTTATCTTTATTGTGATGTCATTATGATATCATCTTTGCCTGGACTCTCTTTGTTCTAGTCGCCTTGTTTCTCTTTTGATACACTCCTTTTGTCCTGTATGTAGGACAACACTCCTTGTATTCTGTGACTCTATGTTACCACCCTTGTACTAGTATCACACCTCTGTATAGTATAAGTTGTAGTGCTTGTACGCTCCTGGTCCACATCAGTTCTCTCACTGCTGTGTGCCAGACACCCTCTGCTTCACCACTGCAAGATCTCTCTGTTGCTGCTTACCAGCTGCCCCTTTATCTCACCACAGTACACTTTGTCTCACTGTGAGTATTGGATCTCTGCATGCTGTTCATCAGGGCCACCTTGTTGAGGGAAGAGCCAGAGGGCCCAGAGTGACAAGCCTCCTCCAACACTATGTGTGCTATAATTTCAGCATGCTTGAGTGTGGAGGGAGCCCCACTGGCAAGGATGGTTGAGGCCAACACCTCATAAGAGGGCAGCAGTGCATGGAGGAGAATGAGACAGAATTGAGTGTCAGAGACACCCATCTGTGTATTGGAAAGGGCAACCCTAAGCTCATTGAGCTTGGCCAGCTGGGTGGCCATGGGTGTGGAGCCATCAAGGTGGGCTTGTGTTATCTGAATCCACAAGTTAAAGATGGTGGTGCTGCCCAAAGCACCAGCATATATGTCTCTCAGTTTGTCCCATTTCACCTTGAAAGTGGCATAGATGGTGTTATCCACCACAAGGGAATAGACATCTGGTTTAAGATAGAGGCGGAGGTACACCTTGGAACAGTGCTGGATAGATTCCCACTCATCAGTAGTGATACCAGATGGGGGAGCATCCAAAGTGAACACATCCTCAGCCTCATGCAGTGTGAGGATGGCCTCAATGGTTCCAGCCCACTCGTTCCAACCAGAGCCATCAAACTGGGTAAGGTGTATCCCAGATGGCATACCAAAGTTGGTGGTGTGTGCATTTGAGAGACAGGAAGAGGGTGTGGACCCAGAAGGAGGAGGGAGTGAGCCTCCTGCAGAGCCACCAGTTGGGCTGGGAGGAGCACCAGAACCAGCAGCAGGGGTAGTGGTTGAGCCAGACATTGGGATAATTTATCTGTCGCCCAGGAGCAGTCAGCAACAGTGCTTCATAGTTGCAAGACAAAGATAGAGGGGGAATACCACTCCTGTCTGTGATTCTGTAAGGCCAGAACACTAGCACGTCCTGCCTCCTGATAGTATGCCAGTGATACAAGGGCCAGGCCCAGGTTGGGAGAGTCCCTTTGCCATACCATGAGCTAGCTGCCAGCTAGGATGTGTCTAGGACACAGCTCAAATGGTTTGCATCAGGGGGAAGGTGAAGGGATTGCTTTCAGAGCCCAAGGCTGTCTACCTCAGCCTCCTTGGCCTATTGGTTGCCTCATCACCACAAGTGGCTTTACTGAATCCTTTCCCATTGCTGCTACAAGGCAGGTATCTGGTTGCAGAATACCATAAGGTGAACACCCCCCAGAGTCTGAACCAGGTTTTACACTCCCATGGTGAGGAGATCCTGTGCCCAGTGTGGAGCACCAGAGACAGCTGGTGCTAAGCTCCACAATACACAGCCCAGTGGGCCATGCACACCTGGATATGTATTAAGGGGCTACCAGACCCAGTCTCCTTGCACATAGCACATGTTATGATTTCTCTTGGACTCGTTCTTTTTTTTACTTTACTTTTCCCATTCCAACATCCCATGAGCCCTGTATGATTATGCAGACTTTACAATTACCCAATTCCTATTGCACATCTTGCTTATCAATGACCCCTTCTGATAAAGCTTGACATGTGTTAGTTTCCGCTCCATTCTCACTCACGCACAACCCTGCATGATTTGCCTTTGTTCCAAGTATATCTATGCCTTGTTCTCCTTATGTCCTTCCCTTTATCCCTAAAAACCTAATGATGGCGCCATCTATTTGTAGTAGCCACATAACCTCACTCGTATTTAAACCTAGCTCTATCTAGCTTGTATGGTAGACTAGACTTCTTGTGTAATACTACACTCGTCTAATGCAAAACACCTTTGTGCTTTTGCCTGTCTCACAAATCCCGTCTTTGCTAGGTCTTCATGCCTTAGCTTTCCTCTATAGTCCAAGTGACTTACATCCTTGTAACTCTTGTGCACCATTCTACTGAAGTCAAGCCTTTGAGCTTGTACTACCACATATTGACTGACTTGGTACAGGTCATACCTAACTGTAATGCCACTACAGGGGCATTAGGTACGACCTGTACCAAGTCAGTCGAGTCATGGTAGCGCAAGCTCCAAGGCTTGGCTTCAATAGGATGATGCACAAGGATCACAAGGACGTAAGTCACTTGGATCGTAGAGGAGGACCAAGACTTTGAAGGTCTGGCAAAAGCTGGGAGTTCACGAGACAAGGGAAAGTGTGAAGGCGTCTGTCTTAGATGAGTGTAGTATTACACAAGAAGTCTAGTCTACCATACAAACTAGGTATGACTAGGTTTAAATAAGAATCGGGTTGTGTGGCTATTACAAACAGATGACACCATCGCTGAATCAAGGGATAAAGGAATAGGCATAAGGGGAACAAAGCATGGATATATTGAGAATAAGGGTGAATCACACAGGGTCGTGCATGAGTAGGAACAAGTTGGAAACTAGCACATGTCAAGCTTTATCAGAAGGGAACATCGATAAGCAGGGCGCGCAATAGGAACCGGGTAATCGTAAAGTCCACGTAGTCATACAGGGCTCATATAGTATGGGGAATGGAATGGTAGCAAGAAAAGAACAAGTCCAAAGAGAAATCGTAACACTAATGCCCCTGTAGTGGTGTTACAGCACAGGGGCTAGGAAAACAGTAGGGGTGAAAGTAGGACTACTGGGCAGTACATGATACAGGAGGTTCCTCAGCAGAGACATGTGGCACCCCACTGCTCTCTGCCTTGGGCAAGGCTGGTAAGGCCCCAGACAGACCTTAGCCTGGTGTGTCCTCCTAGGAAGACAGTGACCAGCCAAGTGGAGTGGCTAGGGCACCAGGGCCCATAACCTGATGAACAGCATAGACAGATCCAGTACTCACAGTGACAAGGGAGACTGCGGTGAGATACTAGATGCAGCTGGTAAGCAGCAGAGGGGGACTGTCAAGCAAGTGAAGCAAAGTGTTCTGGCACACAACAGTGAGGAACTGATGTGGACCAGGAGTGTACATGGTACTCTACTTATACTTATACAGGGAGTGACAGTACTACAAGGTGAGTAACACCTAGTCACAGAATACAAGATGCATTGTTCTATACAGGATACAAAGGAGTGGATATAAAGAGAACAAGGTGATGAGAACAAGAGTCCAGAGCAGGATGATATCTGTTACGATTCTCTTTGGACTCGTTCTTTCGCATGTTTCTACTCCTTTCCCGATACGATACGAGCCCTGTACAATTACGTGGACTTTACGATTACTCAGTTCCTATCGCGTGCCCTACTTATCGATGTTCCCTTCTGATAAAGTTTGACATGTGCTAGTTTCCGACTTGTTTCCACTCATGCGCGACCCCACGTGATTCGCCTTTATTCTTGTTATATCCATACCTTGTTCCCTTTATGCCCATCCCTTTATTCCCCAAACCTGACGATGGCGCCATCTATTTGTAGTGACCACACAGCGTAGCCTCTATTTAACCCTAGTCATACCTAGCTTGTACGGTAGACTAGACTTCTTGTGTAATACTACACTCGTCTAACATGGATGCCTTTGCGCCTGTCCCTGTCTCAAGAACCTCCCCTGTCTCCGCTAGACCTTCAAGTCTTAGCCTTCCTCTATGATCCAAGTGACCGACGTCCTTGTGATCCTTGTGCATCATCCTACTGAAGCCGAGCCCCCGAGCTTGCACTACCAAAGTTTGACTGACTTGGTACAGGTCGTACCTTACACCCCTGTAGTGGCGTAACAATATCATAGTGACATCATAATAAAGATAAGAACAAAAGTAGAACAAAGAAGCGTAGTACAATAGTAAGCCTGAAATAGTCCATATGATGTCATATACATGTGATGTCATAGTCCAGATTGTACAGATCAAAATGAATAATCTAATCTACTGTAGTCCATTATCTACAAGTCCATTAGAGCCACTAAGTGCACACAGGCTACTTATCAACACATACATGAGCTACAATCACATGTAAAATGCTATGCTGACTGATACAATGTAAGTGTCCATGACTAATACTACTATCAGGCTGTAGTCATAACCAGCCATGAGTCAGAGTGTCATGGATGCTCTATTTTTGCCTTATTTTTCCATATTTTTATGGATTTATTTGATGAAGATACAAGTCTCCAACGTTGTGCTAAAACATCCAAGTCCTTATCATTAGATATGATAAGATGGTTAGTCACATGATGCCAACATGTGCACCCACAAGCACGTGACCCTGAGATAGTAACTTCCTTATTGGATGTTACCTCTCTAGGGCACCTTTCTGCATTAGTATAATAGTTTCTCATTGAACAATAAGCAGGGAACATTCTAAACAGTTCTAGACTATGTTGTTATAGGGTTATGACTCATAGATAAGGACATGTCATTGTTCTGTCAGCCTTAATGACTGTGCATCAGTCAGCACAATAGATAAGGCTATTATTAGACACAATGCATCAGCATCTGACTCATTACTATTATATATACCTTTAGTAACAAGGTTCAGTAGTAATTCAATCTCAGCCACAGCAGTGTATATAAACCCTTCTGTAGTGTCCTGAGTGGAACCAACTTGTCCTCTTGGTTCTCCACTCAGCATGCCACAGCATGATCACCTGACCTTTAGACTTGCATAAAGTCCTCATGTGTGTCTACCCTCCGCTGTGCCTGTATGTTTGGTGCATGACTTGTCTCTGCGCTAGGCTTGAGTGTGTACCATGCCAGTTCACTTACACTTTGCTTGGTCTATTTGTTGTGATAAGTCATACCACTACACAGAGTCCATACCATTTCATAACAGGTGGCCTTTGATGTTACAGACTGGACTGGTTTTTGGCTTTACCTTAATTTCCTACTTACACTTGCATTCATGGGAAAGTCTTTCCTTTCTTGGCATTCCCTTTCTTGGACTTGCTGCACACTAGGAGCCTTAAGATTCGCTCCTAGTGCAAAGTGAGACAATGAGACACTCATTGTCCTTATAAGTCTTTATTATTACTATACTTGGGCTAAATGCACTCTGTTATGGCAGGTGTCTCATTTCTATTTTTAACTTTGAGACATGTCTCACTTGCCTTTTATATCCTTGTTTCTTCTCACACTTGCTATGGATAGCTGTGCACATCTTCTTTTTCCCATGCCTGCTGTGGATTGCTGTACTTGCTTCTCATGCTTGCTGTGGATTGCTGTGTTATTTCTCACACTTGCTGCAGATTGCACCATTTGTTTGTTCCACACAAACAAACCTTTTTCTATATAAGTCATGGCCCTAAGTAGCTTGTATCCTTAGACTCAACTTCTTTATCATCACAGTATACATTGTTTTCCCATTCCTTTAGGGTAACTCTTTGCTGAACCATCAAACCTCTTAAACCCTTGAACTCCACTCACATCTTGAGTATCATGTTATACTCTGAGATCCTTGTTAACCACTTAAACCTTGCCACTACCAGCTGAACCCTCACTTATTGACATAGAAATACCAGACTTGCTCATGCTGAGCTGAATGTTCCTACTGTAACATTACATTTGAGGACCTGGATGGCACTCTGGCACATGGCCTTCTGGCCAGTAAGTCACTCTTTATCTTTGGCACCTGTGCCACCATCAGGGAGTAGAAGCAGCACCAGCACCCATTAAAAGGCAAAAATCCCACACAATCCCAACACGACTTGCCACTGCCTCCAGGCTCTCCCCTTTCCACTAGCTTCCAACAACTAGAACAACAACTCCTTTCCACCCCCCCATCTCTGTACACTGCTGAGCCACCCACCAGGCCCAATCAATAAATGAGGGGAACTGCAGGTTTTGCTAGAAAATCCCAGGCCAAAGTAACCTGCTCATACACAAGACCCAAATAGCTGATTCTGGGCATTGTGATCCTCAAGCCTTATCACCCTCTCTTTCTGACACTTGACAGTTGCTTGCTGCCCCATTTGGGGTGGAGGAGACATATGATGTTCAGAATTGTCAACAGCCAGCTTAGTATATTCTGTGATGAGTCACATAGTTTGATGCTATGTGGGGTACTTGGCCCCAAGGCACATGTAAATGGATTCCAAAAAAAAAAAAAACGACACATCACCCACATACTTCATTTGTCTTGGTATAATCCCACTCTGTGTTTTAGTCTGTGCACTGACTCAGTGTTTACCAGTCCTTGACCCCAATTTCAAGAACCTCTATTTCCATGGTCAGTGGGACAATAAGCAATATACTGCCAGCATGAAGCAACTCAAAGAAGTGGTAAGTACTTCTCAATGTTTTCATGCAGTCCAAATACTTGACTGGCCAAAATAAGGTCAGTCTGGCACTATTACAGCATATTAAGATATACCTATAGGTTTGTTTTGTTAACACACTTCCTGACTTTGTGCAAAACTTTTGTGCAAACAATACACTCTTTTTCTTGACCATAAATTTCCTAAGAGTGTGAGCTAAGATAAGGGGTAGCCTTACACTTGATCAAGTGTGATGACACCCACCTTCATGTGACTTTAGTGACTGAGGGATTGTAATGGCAGGGAAAATGGGCAAGAGAATTCTGTTATTTTGGTTGCAAACTCACTGGCTTAAATATGTTCTGACTACACACTTGTGTGTTGCACTGATGTGGCCTACTCCTATTCTTACAGGGTCATATCTGAGACATAGCATAAGAAACAATCTTAGAATACCTTCAATATATAGACTTGTACCTTTCTTTCATAATACTAAAAAGGTCACAAGATCACAATGAGTTATGCTGACTCATTTGGTTCATAACAGGGGTGAGCTGACACAGTTTAGTTGGTATGTATTGTCTTTCTCATCTACCTATGTCAGCTTTTCCATTCACCAATGAGAAATTAGATGCAGCTGATCTTCAGGGTGAAGGTGGGCAACATTGTCAACTTAGGTGCATTTTGCCTCATCTTCCTCATAATTACCTTGTCTAATAAAAACAACCTTCAGGAAACAAGTTTACTCCACAAGAACTCATCAAAAAGTTCTACCCTCAAAGTGATGATAGGGTGGTGTTCAAGTTCCCCACAAATCACCAGCTTAGGATCAACAGTCGTGTCACACACAAGCTCCTGTCAGTTCCCAATTGTTTTAACAGCAATCACAAGCCCTGCATTATCATCATAAAGGACAGTAACACCACAGACCTCACAGTTGGACACTATGCCAGCCTGAAGGCCTACCTTTGTGATAACCTTGGCGTCAAGTCCATCAAACTAGCCATCTATGACTATGATAAGCAGTCTGGCCTGTTCTCTGACAAGGGCAACTCAGGCTCACTTGTCTTCAATGGCAAGAGCCATATGGTCAGTATTCTCCACTCTAGGATGTCAAAAGGTGAGAGAAACCATGTCACCTATTCCACCCCCACCTGGTGGGCCATCAAGCAACTCAAACTCAAGTATCTGCATGCTAACTTCAACTGTGTCACCTTCTAAACATGAACACTATTGTCAGTATTGTCAGCCATCTGCTCTCCCATCTCACTGCTCCTTCTCTGTCTATGACTTGTTTACTTCCTTGGCACTCAGTTGGTTTTTTGTGCAGACAGATACTTTGATCATTGGGCAGCTGTAAAGGTTCATCTCTTTCTTCCACCTTATCCTGTGCATTGACAAGCTGTTTCACAGTGTCTTCTTCTGCAACCTTTTACCTTTCATTATGCCCCATACTTTGAGACATAGCATGTAACACTATAGTAGGAATGTTCAGCTCAATGTGAGCAAGTCTGGTCTTCTATGTTAAAGGGGCAAGGGTTCTGCCTGTAGTGGCAAGGTTTAAGTGGATAACAAGGATCTCAGAGTATGACACAATACTTAGGATATGAGTGGAGTTCAGGGGGGTTCAAGAGGTTTGACAATTCAGTGAAGAGTTACCCCAAGGAAATTGGAAAACAATGGATGCTGTGATGGTAAAGAAGTCAAGTCTAAGTGTAGCAGTATGACATATTGCAACAACTAGACCAAGCAAAGGTGTAAGTGAACTGACATGATACACACTCAAGCCTAGCATGGAGACAAGTCATGCATGCAACTTCATAGCTCAATGATGCAACTAAATGGGTATGGTACAACTGCACCTGGATGCTGAGTCACTGACCATGCAGTGCACCAGGTGCTGTTGGGATCAGAAATGGGTACAATGTGACCACCAGCAATGGACTGTACTGATGAACAGCAAAGACATAACCAATACTCACAGTGACAAGGTAGACTGTGGTGAGATACTAGAGGCAGCTGAATAGCAGCAGAGGGGATGTCAAGCAAGTGAAGCAAAGAGGTGTCTGGCACACAAGCAGTGAGAACTGATAATGTTACATTGGAAGGAAGGGAGCTTACCTGGCACACAAGCAGTGAGAACTGATGTGGACCAGGAGCGTACATGGTACTCTACTTATACTCCTACAAAGGGTGACAGTAGTACAAGGTAAGTAACACTAGTCACAGAATACAAAGGTGCTATTGTTCTACAAAGGGACAAAAGAGTGGATGCTTTGAGAACAAGGGAAAGGAGAACAAGGAGAGTCCAGAACTAGATGATATCATACTGACATCATAATAAAGATAATACCAAGTAAAGAACAAAGAGAAGTATAAAAGCGTTATACAACGCAGAGTCTGGATGTATGATGTCATAGAAGTACAGTGATGTCATAGATGACGCAATGATAAGTTCAGATTGTACAGATCAAATAGTATCTAATCTACAAGTCCTGTATATCTAATCTAAAGCAGTCCATGCTGCAAGTCTGGTCTGTACGAGCCGCTAAGTGCGCAAGGGTCACTTATCAACATGTACCAGGACAGCTTGATAGTGTTGTGCAGTGGCATGCCAGGTTAGGTATGGTGTGACTGCATCTGGATGCTGAGTCACTGATCATGCAGCAGCACACTAGGTGCTGTTGGGATTGGGATTGGGTATGATGTAACTGCCAACAGCTAATGACAATATTCTAGTTTGACTGGTATCACATTGCATCCACATAAGCTGCATTGGTGACCAATGACACTGCCATAGGTATGTCTTAGTATTTACTCCTAACTTATACCCTGTGCTAACACCATATAGAAGATGCTTCCATTAAGGAAACCAAGCCTAGGGAGTACTTCACTACAGTGGTGCATACCTTATCAATGCAGTTCAAGCTTTTCAACAGCAACAACATGCCAGTCTGGGTCCTTATGAGGAACTTCAGCAGTACCTTAAGATTGGAGTTAAGACCACAACAGATGTCCTTGGCTGGTGAGGGGTAAGTCAAATTGTCTAAACACATGCATGGGTACTTATACAATGAAATTAGAGCAACACCAAGTATCCAACACTGAAGAGAATTGCATGAGACTATCTTGCCATTTAGGGTTCATCTACACCATCTGAGCATGCCTTCAGCAGTGGAGGTCTTACTGACTCTTGGCTGAGGAATAGGCTGTGGCCCTGGGGGGCAGGTGGTGCAATGGGCTATTGCTGCCCCCCCCTGCCTTACACGGGACAGCTCTGGTGACAGACTCTGGGTTCGAATCTGGGCTGGTGCATTCCCTGTGGGCTTACCCTGTGCCTTGGCACATGAACTACCATGGAGTTCTGGCTCCACAACAAACCGCCTGGCCCTTTGAAAGCCACCTGGGGTAACCAAACCCAGGATTAACCATGTGGCATTGTGCCACTCAACATTCCTTCATCGTCCAAACTGGGTCCCTGCCGCAGCACCACTGGCATACCCACGCTCCAGGGTCCGTTCAAATAGCTGCCCCCCGGTTCTACCCTAACCTGACATGTATCCGCTCCTTCCCAATTTGTCTCGCCCGCCCTCATTCACCTGGCCAAGCACCGCTACTGCCAGTACTGACGTGGCCAAACCTACCTGTATTGGAACACACCCCAACACCCTCAGCAACCCTGGCCTGCCCCAACCCCATATGACACGGCACATGGCTACCCTCATGTGGGATAAAGGCTGAAAACGTAAGCCCATTAGCTTTGGCGTGGCAGTTGGTGTAAGCCCAGCATGATGAACCGGCATCCCACAGTACCCCGGTAGTCATTGTCCCCAGCGAGGGGCAAGGTGGGTAGGTAAGCCGTCATCCCCAGGTTGGGCCTGGGAAACCCACTGGTCTAGATGGGCGCCTTGGGGCTCTGTTGTCCAGCCGACAGGTCCATGAGGATTAGTAAGTAGGTTGTGTTGGGACCCTGGGACACAGACCGTGTAACTGGGGGTTTGAGTGGAGGAGGCTTGATGATGACATACGCACAATGGACGCTTACATTACTGATGCTTCGGGGCCCCTAACCCAGGTTTCCCACTGTACCCCTGCTGACCTCCTATAGGTTGGCTTCTCTATAACCGTAAATTATCTCGTGTGGCTGCGACACATAAATTGGCCCCCTCTTAACGTATTCCTTAAATGGGTTAGATTAGGTAGTTAGTTGGCCCGACTGGTCTGTATCTCTGGTACGCAACCCGGAATATAAAATGATTCAAAAAAAAAAAAAAAAAAGAATAGGCTGTGGCCTGCTGTCTTTGAGGCACTTCAGCTGCTCAAGAGTGCATATTGAAGTGGGCACATCTCAGCAATCACACAGGCAACCCAGTAACACTGAGACCCTTGTATAGTCTTTAGATAGTGAAAGTGAGGATGATGATGATGCCATGTAGTAGCCCTTGGCCCACATACTTTCAACAGTACTAGCATACATACTCTCAACAGTAGCAATTGTATATAGAATTTGAATGTTTTTGTCAGCTATACCTCAAAGGCAAAGTCTTTTGTGGTAACTGACAGGGTTGTTCTGCTCATTTTGTGTGATTACATAAGCACCCCCCTACTTTTCCTGGTTTAGGTTCAGTTCAGGTTCAACCCCTCCCCTCCCTGAACTGAACCAATGTGAACCTGAACCATTGGTTCAGTTCAAGGTTTGGCCTAGACTGTTGAGACGTGACTGTTAAAGTCACATGTCTCATGGGATCTGATTGAGTCAGCCCACATACTATATACAGTATCTGCCCCTTATGGACTTATGGACACTCTGGACTCATATGGACCGTTTTTGTTTATCTTTATTGTTAGATCCATATATGGTTCTTATTGTTCTTTCTATTGTTAAGATACCAGTATTGTCTGCTTTAGGCAGCTATTGTTCTCTGCCATCCAATGGCATTTCTCCCTCTGGTGCACAGACCATTATTAGCTAAGCGTTCTGTATATAAGGACTGCTGTTTTCACCTCTACACTTCAGAGTTCCTTCTACCTCTGAAGTGTAAGTTCTAGTGTTGCCGTGGCTCGGCTCAAATCGGCTGAGCCAGCCAAGCTGAGCTGTTTTAAGCTGAGCCAAGCTGACACATTGGCTCAGGACCAAAATTGGCTCAGCTCAGCTCGCGAGCTGGCTGAGCTGGGCTGAGCCAGGCTCGATTAGGAATGACCAGATTAGGTAGGGCTCGCCTGGCTCGTGAGTACGCGTGAGCAGGCGAGAATGGATTCTGCCTGGCTGAGCCAGGAACGAGCTGGCCAAAAACGGAATATATTTGCTCAACGTGCATGTCCAGTGTCTGCTGGGGCTCTCAGAAGAAAAGTGGGTAAGTCCTCTTTTTTGGCGTCTCCTCAGACGACCTTGCGCAAACTCTGACAAAAATAAAATAAAACATTTGTATTGCTGTAGACTACATAGTATAGAGAATACTTTTTTTTTTTCTATCTACTGCCCGGGTGCAGCTGAGTTGAAGGCATCGCCATCGTTGCCGCGGTGGCGGTGGTGGTCGCCGTGGTGGTTGCGGTCGCCGTGGTGGTGGTCGTAGTGGTCGCCATGGTGGTGGTGGTGGTCGCGGTGGTGGTCGCGGTTGCCGCGGTGGTGGTGGTGGTCGCGGTCATCGTTGCGGTCGTCGCAATGGTCATCGCGGTTGCCACGGTGGTGGTCGTGGTTGCTGCAGTGGTAATCATGGTCACCACGGTTGTGGTTGTCGTCGTGGTCGTGGTTGCAGTCGCCATGGTCGTGGTCGTGGTCGCGGTTGTCGTCGTGGTTGTCGCGATGGTCATCGCGGTTGCTGCAGTGGTGGTGGTGGTTGCGGTGGTGGTTGTGGTTGCAGTTGCGGTCGCGGTCACTGCGGTGGTGGTTGTGGTGGTGGTGGTGGTCGCTGCGGTCATGGTCACGGTTGCCGTTGTGGTTGCTGTGGTGGTTGTGGTCGCCGTGGTGGTTGTGGTCGCTGTGGTGGTTGTGGTCGCCGTGGTGGTTGTGGTCGCCATGGTGGTTGTGGTCGCCGTGGTGGTCGCGGTTGCCGCGGTGGTGGTTGTGGTGGTTGTGGTGGTTGTGGTTGCGGTTGCGGTTGTGGTTGTGGTCGTGGCTGTGGTTGTGGTTGTGATTGTGGTTGTGATTGTGGTTGTGATTGTGGTCGCGGTCGCTGTGGTGGTCGCTGTGGTGGTCGTGGTCGCCGTGGTGGTCGCGGTTGCCGCGGTGGTGGTCATGGTGGTTGTGGTGGTTGTGGTGGTTGTGGTTGTGGTTGTGGTTGCGGTTGCGGTTGTGGTTGTGGTCGTAGTCATGGTTGTGGTCGTAGTCATGGTTGTGGTTGTGGTTGCGGTTGCAGTCGTCGCACCCCAGGGCTGGCGCCATCGCCATGGCTGCCTTGGGGGCTTGGGGGTTCAGGGTGTGGCTATCGCAGGGCAGGTCCTGCCGCTGCCTTGTTACCTGCAAGGGCGTGTGTGGGCGAGTCAGTGAGCCAGGCAAAAAAAAAAGAAGCACTTACTTTGTGGCCAAGAGAGAGGGTGGGTCGTAAACCCGTGCCAGTGGTGCTTGCAAGCACGAACGCAAGTTGTGCAATGCAAGGGCAAGGAATTTTCGCAGCCACCACATGTACGACGCGCATTCCCACGCTCTCGTCTCGGCTCCTGCTGTCTGCTACAGTCTCATCTCTCCTCATCTCTGCCTGATCTCAGCTGATCTACTTCAGCTTGCTTCTTTTATTTTTTTTTGTACTACTCTTGGCTACGTCTACTATGGCTGGATCTAGGAAGAGGGCCCCTTCAACACCCAAGAGGACTCCAAAAAGGCCAAAGACCAAGAAGAGCCAGGTCAAACAGTGGGAGCTTCCTGGTGGTGCTTTGGAGATGTCTTTTCAGCTTGATGGTATGTGCTCATTGTTTTGATGGTATCCATACACTCATATTGTGTTAGTCTCATCCACAGCTGCTCAGACATCAGTTGCCAGTGCCAGACATGTGCACTTTAATCTAGGCTCTTCTGCAGCTTCAGGTGGCCCTCCTGGACCCTCACAGCAGGGAGAGGACCCCTTTGCAGGTTCTTCACCTGCTCAGGCTGCCAATCAAGTGAGTATCTATATTATTAATTTTATAATCATTTTTTAACAAATTTAATACAGGGAGGCCTTAGCTCACCCCAACCTGAGAACTTTGACCTTGGAAATGGGTCAGATGGCTCTCAGGAGGGTGGTGCTAATTTCAATAGCCCTCAGGAAGGCAACTCTGACCCTCCAACTCCAACTCGCCACCCAAGGAGGGCTCAAAAAGCTGGTTCAAGGCTGGGCTCAGGTGATGACACCTTGAGGTTTTTTCAGGCTCTTGATGGGAAGAAACAGTGCAAGTTTTGCTTGTGAGTTTTTTATTCTTATTTTTATTTTTATTTCTAAAAATTATTTTTGTAGGATACTTCATCAAGAGGATGCGTCCATCAAAGTACACTCATATCGCTCCACTACTGCAACAGGTCCTCTGCGGTCCCATCTGCTCAATCACCATGCAGATGAGTGGGTTACAGAGTGCCAAAGACTCAAAATTGAGCTGAGAGGTAAAGAGGGAGAAGAAGCTGTTGCAAGAGTTACTGGAGTTCCTGTAGAGCATCAAGCTAGGTGCCACACTCCCTTCACTCAAGACAACTTTTTAGATGGCCTTGTGCAATTTATTGTTGCCACAGATCAGGTTTTTTATTTAATTTTAATTTTTTTTCCCTATTTAATGTTTTTTTTTTTTTTTAGCCTATGATGATTGTGGAGAGACCAGAGTTCTGCCACCTGTGTCTCCTACTCCACCCTGAGCTGAGTGATGCAGACATCCCTCACAGGACCACTATGCAGAAGCGCATTGTGGAGAACTGTACAGAGGCACTCCACAATTTGTCTCAGCATATTCAGGTAATATTTTATTATTATATCTTAGTGCTTGAGGGCTAACTTCTATTTAGACAAGCTGCCTTGGGAGGGTCTCTTTTACCACAGACATGTGGACAGACCCTGACCTCAAGCCATACATGGCTGTTACTGCTCACTGGCTGGAGCAGATCCAGACTCAAGATGGCCAGCAAAAGCTAACCCTTAGAGCTGACCTTATTGGATTTGTCTATTTTCCTGGGTCCCACACTGGAGAGAGGTTAGCTGAGGTCTTTCATTTTATCATTACTAGGATGGGGCTTGAAAGAAAGGTAATGTCTACTTCATTTTATATATAAATTTCGACTAATTAATTTTTTTTTAAATAAAGATTGGTTGGATAACAACAGATAATGCATCCAACAACAGCTCTATGATGGAGGCACTAGAAACTCAGTTAAAGAAGCAATATCCTAATACTGGGTTTTCTGCAGAGCAGCGCCACATCAGGTAAGTGTCAAACTATTTAATATTTTTTTGCTAACACTTTTTAGATGCTTTGCCCATATTGTAAATCTTGCATGCAAGGCAATGCTTGAGGAAGCAGTTGAACTTGGTTTTGACCAAGTTAAAAGGCTTCAGCAAATTATTGTTTATGTGAGCCTTTCCTTTTTTTTTTCTTTTTTTTCTTCTTTTTCCCTTCTTTTTTTTCGAGTTTTTTTGTCTTTTTGTCTTTTTTTCTTTTTCTTTTTCTTTTTCTTTTTCTTTTTCTTTTTCTTTTTCTTTTTCTTTTTCTTTTTCTTTTTCTTTTTCTTTTTCTTTTTCTTTTTCTTTTTCTTTTTCTTTTTCTTTTTCTTTTTCTTTTTCTTTTTCTTTTTCTTTTTCTTTTTCTTTTTCTTTTTCTTTTTCTTTTTCTTTTTCTTTTTCTTTTTCTTTTTCTTTTTCTTTTTCTTTTTCTCTTTCTTTTTCTTTTTCTTTTTCTTGTTTCTTTTTCCGAGTTTTTTCTTTTTTTCTTTTTTTTTTCTAATTTATTTATAATAGATCCACAACTCATCACAAAGGCGTGATATATTTTCTACAATTGCAAAGGAGTTGAATGTGCCTCCTTTGCAATTAATCCTTGATGTGGAGACCAGGTGGTCCTCTGCCTATTTAATGATCAAGAGGGCATTTATTTTGAGAGAGGTATTTTTTAAGCCATTTAATAAATTCTAATGCTAACTTTTAGTTAGGCAATTGATAGGTTTACTCAGGAGGGAGGGCCAGACCCATTAAATGAGGAAGATTGGAGGGTCCTTGGGGGACTTCAGAGAATTCTTCAGGTGTGCAGACATTTTCTCTCTCTGATTGTCTATTAATTTATTTATTAGATCCCCTTCTGGTATCAGCAATCACTTTCTTATGAGAAGACGCCAACACTTTGTGGCACAGTTGCTGCATTTGAGGGCTTTTTAAAAACCCTGAATGACTTGGCAAATACCTTGGAGACTGAGAGACAGGACATTGGTCTTATTATTGGAAAAGCTTCAGAGAAGATAGTTCCATATTCTATGCAGGCCCTTGACCTTCCAGTATATCAGCTTTCAATGGGTGAGTGGCTGTCTTAATATTCTGCATAATTTCTTATCTCATGTGAACAGTTCTTAACCCTTTGACAAAGCTTGAATGGTTCAAGGAACACTACCAATCAAATGTTTCTGAAGCAGTAAAGCGCCACCTCCTTGATGCAGTGAGTGCTTTTAATTTTATCATGCTACTCTAAAACTAAAATTCTAAGTAGCTCAGACCATTGTACACACCATCTAGAGCCCCTACTAGATCAACTGTACCCCCTCCACCCCCTGAACCATTTGGTGGCATGCAGGCCACTTTGGCAAACCTTGGTATTGGCCCAATGCCTGTCTACAGACCACAGGCAAATACCTTAGAAGGTGAAGTTGATGACTATCTAGCAGCCCCAGTCAAATATGCCAATATTCTTGAGTTCTGGCAGGTATGTAGAATGGTTCATTTTATTAGGGAGTACTGACAGTAGTTGGAATGGCAGGAACACCAGAAAAAGTGGCCAACACTCTTCAAGCTTGCCATGGACTTACTCCCCATTCAAGCCACTTCAGTCCCATGTGAGCATGTCTTCTCAGCAAGCAAGGAGACAGCTAGAGCCAGGAGGAACTGCCTTAAGCCAGGCAGCATGGAAGCCATACAGATACTCAAGTTCCAGGCAAAGTATAAAAGGGAACTCAATTTTACTGAAGGGCTTGGAGAGAAGGATGAAATGGAAGAGCTGGAGGGAATGGAGGCAGTCAGACCAGTTGAGGACTTGAGGGCTTATCTCAGGGGCATTAGTGAGCAGTAGTTTAAAGAGAAATTTATTTGCAACAAGGCTATATACATGTATTTGTACCTAGGAATGAACTACATAAAAGTAGGGGACCTGTGCGACTCACCTGGGGTGGCCAGAGAGGGAAAAGGGGGTGGGAAGAGAAAGGGGGGTGTGGAGGGGCAAGAGGAGGGTGCGTGAGGGCTGTCCAAGGGTGTCCAAGGGTGTCCAAGGGTGTCCGAGGGCCTTCCGAGGGTGTCCAAGGCATCCAGGGGCACCCGATGGTCGTCCAAAGGTGGGCGGGTGCCAGCACCGGCAGTGAGGGTGGTAGCGGTGGCGGCGGCAGCAACGCGAGGGCAGTGGCGGCAGTGACAGCGAGGGTGGTGGCAGTGGCACCAACGGCTGCATGGTGGCCAGAGGAGTGGCGATGGGCGGCGACCAGAGTGAGGGGCGACGAGCAGTGGCGACCAGAGCGAGGGGTGGCGAGCGGCGACGAGTGGCGACCAGAGCAGGCGAGCGGCGGCGAGTGGCAACCAGAGCAGGCGAGCGGCGGCGAGCGGCGACGAGTGGCAACCAAAGCAGGCGAGGGGCAGCGAGTGGCGACGAGCGGTGACCAGAGCAGGCGAGGGGCGGCAAGGGGTGATGAGCGGCAACCAGAGCAGGCAAGGGGCGGCAAGGGGTGATGAGCGGCGACCAGAGCAGGCGAGCGGCGACCAGAGTGAGTGAGGAGCGGTGAGGGGCGATGAGCGGCAACCAGAGCAGGCAAGGGGCGGCAAGGGGTGATAAGCGGCGACCAGAGCAGGCAAGCGGTGACGAGCAGCGACCAGAGCAAGCGAGGGGTGGCGAGTAGTGATGAGCGGTGACGAGCAGCGATGAGCAATGACCAGAGAGAGCGAGTGGCGGCGAGTGGTGACGAGCGGTGGTGAGGGGCAGCAAGAGCACATAAAAGGCCAGAGGTCGGCAGGTGGACAATGTGAACAGTGCGCAGACAGCACACAGACCTCTGGCCAGTTTGTGCAGAGGAGGGACGATGGGGGGGGGATTCGAATCTTCAGAGCTTCAGACCCAGGGCTTGACTTGTCTGTACAATTTGAGGGTCGAATTCACACGCGTTAGACCTCCAGTGTGGTTTCGTTGGCTTGGCTGACTCAGGCTACCCAAAAAGGTACAATTTCTAATTCGTACTTTTGGGTGGCTTGAGCTGGCTCAGCCTAGCTTGAGCCAGCTCAATTTGGAGTGGCTCAGCTCAGCTCGTCCTTTTTTGGTCGAGCTGTGCTTAGCTGAGCCAAGCCAAGCTGAGCCGAGCCATGGCAACACTAGTAAGTTCCCCTTTTCTACCTTACTCCTTCACCTTTACTCATAAGACATTCTATAGAACTTGTCTGTCTCTAGGTGTGTAGTAACGGTATTAGAGTTCCTTCTACCTCTGAAGTAACTTGTCTGTCTCTAGCTGTTCAAGCTTATCTCTTGCTTGTTAGTTCTGCACTTCAACATAGACCCCTGAACCAAACTAATGGTCTGGTTTGGGGTTTAGGAAAAAAGGCCAAAGAACCAAACCAAACCAAACCTTACCATCACTACTTGGTCAATCTTAGTGTTACGTTTCGATTCGGACGGACTGATAGTACGACTTGGGACCCTTACTGTACCGGTTGCAACTACGGTGGTAAGGTATATTAGTTGCAGACTTACCTACGGTGATATGGTGGTGCGATAGGCGATACGAGTACGATAGCTGACTGAGCGGTGCCTTGGTGACTCAATACTAGTACAGGTACTGGTAGTTGTGGTGTCGAGATATTTACGCGATACATTGGACGCTACTTTACGGTGACTCATAGCAGCGCTTCAAAGCCTGCTCGACTTGTATTTATAGTGTCTCGTGAAGACCAAGATACGCCATCTTGGTCTTCTTGAATCGTCACTTGTTCCTTTCCTTCTCTCTCTATCTCGCGTCCAAGCTTCAAACCCAGAGCTAGTAAAAGTCTTGCCGGTGTACCTCCGAGTATTCACAAGAAGCAAGAGCACGGGCCTCCGTGCCGTCGTGTCAAGACTAGAGTCATTCGCTAAGTTGTTATCGCCATTCCGAGCTCAAGTTGAGCTAACGTCGTGATGGCGTTACACTTAGTAGCATCAATATCAATGACAGCCAAATCTTGGGTTACTGCTTGGTGCTGGCACCAATGACAATGGGAGGAGAAAGAATGACATGACCCAAGATGTGGCTCTGCTCAGTAGCCCAATGAGTTGAGATTTTATGGTGGAAGGCAGTGAGAGCTGTCATACTTTCTGCTGCCTCATCTAACAGACTCTGATATTCCTCACACTTCTTCTTAGTCTCCTCATTATCCTCTACTATCATCTTGATAGATATCCTGTAGTTTTTGATATTGTCCTCCTGCTTGTTGATCTTGGCCTCAATGGAGATGAGGTACTGCTTAAATGATACATCACTGAAGATGAGGACATCATGGTGGCACTGGCTTTTCAACTTGCACTCTAAAAGACTGTTCTCTTTGTCTGCACAGAAGACTACATGGCAAGTGTAATGGTATGACTTATCATAACAACTAGACCAAGGAAAAGGTAAGTGAACTGAACTGAACTGGTATACACCCAAGCCTAGCATGGAGACAAGTTATGCACCAAATGTACAATTACAGTGGAGAGGCCCAAAATGTGAAGCTCTTATGCAGAGACTCAAAAGGGCAGTGGTCACACTGTGGCATGCTGAGTGAAGAACCAAGAGGACAAGTTGGTTCCACTCAAGATGCTACAGGGAGGTTTATATACTATGCTGCAGCTGAGTCTGAATGCTATAAAACCTTGTTACTAAAGATACAGTCATGAGAAATGACTCAGACCCTAGCATGTTGCTTCAATAATAGCCTTATTTATAGTGCTGATTGATGCACTGTCATCAAGGTTGTAACATCATCATGATGTCAGCTTGACTTAAGCAAGGATAGGGTGACAATGGACTTAGCAGATCATAAGTATAGTGTATGGCTCGTAGGTGTGAAGCAGATACTCAAAGGTATCATCTGCACAAAGGCAATACTCAGTCTGTACTTGGTTTACAAGATGGGTGATTGGTCTTGATAGAAAGAGAGAGAGAGAGAGAGAGAGAAAAGGAGCAGAGAAACAAGTGACAATTGAAGAAGACCAAGATGGCATATCTTGGTCTTCACCTACTATCTTAAATACAGGTTAGGGCAGGCTTTGAAGCACCGTCCACAAAGTGTCTGACAAATTGCATAAGTAGAGCAAACCCTAGTACAACTACCACTAGTACTAGGATCGAGTCACTGCTTATCATACATGTGTTGTATCCACCTGAAGTCTGTGACATATTACACCTTACCAAGAGGAGTCACAACCCAATAGGTAAGTGTCCACAACCCAAATGTAACAAAGGTTGATACTTATAACATGTCACTCTTATCTTATAACTATTGATAAGTGACCTGTACACACTTAGTGGCTCTAAAGGACTTGCAGATACAGAACTGCTTTAAATTAGATATACAGGACATGTAGATTAGATATTTGATCTGTACAATCTCAGACTTCTTGTATATCATTATCTATGATATCATGGATCTAGACTCTGCATTGCACTCAATGCCTTTATACTTTCCCTTTGTTCTTATCTTTATTATGATGTCACTATGATATCATTTGCTTCTGAACTCTCCTTGTTTTTTCTGTCTTGTTCTTAATGCATCCACTCCTTTGTCTGATTGTAGAACAATAACTACCTTGTACTATATGACTTGTGTTACTTTCCTTGTACCAGTGTCACTCCCTAAAAGTGTATAAGTAGAGTATCATGTATGCTTCTGGCCCACATCAGTTTCCCTCTAATTTGTGTGCCAGGTATGTTCCTTCCAATGTATCAGTTTTTCTCTGATTTGTGTGCCAGACAACCCCTTTGCTTCACTTGCAAGACTCCCCTCTGCTGCTTTCAGTTGCCTCTCATATCTCACCACAGTCCCCTAATCTACTGTGAGTATGAGTTTAGTCTTTGTTGTTTATCAATAACATCATAACCCTGTAATAACAAGTTCTCAAACTATCTAGACCCTTCCTACTTATCTACAAGTAAGAAAAGTGACTTAGAAAGGTAACATTCAATAAGGAAGTTACTATCCCAGGGTCATGTGATAAAAGGTGCACATGTTGGTGGCATGTGACTAGCCCTCTTATCATAACTAATGATAAGGACCTAAAGACTTCTGACAAGTGTACATAGCTTATATCTTCACCAAACAAATTCATAAAAATACAGAAAAATAAAGCAGAATAGAGTGTCTGTAACAGCAAGCAGTGACTAGAAGAAGCCTCTTTCTATTGCCACCTTCACTGAGGAAGAATCCTCCATCCTCCACTTCCCTTGGCCCAAGGTGTAAACTTAAAATATATTGGGAGACCAACAGTGATAGTGAGTGGCTCCTGAGCATCTATCATTGGGTTGAAATCGAAAGGGGGAAGGAGGTGGGGACCAGCTGAGTGGATAATCTCTGACTGGTGTATCTCAACATCAATGTCATTGATGCCATAGTCTAGAAGGAGCCCCTTACTAAATGCTCAGCCAGGCATTAGCTGAAAATAACTTAACTTTCACATAGGAAACTCCCAAATGACCACAGGTTATCAGCTGAGTCACTTAACCTCCTGAGATTTTAGGAAGCTTGCTGAATAAGCTTGAGAGAGCTAGAATATGCACTTATTGCACAAAGGGTGGACAAGGCAAAGAGAAAGACATATAGAGGGGCACTCAACAACAGGTTGGCAACAAGAAAGAGAAGATATGCAACAAAGTAGGTGAAAGAGAGATGGCAGAAAATGCACAGCAGAAGGCTGGCAGAGAGAAGGAAACCCACTTGGTTTTGACTGGGCTAAAAGGCCAGAAAGCTAAGCTAAGGAGAAGGGATACAAACTACCTTCTACTTATACTAATCCCTGTCCTAGTTAGAAGTCCAAAACTCTATTACAAACAGTCAGGAATGGATCACAAAATCATACAGTGAGTGAGTAAGCATAAAGCAGTCATGAGTCAGCACAAACCAAAAATCATCAGTCAGCAATACAATCATATGCTTATTTTTGGGATGATGTTTGTAAGGTGCAAATATCACACTGAAACCAGTGCAGTCTTGTTACGCCACTACAGGGGCGTATGGTATGACCTGTACCAAGTCAGTCAAGTTACGGTAGCGCAAGCTCTAGGGCTCGGCTTCAGTAGAATGGTGCACAAGGATCACAAGGACGACAGTCACTTGGATCGTAGAGGAAGGCTAAGACTCGAAGGTCTAGCAGAGGTTGGGAGTCCTTGAGACGAAGGAAGGCACGAAGGCATCCATCTTAGACGAGTGTAGTATTACACAAGAAGTCTAGTCTACTGTACAAGCTAGGTATGACTACAGTTAAATAGAGGTTGTGCTGTATGGTTGTTACAAATAGATGGCGCCATCGCCAGGTCAAGGAATAAAGGGATAGGCATAAAGGGAACAAGGCATGGATATATCAAGGACAAAGGCGAATCACGCGGGGCTGCGCGTGACTGGGAACAAGTCGGAAACTAGCACATGTAAACTTTATCAGAAGGGAACATCGATAAGTAGGGTGCGTGATAGGAACCGAGTAATTGTAAAGTCCGCGTAATTGTACAGGGCTCGTATAGTGTGGGAAAGGAAATAGTAGAGTGTGAAGGAACGAGTCCAAAGGAAATCGTAACATCAAGCCCTTGATCCAGAACCCTTGACCCTCACCCTCTTTTGGGTTATTCCCCTCTCAGCCTCTATGCAGGCTTCCCCTTGACTTCACTCTTATCCTTCTTCTTGCCCAGACAGGTCAGCCCTGTGGCACGTGACTCTTGGACTTAGGCCAGCGAGCTCATCCATTGTCATCTAACTCAGCTACCTCAGTGCAGAAGCTGTTACAGAATGGTCTTTCCCACCTCAACACAGGGGGATCACCACAGCCTAGCTCTTGTGCCTGTTTGGCCACTGTCCAGGTGACAGTGCCATTGTATCAGACCTTAGGAGTTGTTGCACTCAGTGCCAATCCAACTTGGCTATTGACTGTCACATGACAGGAAGCCATCACAGAGGACCACACCCCCAAAGAGGCATGACAATGGTGGCATTCCCGCACAGGCAGAATGGAACTTTAAATCCTATAGTAGTTCTGCTGTAGGGACCAGTCCTGTGCTAGTTCACTATACTCTGGAATATAAATTGGTTTTTTAAAAAAAAAAAAAGCAGAGGTTTGACAGGGTAAGTTGCAGAGAAGCAAGGTAGTCTGGCACACAGCAGAGTGAGAACTGATGTGAACCAGGGTGTACAGGGTACTCTACTTATACTATACAGAGGTGTGACACTAGTACAAGGAGGGTAACATAGAGTCACAGAGTACAAGGAGCATTGTTCTACATACAGGACAAAAGGAGTGTACTAAAGGAGAACAAGGCAACTAGAACAAAGAAAGTCCAGACAAGTATGATATCATAGTGACATCACAATAAAGATAATGCTGTAAAGAGAACAAAGGAGAGAGTACAATGAAGAGTCCGGAGTAGTCCATATGATGTCATTGTACAGTGATGTCATAGTAGTCCTAGATTGTATAGATCAAATCTAATCTACAGAAGTCCAATATATCTAATCTAAAGCAGTTCATGCTGCAAGTCCAGTCTGTATGAGCCACTAAGTGTGTTGATAAGTGACCCTTGTGCACTTAGCGGCTCATATGGACCAGACTTCAATTGCAGCATGGACTGCTTTAGATTAGATATATTGGACTTCTGTAGATTAGATTTGATCTATACAATCTAGGACTACTATGACATCACTGTACAATGACATCATATGGACTACTCCGGACTCTTCATTGTACTCTCTCCTTTGTTCTCTTTACAGCATTATCTTTATTGTGATGTCACTATGATATCATACTTGTCTGGACTTTCTTTGTTCTAGTTGCCTTGTTCTCCTTTAGTACACTCCTTTTGTCCTGTATGTAGAACAATGCTCCTTGTACTCTGTGACTCTATGTTACCCTCCTTGTACTAGTGTCACACCTCTGTATAGTATAAGTAGAGTACCCTGTACACCCTGGTCCACATCAGTTCTCACTCTGCTGTGTGCCAGACTACCTTGCTTCTCTGCAACTTACCCTGTCAAACCCCTGCTTCCAGCCACCCACTGTAACTCACCACAGTCTACTTTGTCACTGTGAGTATAGTTCCTATGTGTGCTGTTCATCACCACACTGATAATCTGAGGCCAAAGTTGCTCAAAAAGCTCCTTGAATACAATGTGATTTGGCACTCTCAGGATAATTATGGTAGAAGCAAGGAAAAGTGATTCAGTAGCTCAGTAGCTATGCTATTGTACATGTAAGCATTAGTCATTGACTAAAATACTATATATGGCAACAGTTGCTGTCATAGTTGTCTTAGTCTTGACCCAACTATTGACTATACCCATTGACTGGCACAACACTGCATCAATTGGCATCCAGGCTGGTCCAGTTTGGGTTTAGACCAAAGTTCAGAACTGGACCTTCCCATCACTAGTACAGTCATCAATTTAGATTGGAGTGTGCACAGTTTCCTCTACCTTCACAAAGGTCACTTAGACATACATTTAAAGAAATAACTCTTTTCTTGTGCATACTATGTACAAACTTTCAAGTGACTGCACTAGCATAAAATTGGACTGGTAGTACTTTTCCCAAGACTTTTCCACATCTTGATCATATGATTCATACCCCAGAATATGATGTTTCTAAACCATTGAAGCCATTTTACTAGTGGTTTGTGGGCCTGGCTCTTAGGCCAGAAGCTGGCCCAAGTCCCCCCCATCTTTACTTTCCAGAGCCACAAGACTTAGGCCTACATATTTTTGACTCCTGATTCACAGTGTTTCCACTTCCCAACATGATTCCCACTTCCCAATGTGATCACCACTTCCTGAGTCCCAGTGCAATCCCCACTTCCCAACATGATCTCCACTTTCCAATGTGATTCCCACTTCCCAACATGATCTCCACTTCCTGATGTGATTCCCACTTCCCCTGTTTTGTGAGTCAATTTACCAGACAATTTGTGCATTGTAGTATTTACTCATAAATACAAGAGTTTTTCTCCACATAGAGAATTGTAGCAATGTCTCCTCATCAACCCACACAGATGATAATTCCCACTGCCAAGCTGAGTGCCAATAATGCAGGTGACTTGGAACTGACATTTCATCGCCAGGCTGTTGCATTAGCCTCTGTGACATTGACAGCCCCCCAGCCAATTAGGACACCAGCTGGATCCTCTCCCCTACTGGAGTCCTCACCACCCCACCAACAGATACAGAGGACCCTTTGTCACCGGCTCCAAGTTCTCACTTGTCACAGGCTTGCACCTCCTCAAAATGTTTTTCTGATGCCCACAAGAGCTGCAAAAGTATTATCACTGTCTCTTCCACTGCCTCCAATGATGCCCCTGATGCCACATCAATGCCCCCAAAGCTCAAGAGGCTGAAAATGTCTGTGTCACAAGGTGATCAGGAGGTTCACACTGATGTCTCCATCATCGACATCGATGATATCGAAGACCCAGAAGATGAGCGACTGAACAAGTCGCATCCCACTGCTGACATCAGGTACTTCTTTATGGCTCTCCCTCGTCTCCCGGGTCAAGCTAAATGACACCATGAGGTGTAACCATTGCAGCGTAAGTCATTCTCTCTCTGTTTTAATAGGTTCTTACAGCAGTAACACAGTCAAGGGATTGGGTGTGCTAAGGTAGAAAAAATCATCATCAGTGAGCACTCGACGCTTTGGTGTCATCTAGCTTCTCTTCACTTCGGTATGTTCTATATCTTCCCTTGGACTGCACATTTTAATTTTTGATTTCTAGCAGTCGGTACAGAATATGGTGCAAAACCAACCACTTCAACTCAATGCTACCAGAAGACACCAAGCAGCGCAGGGAAGCCACTCTGGATACCAGCCTCCAGACTCAACAGACAACTCTTTCTGCCCACTTTAACCCTCAGTGAACCATGGACCTGACCCTGTACAGTGACAGCGCGTTTGAGGCTGCTGCCATTGCGTGGCTCGTCCAGTCTAATCAGGTATGTTATTTTACTAATTTTTCTGCCGTTCTGACCCTCGGTGTTCAGCCAATTCAAGCCTTCAAGAATCCTGCCTTCAAGAAGATGATGGACATCGCATCCCGAGCAACCCATGGCATCACCCTACCGGCTCCCAAAAAAACGCGCAGACGCATCGTTCATATGTTCAAGCAACAAATGTTCTTGTTAAAGAAGCGTCTTAATGTACATGTCCCTACTTGTCAACTCTCTTCTTACTGACTTGCACTCTTTATAATAGGGCCCCACTGTTACCGGGGAAATTAGCCTGACTTGCGACGCATGGCAGGCAGGTAACACTGACTGCATATTTTGCTGTCACAGGTCATTGGATCGAAGAACGCGCTCCTGGTGAATGGACCCTTGAGCATGCGTTGCTCGGTTTCACACAGATGAACTGTGGCCACAGTGGAACTCGGCTTGGGCAGGTCCTGTACAAGATCTGCAACCGGCTCGATATCATTCACAAGGTAAGTTCTCGATTTTTCGGCTCGGTGCTTGTTTGCGTACTCATGTTTCATATACAGGTTGGCCATGTTACATGCGACAATGCCAGCAACAACAACACCATGCTTGAGGAGTTTGCGCAGTGCTATCGCGTCAAGACTGGTGTGGTTTTTGATGTCAAGCGTCGTCAGATCAGGTATGCGCATTCTTTTTGTTATTATATTCGTACTGACTTCACACCGTCACCTATTTGTCTAGGTGTCTTGCACATATAATCAATTTAGCGACCCAAGCCTTGATATCTACGCGCAGCAAGTCCAGGTACTACAGTGGTGATCCCAATGACAACCATGTCCCTGAGGACCTAGGAGCAATCGAGCGAGACGAGGTTGGGATTGTACGGGCCATATGTATTAAGGTATGGTACTTTCATTGGTCGACATTTTTGATACCAAGTGCTAACTTGTGGGGGACCGGGGGTGTAGGCACGCTCATCATCACAGCGAAAGGAAGCCTTCCGGAGCATCCAGACTCGCAATGGTGTACCGGCAGTGAATCTATTACTCGACATGAAGGTTCGATGGAGCTCAACCTATGTCATGCTCTATCGCGCCGAGTCACGTCGGTTGGTGAGTATATTTCATCCTTCACTTGGTTTTATTCTTACTGCTATCAAGGCGGTTGACGAGTTTATCATGGGGCTCGGACTTAAAGAAAAAAATACAGACCAGCGGCAAAGGATTTCCGCTCTTACTTTACATGACGAAGAGTGGACGCGAGTCCGACTTTTTTGCAATATACTCGAGGTAAGTCCACATTCACGGTTATTCAATTCCTACTAACATTTGGTGGTATTTTTCTGACAGCATGCCGACAATGCCCAGCAAGCATTCTCCGTGGCATCAACACCAACACTCCAACTCGCACTCCCGGCGATCGAAAAACTCTACGCGTCATGGGAGAAGGCCTCAACCAAGACACGATAAGGTGGGTGTTTGTGCCAGCACTTACAGCTAGAATGGCCAAGCTTAATAGCTATTATGAGCACTCTGCAGAGTCTGATGCGCATATCATGGCAATGGGTGAGTAATATTTTGTGCATGCCATGGTACATGTGTTCATGTTTGCTGAATGACCATTGTGCTGTAGTGCTCGATCCATCAATGAAAATGTTTTATTTCCGCAAAAACTGGTCGGCTGACCTTGTTTCCAAGGTCAAAGACACTGTCAAAACCAGGGTAGGTATCTTTGCTGTCTCTTTGTAACGCCGTCACAACGTTAGCTTGACTTGAGCTCTATAAACAAGGTGACTGGACTTAGCAAATCACGTCTAAGATGTATGGCACAAAGGCAATCCTAGATGTTCAAAGACACTAGGGAATTGGTGCATTTCAACACTTGGTGAAAGCAGGCTAGAGGAGACAAGATAAGAAGTGATGATTGAAGAAGACCAAGATGGCGTATCTTGGTCTTCACAGGCCAGTTTAAATACAGGAAGAGCAGGCTTTCAAGTGCTGCTATGAGTCACCGTAATGTAGCGTCCAATGTATCGCATAAGTACCACAATCCTAATACTACTACTACCTGTACTAGGATCGAGTCATTCCGTATCTCCTATCTCCTATTGTAAACCCCAAGTCCATGACTAATATACCTTACTGCCGTAGCCACAACCAGTACAGTAAGGGTCCAACACATACAACCGTAACACTCTTTATCAGGTCTAGCTCATGATATTGTCTTGTAGTTTCTTGAATGCTTTAATGCACTGCACAGTGACCCCAGTACTGGGTTAACGCATACCCACAAGACCACCTCAACATGCAAATCATCCTGCCACAACATTGATGACACAGACTCTGAGGATGACACCAACAACTGTGAAGCCATGACACCCTCACCCAATGCATGGATGGATGAGTGGAAGTCCTATCTAAATATGCATGAGGATATACCTGATGGTATGGGAATTGTACACTGGTGGGGGGTATGTATACTTTTCTGAGTCTATCCATGTGTGGTGCATTACTAACACTTGTGTAGGTAAATGGGCCTTGATACCCCACCTGGCGTTCAATTGCCTGTGACTATCTTGCTATCATGGCATCCTCAGTATCAAGTGAAAGGGCTTTCTCTGCAGCTGGGATTACCATCAGCAAGTGCCACAACCATCTTGATGGAGATATTGTTGAGGCTCTTCAATGCCTCTAGTCTCTACTCCATCAAGATATCTCATTGAAAGTTGTTCCATGTGTGGCTAATGAAGAAGAAGCTTTCCTCAATGAAGCCAACCAGCAACCCGCTAACCAAGAGGGGTCTACAACTGAGATTGTTGAGGACACGGAGGACTGGACTTGGGAGGAGGTTGCAGAGGATCATGGGTATGGGGATGGTGACAATGATGACAACACCAACAGTGATGACAACAAGATTGAGCTAGTTTAATAGACTTGCATACTTGCTTAGACACTTGAGATTGTGAACTTCTTGAACAACTGTCATTATTTTATACAATAGCTATTTACATCTGTGATACTACCAAGCCTTGGCCAGCCGAGGCTGCCAGGCTGATGTGGGCCTGAGATGTCGAGGCCAACAAGTACAGTCCCAGTCCCCCCAAATTCCAGGTCTTAAGCCCTCAAGAGATGGGCCTAATGGCAGGCTTTTGGGCTGGGCCAGGCCCACAAACCACTACACTTTACATCACTAGAATGAGCTCAGGGCACTGCCAGTGACTGTGTAGGCAGGCTGCCTCACCTGCAAGTGGCTAGGACTACACCAAAATTGTTGATAAGTGACCCTTGTGCACTTAGCAGCTCATATGGACCGGACTTGCAGCATGGACTGCTTTAGATTAGATATACAGGACTTATAGATTAATATTGATCTGTACAATCTCAGACACCTTGTATTTTGTTATCTATGACATCACTGTACCATGACATCATATGGACTCCTCTAGAACTGTCATTGTACTACACCTTTTGTTCTCTCCTTAGCTTTATCTTTATTGTGATGTCATTATGATATCATTTAAGTCTGGACTTTCTTTGTTTCTATGTTCCTTGTTCTCCATCTGTACATTCCTTTTGTCCACATGTAGAACAATGTCTCTTGTACTATGTGACCCTATGTTACCTTCTTGTACTAGTGTCACACCTGTAAACAGTATAAGTAGTGTACCATGTATGCTCCTGGTCCACATCAGTTCTCACTGCTTGTGTGCCAGACACTTCTGCTTCACTCTTGCTTGACTTCACCCTGTTGCTGCCTTCCAGCCACCCTTCTTATCTCACCACAGTCTACTTTGTCTCTGTGAGTAAGATCTCTATGTGTGCTGTTCATCAAGAATCTGGCACAAGGTCTGTACCTGGTGCAAGATCACATCCACATGCCAGAACATTAGACCCACACCAGACCAAATTAGCAAATTCAGACACAATTTTCATAAACTAGAGACTGACAAGTCTCCTGACACTAGACAAGAAACTAGATTACTAGAGGTACTAGTGGTACTAGGAGGTGCTAGATAGTAGTGGGTCTGGCTCTGCCAACAGAATTACATTTTGCTGATGAATGTGCTGGCACCCAGGCCGAAAGAGTTGCAGTTGACACTAATGTTTGTGAGTAGAGTGAACATTTTGGTCACATAATCAGAGGGAAAAGCAAACCAGGTGCAGAGACGACATTGGAAGACATGTCTGTGCGAGTGTCTGTGCAATGACAAGGGCTCAGAAGCAATCTTGAGAATATACAGGGGCATACTTTGTCATGCCACTGTTGGGGCGTGTGTCGGGTCGGTCTGTAACAGGTCCTGCCTAAGGCAAAGGATACTGAGTTGGTCCACTGCTGAGCAGAACGGCACCTAAGTCTGTGGGTGTTCCTTGATATAGCTCAAGGCAACAAGGCTTCAGAGAAGAGGGCTGTGATAGAGCTGAGAGGAAAGTACTGAGGGGACTAGACAGTATATTGACGAAGCCAAAGCTAAGGAGATACAGGGTATAATACAGGGTTTATATAGTCCATGTCTAGGGATGCCAGCAAGGCGATACAATGCCAGCAGAACAGATGCCAGCAGAGCAGATGCCAGCAAAGCAGATGCCAGCAGAGCTAGGAAGCGAAGGAGGGTGGAGCAAAGAAAAGAAGAGAGAAGATTGGAAAAATAAGGGGCATTCATGACATTACCCCCATTCTAAGGGGTGACTTCCACGTCACCAAGTCGAATGGCGTCCGGATGCATGTCATAGAATGCCTGTACAAGGTCAGGTGCATGGAGATTGCCATGGGGTTCCCAGGTGTTGTCCGCGTTGGGATACCCTTTTCATTTGACAAGGTATTGGAGCTGGTTGCGACGTTGGCGTGAGTCCCAAATTTCTTCGACTTCGTACTCTTCTACCCCATCGATAAGGTCAGGGGCTGGTCGTGAGAAGTTCGGGCCATGTTCCACAGTTTCTTGATAAGGGAGAAGAAGGGATGCATGGAAGACATTATGAATCTTCCATGTTGGTGGGAGCGCGAGTTGATAGATGACGTGGGAAATGACTTTAGTGATGGGGAATGGGCCATAACGCTTTGGGGCTAGTTTGGCGGTGGGGTGTGATGTGGCAAGGTTCTTTGCTTCTAACCAGACCAGATCGCCTTCCTTGTATGGAATGAAGGAAGAGGGGACCTTAGTGGTCGCTTCTTGAGCCGCTTTGATGCCTCGTTGTGCCAGCATGCGTACATCTGTGATGGCTGCAAGTCGTTCATTGACAGATGGGGCATCATAATTGGTGATGTGGGCACCAGGAGTGTGGGGAGTGTAACCCATGAGGAGGTCAAATGGTGTTTGACATGTAGTGGCGTTCGGCCAACTGTTATGCGCAAACTGAGCCGAGGGGAGCCAATCCACCCAATCCGTCTGCTGTCCATTACAGAAGAAGTGCAGGTACTGCTCTAACCACTGGTTAGAGCGTTCGGATTGGCCATCAGTTTGTGGGTGATAGGCGGTGGAGATGTTCTGTGTGATGCCCAAGGACTTGCACAGTTGTCGGGCGAAGGCTGAGGCAAAGCGAGGGTCTCTATCAGTGATAACGCGAGTCGGTAGTCCAAAGTGGGGGTAGACGTGGCGGTGATAAAGTGCTGCCACTCCTGGGCCATCGATTGATTCCTTACAGGGGATAAACAGTGTTCCTTTGGTGCAATCGTGGTCTGTGATTGTTAAAATGGAGTCAAACCCATGAGAAAGGGGGAGTTTGGTAATGAAGTCCATCGTCACTGTTTCGAATGGTTGCGCTGAGGGGTTGGTAGTAATTGGAAAATGTGGGGGTCGTGGTTGATGGGAGATGACTTTGTTTGCCTGGCAAGCAGCGCAGCCCTTAACATAGGCTATAATGGTGTTCCGCATTCCTGGCCACCAGTTGTCACGGATGCTCTATTTTCGCCTTATTTTTCTGTCTTTTTACGGATTTATTTGGCAGAGATATAAGTCTCCAACGTTGTGTCAAACATCCAAGTCCTTATCATTAGATATGATAAGATGGTTAGTCACGTGATGCCAACATGTGCACCCACAAGCACGTGACCCTGGGATAGTAACTTCCTTATCAGGAGTTGCCTCTTTAGGTCACTTTCCTCATTAGTATAGCAGTTTCTCATTGGACGATAAGCAGGGAACATTCTAGATAGTTCTAGACTACGTTGTCATAGGGTTGTGACTCATAGATAAGGACACGTCATGGTTCTGTCAGCGTTAATGACTGTGCATCAGTCAGCACAATAGATAACGCTATTATTAGACACGACGCGTCAGCGTCTGACTCATTACTATTACACATACCTTTAGTAACAAGGTTCCGTAGTAATTCGAACTCAGCCGCAGCATAGTATATAAACCCTCATGTAGCGTCCTGAGTGGAACCAACTTGTCCTCTTGGTTCTCCACTCAGGTACGCATTCCCTTGTATTCCCTTACTCTTCACCAATGTTAACTTGTCCTCTTGGTTCTCCACTCAGCGTGCCACAGCGTGATCACCTGACCTTTGGACTTGCATAAAGTCCTCACGTGTGTCTACTCTCCGCTGTGCCTGTACGTTCGGCGCGTGACTTGTCTCCGCGCTAGGCTTGGGTGTGCTCCCAGTTCAGTTCGCTAACCTTCACCTTGGTCTAGTTGTAAACGATAAGTCATACCGCTACACCAGTAGTCACATGAAACAAGGGCATGTGTGTTGGCGATTTCTGGGTGGCCAGTGCTAGGGGAGTCATGATAAAGGGAAATTACCCCCCTCCTAAGAGTGGGGTCTTCCACGACCACAAGGCAAGTGCTGCGCCACCAGGAGCCATCAGAGAAGGAGAGTCTGTAGGGGTCCTTCCAGCGCAGGATAGTGGGAAGGTGTGACTGTTGGAGGGCATGGGCAGTTTGTTCAAGCGAGGAGAGCTGAGTGGCACAGGCAAAGAGTGGTGCAGGGAGGACAGTGATGTCCTGGTTGTCCATTGAACCATCATCATGGTCGGGCTGGCGAGAGAGAGCATCAGCACGGTTAGTGGCACCGGGTTTGTGGACAAGCCGCAGATTGTATTCTCCAAGCAAGGGGATGTAGCAGGCGACGTGTCGGTTGATCTTGTGGGGCTGCTTGTAATACTGAAGGTTTGCGTGATCGGTGTAAATGGTAATGGGGTGTGGGGAGCCAAGGAGGAAGTGTCGCCACTCCTTGAGAGCAGTGATGACGGCAAGCAATTCACGATCGTGAATGTCGTAGTTACGTTCTGCCTCATTGAACGTCTTAGAGTGGTAAGCGATGGGTCGGAGCTTGTTGTTAACATCACGCTGGTACAGGATGCCGCCCGTGGCGAAGGCAGAGGCATCAACTTCAACTTCGAAGGGGGCACTCAGGTCAGGCTGCCAAAGAATTGGAGAGCTGGTGAGAATGTCGACGAGCTTATCAATCACCGCAGTGCACTCAGGTGTCCAGATGAAGGGGCAGTCCTTCTTTAATAGATTAGTGAGTGGTCGAGCGATGTTGGCAAAACCTGGGATGAAGGGTCGTTGGTACCCAAAGATGCCTAGAGTGCTGCGCACTTGTTTGACTGTTTTGAGGGTGCGAGGCCAGTCTCTAAGTCCAGCAAGCTTAGCAGGGTCGGCTTCGATTTTGTCGCCTTCAAGAATGAGGCCAAGGTACTCAACCCTTCGCGCCTCAAAGGTACATTTTTCGGGTTTGAGGAAAAGGCTTTCTCATTCCAATATGTCAAGCACCTCATGGACAATGGAGCGATGAAGAGGGAGGTCGTCTGGAGTGGCGATGAGGATATCATCCATATAGTCAAAGACGTAACGGCGACTCTCCACCTTCAGCTGGGTACGCAAGATTGTGTCCATCATGGCCTGGAAGGTGGAAGGGGAATTCATTAACCCAAAGAACATGACGCATGGCTCAAATAGTCCTTCTTCAGTTTTGAAAGCTGCTTTCCATTCATCGCCCTCCTTAATTCGTACATTGTTGTATCCCCACCTGATGTCAAATTTGGTGTAGAGGCGGCTGCCTCTAAGACCTTCGGTGAGGGTTTTAATGAGGGGGAGGGGATATGTATTTCAAATAGTATGTTGGTTCAAGCGTCGATAGTCCTGAACAGGTCGCAGTTTCCCATCCTTTTTCTTAATGAAGAAAAAGGGGCTGGCATAAGGGGAGTGTGATGGGCGAATGTATTGCTTTGCCAAGTGTTCATCTAGGAATTTTCGTAGTGCCCCCCCGTTCATCTTTAGTCAGGGGATACACTTTACAGTCGAGGGTGGCAGGCACGTCTGGGGCGAGCTCGATTGCATGATCCCAGTCACGTGATGGTGGGAAGCGTTGAGACTCCGCTTCGGAGAATACCTTGATGTGGCGGTGGTATTCGGCGGGGATCGAATCCTCAGTTAGTTTCGCCTTGTCTTTGTTCGCTTCGATGGCCCATTGCTGGGCCATGTTCGTGCCGCGGATTGCTCCCCCTTCTGGTATTCTGATATGCAGCTCGTCTCCAGCTTCCCAGGGATCGATAGCATCTACCAGTGACCGCCACTCGTTAAAAGCGGCGGCCCTCACAACCAGATAAGGTGTTATTGCCTGGTGTTGACCCGTTTCCGTTACAGGGTTCGTTTTTTGCGTTTGATTGTCGATCGGCTTCGTTTCCGAGCTATAGGGGTTGTCCTGGACCACGAATGCGTCTCCCCGGTCAGGGGCTTCGTCTTGGATCGTGGTAGGTCGGCGCGCTTTTGGTACAAGGAGGGTGGACAGGTAGAGGGGTTCCGGGGTGAGTACTCCTTGTTTCCAGTCAATCGTGGGTTCAAATTGCTGAAGCCAGGGATATCCTAGCAGGATGTCGTCGTTCCCTAGGTCGGTAATATAAAAACGTTGGATCGTTTGTTGATTTCCGAGTCGCACTTTCAATGCAACGTATTTGTCAATTCGTCCTGCACGGTTTTCGGTGCCATCGACATTTTGAATTGTTCGGGGCATGGTAAGTTGTCGTGTAGGGAGTTTTAGTCGTTGAGCGACTCGAGAGTGGATGAAATTTTCGGTCGTGCCACTGTCAACCAACGTGATTTTGGCCGTTTCGCAAGTAGATTGGAAAATGACTGATATTTGCAGACTATTTCGTCAGCATACGTACATGCTGTCTACTTGGAAGGCTCAAACCCAGGCCGTGGGATTTGAGCTGGTTAAAAATCCTCGTCCGTAAAGAGGGCATCGAGGATGGCCTCTTTCTCGTCGTTTTTCATGGCGCGGACCTGGGCGACGAAACGATCGCCATTCTTCTTGGGTTGGGTCGGCGCGGAGGTGCTGGGAGCGGGTGCTACTGGTGCTGAGGTTGGTTCGACTTCGGCGATGCGTGCGGAAGTCGTATTTCCACGGCGATTGTTGTTCTGGCGAATTGTCGTCGTCCCACTTCCAGCTTGGCCGGTCGATCGTTTGGGCAATCGCGTGATAGATGTCCTTTTCCGAAGCAGTGGAAGCAACGGCCTTCCGAGCGGCAACGTTGCATTTCTTCATCAGTCAGCGCGATGCGAGCGCGATCGACATCCATCGCATCGGGATCGCGGATTGGTGTCGTGGTCTGCTGATCGGGTTGGCCATTGGTGCGTCGTCCTCCTCCATGGTTGCTATTCGAATTAAACAGCTGAAACCATTCCTGCTTAGTCTTTCCACCAATCTTTTCGCCTCCGTCGTTGAGGCCAATGCGAGCGCGAAGCATCGCGTACTTTCGTTGCTCTTTTTGGGCTGATTCGACCCATTGTGTGAAGGTTTCAGGGACTGTATCGCGTTTTAGGATGGCCGATAAGAGGCCACATGGCAATCCTCCTGAATAGAGGTCGACTGTTGCTGCGGCGTCAAGTGCGTATCCTGCCTTCGCGGCAAGGTTCTGGAACGTGGTGGTGTACATGTCAAGGTCAGCTCCTTTCATCTGGAGCGCCTTCAGGAGCTGGTAGGCATCCTGCTTCTCGGTAACGTTGGTGTAGGCTGATTTAAAGCTGGTGACGAAGTCGTTCCATAACGACTCTTCAGTTTTGGGGGTAGCTGCTGCGGTTGTCGTGCCGTTGACTTTCGCGCGCAGTCCTTCCAGTTGGGTGTCAACCCAGTCGTCGACATTTGGTCCGTGAATGAAGGACAGTGCGAGGAATACACGCTGGTAGGGTGATCGGATAACTGACGAATCTTCGTTCATACCGTGATATAGGTCAAATTCCCTCAGGAACTTCTTCGACTTATCGCGGGAGCCATCAAATATGGTGGGGGCATTGCCGCTGAGCTTCCCCCCGGAAGAGGTGTTAGCTGCGGATCCGGAAGACATCGAGGGAGCTGATGGGGTGATAACGGGTGGTGCGGTGACGGTGAGAAGAGGTGGGAATACAGGTGAGACCAGCGTAGATGCTGTTGCAATCTGATGCCAAAAGTCGGGAGCGTCAATTGGTACGGTTTCGAGTGCTGTGGTAAGTTCGTCTGCTGATGTTTCGGCAGTGTAACGCTGTCACAGCGTTAGCTCGACTTGAGCTTGGATGAAAGGCGACTATGACTTAGCTAATCACGCCGAAGGCGTATGGCACGAAGGCAATTCTCTAGATGTCTGAAGACACTAGGCTTATGGGCGGCACTCTATTGCTTAGTAGAGGCAGACGAGAATGAAGACGAGAAGTGACGATTGAAGAAGACCAAGATGGCGTGTCTTGGTCTTCCACAGCTATCTTAAATACACAAAGAGCAGGCTTTCAAGCGCTGCTATGAGTCATAGTAGAGTAGCGTCCGACGCATCGCGTAAGTAACTCAATCCTAGTACTACTACTATTAGTATTAGGGTCGAGTCAGAGTTCAGTCAGCAATCACTAGCAATCTCCTATCACACCACATTGTAAGGGCCTAAGGCCGTGAGTCCGTGACTAATCTACCTTACTGCCGTAGTCACAACCGGTACAGTAAGGGTCCGTCATACGAAACATGAAACGTGACATCACCCCCTTTCTAGAGTGAGGCTCCAGACTCACTGGAAGTCGCGTGCTATCCAATCACGTTGTTCTTCTTCGATGCGTCGAAATATGTCCGTGTGCTCCAAACGGTAGACGCAGTCCAACTTGTCTTCGCGGGCGACGAGAACCATGCCGCGAAGCTGGCGGATACGTGCCTGCAGGCGCGTTTCCTCGTGAGCTGCAGCGCGATAGCGCGTCACCTCCGCAACCAGGGATTCATCCCCTATGCGGTTAAGGGCGCGGTCAGTGAGTTTGTCGGCGGCGAGGATGACGAGATCCTCGTGGGCAATGAAGGCGTGGTTCGCGGCCGAGAGACGTGGGGTGGCGTAGAGGGGTTTGCCATAAAGATAGGGGGATCCCGGGATAACTCCCAGGACAAAAGGATTCACACCTCCGACGATCTGCACATGACTCGCCTGCAGCTCTACTCCGTCCGGCCCGGTGATGGGGAAGTGAATGTGATGGGGTTGTCGATTCGCCCGGAACCCTTCAGGCGCAAGGACCTGTGCCGGGTCGTCGTCTCGCGTAATGGGGGTGTGTAATGCGACGCCGGGCAGTCGCACACGTCCTCGAGACATGGGGGTTCCGTCGGTGTGCAGGAGCCACGGGGTGATTCCGGGATCAGCAGAGTCGCGGTTCGTTTGAAGCAAGGGGTGGCTGACCGGGTAGTAATCTCCGTCGTCATGGTCAGCTTGGTCCGGCATCGCTGCCTGCGCTGCCGCAACTCGCTCAATCTCTCCTGCGCCAACCGCAACTGTTCTCTGGCCCACTCCTGAGCTGTCTTCCACCAGACCTCCTCCGCTTCCATCTCCGCTTGGTCCTTCGTTAGATCGATCGGTCGGGAAAACTCCCCTAATACCGATAAGAGTGTCGTCTGGGGGGATGATTGCGATGGGTTCCCGTGCCCTGTCGTCGTCTCGGAAGATGTGAGGGACGGCATGCTGCTCGTCGCTGGGCTGGCGCGTGGGGTCTGGGAACCTCTGTAAGAGGCCAGCCCACTCTTGAGCGGTGATATGCCCCGTTCACACGTTTGCAGGTGTGTATGGAGTGAGCTGGACCGTTGGAACCACGGTTTCTTCGTCGTCTTGGACGAGGGCGGCAGCGTCTTGCGCGACTTGGTCGAGGAGGATTGCCGTGGTGACATGTCTGAGAGGAGAGGTGGGCATGGAAGTGTAAGAGGATCGGAGGTATGAGTGATACTCTCCCTGACGCTCCTCTGGCTGGCTTTTAAGGCGTTGCGCGACTGTTCGGGCCGCCAGATACGCCTCTATTGCTTCCAGAGCGAACACATCGTCCTTGTTGACCCACTGGTTCTCCGAGTCGGGGTATCCCTTCCATTTGATGAGATATTGAAGCTTCTTGCGGCGGCCGAAATGCCGTGCATCCAGAACAGCCTCAACCTCGTATTCCTCTTCTCCTTCCACAAGATCCGGTGGTGGTCGTGGGAAGTTTTCGCCATGCATGGTTGTGCTTTTGTACGGCGTAAGGAGGTCTATGTGAAATACCGGGTGGATGCTCCACTGCGTGGGAAGTTCAAGGCGGTAATTGTATGGGGACATCACCTGGATCACTTTAAAAGGGCCGTGGCGTCGCGCCGCGAGTTTTGCCGTAGGCTGATTGGTTCAAAGGTACTTCCCTTCTAGCCACACTTGGTCGCCTATTTGATATTTCAGGGTGTTTCGATGTTTCACCCAGCTATCTTGGGCCTTTTTGATAAGGGTCTGGGCTAATTGTCGCGCTTCTTTCAACTGCGTGAGTCTGGTGACGATGTGTGGGATAGGGGATGGCTTATCCGTCCAATCCGCTATCGGATTGTAACCCATCAGCAGCATGAACGGTGATTGTTTTGTGTGCTCGTGGGGCCAGTTGTTGTGAGCGAATTCTGCTACGGGGAGATATGCCGCCCAGTTATCTTGACGCTCGTTGGCCCAGAACCGTAGATATTGTTCCAGCCACTGATTGGTCCGCTCCGATTGTCCATCCGTTCGTGGGTGATACGCTGTGGAGACGTTCTGTTTAATACCCAAAATTCGGCATACTTCTCTGGTAAACTTGGACGTAAATCGGGGGTCGCGGTCGCTGATAACTTTACGCGGTAATCCGAATCTTTTGAACACATGGTGGACGTACAGGGTAGCGGTCTCTTCCGCCGTGATTTCTTCGTTGCACGGGATAAATATTGACGCCTTGCTGCAGTCATGATCTGTGATGGTGAGAATACTATCGTAGGACTGGGACATCGGCAGTTTGGTGATAAAGTCCAACACAATGGTGTGGAAAGGGGGAGCGTCCATTACTGCAGTGATGGGGTGCAACGGCGCGTGCGTCGGTCTTGTGTTAACTTTGTTTCGCTGACAATCAGCACACCCCGTAACGTATTCGTACACGTCTCGACGGATCCTTGGCCACCAATAGTGTCGTTCTACGATTCGTTGGGTCCTGCTGATACCTGGATGTCCATGAACGGGAAGATCATGGTGGTCGTGTATTATTGCCCTGTATGCGGACATAGGCTCAGTGACCACCAGTCGTCCATCCTTGTACCATTCCCCTTCTATCTTCTTCAGTTGATGGGCGTCGACCCACGCTTTAATGGTACTTGGGTCTTGTTGTTGTCTCGGCGTTTGCAACATCGGATGTATTTCCAGGGCGCGTGCGGTATTAGCAGCTCGTACGAACACTTTGGGAGGTAAGACCACCACACCTTGGTTGTCCCCCTCCCCTTGATCGTAATCCGGTCGTCTGGATAGGGCGTCTGCTCTTCCGTTGTTCTTCCCCTTGATATGATGGATCTCAAAGTCATATTCCATCAGTTCTAGTACTTCTCGGGCAACCCTTCTGCTGATCTTTTGCAGAGTCTTCCAGTACTGGAGATTGAGATGGTCCGAGAATATCTTGATTTTATGTGGAGACCCGGCGAGCAATGGTCTCCAATGTCTGAGGGCTTTGACAATGGCTAGAAGTTCCAAGTCGTAGATGTCGTAGTTTCGCTCGGCTTCGTTGAGCGTGGCTGAGTAGTATCCTATTGGGTGTCTGCGACCATCATCTTTCTTTTGCAAGAGTACGGCACCCACCGCGAACCCTGATGCATCAACTTCTAACTCGAATTGGTCTTGTAGATTGGGATGCGCCAGCACCGGTTCCTCGGTGACGAGGTGTTTGAGGATTTTGAATGCGCGATCTTCATCATCCGTCCATCGCCATTCCGTATCCTTCCTTGTTAGTCAGTTTAGTGGTCGTGCGTGAGTTGCGAAACCGCGGATGAACAGGCAGTAAAAGTTGCAAAAACCCAAAAATGACCGTACGTCCCTAACTTTGGTCGGCGTTGGCCAGTCTTTGATGCCGCGAACTTTTACCGGATCCATACGTGTCACCCCCCTTTCAAGGATTACCCCCAGGTAATCCATTCGTGGTTGATGAAATAGGCACTTCTCGAGCTTGAAGTAAAGGTCGTGGTCTTGGGCGACACGGAGGACGTCTGTTACAGCAGCGACGTGGTCAGCCATCGTAGAGCCCTCCCGCGTAGCGATCCCGATGTCATCCATGTAGACGCGGATGACGGTCCCCCGCAATTCGTGTTTGGCGATAGTATCTCGATAAATGTGATTCATCATGGTCTGGAAGGTGGCCGGTGAGTTGGTGAGGCCGAAGAACATGACCGTAGGTTCGAAAAGACCAAATTTGGTTTTGAAGGCCGCCTTCTCTTGGTCACCCTCCCATATGCGGACGTTGTTATACCCCCAGCGAATGTCAAGTTTCGTATAGATGTGAGCATTGCTGAGGTCGTAAATGAGGTCCTGGATGAGGGGAAGCGGGTATTGATTGCGTATGGTATGTGAATTAATGACCCGATAATCCTGTACGGGGCGCAGTTTTCCGTCCTTCTTTTTAACGAAGAAGAATGATGATGCGTACAGGGAGATAGAGGGTCGCAGGTACCCTTGTTGAAGCTTTTCATCCAGGAATTCCTTAAGCTTCCCCTCCTCTTCTTGCGTTAGTGGGTATATTTTACAGTCTATTGCGGAGGGGGTCCCTGGTTTGAAGTCTATAGCGTGATCCCAGGGCCTGGCTGGGGGGAATCGTTGGGACGCTTCTTCGCTAAAGAGCCTTTCGAAGGCTTTGTATGCTGCCGGCAATTCTACGGGGCTCTCTTCTGTTTTTGCCCGGATGGCCAGTTCGGTAGACATAGTTGCCCGCAAGTACGTGTCTCCTTCGTCCATATCGAGGATGATTTCTTCCTTTTCGTCGTTAGTGAGCGTGGCTGCGATAACAATATGACGACTCGGACTGTCCTGTGTGCTGATTACGACTGGCATGATTTCTTCATGTATCACTGTGTCTCGCCAGTTGATGGTTGGTTCGTAGGTTGCCAACCAAGGGTATCCCAGAACAATTTCTTCGCTACCGAGGTCGGTGATAAGGAAGCGCATGGTTCTGTGATATCCTTTGGCGTATACGTCTAAGTCGGTAACATGAGTAATGGACCCAGCTTTATTTTCCGTGTTGTCTATATTCCAGATTTTTCGTGGTTGTGGCAGGGGTTGGGTTCTGATGCCTAGTTTTTTGACGAAACTCGGATGTATGAAATTGTCGGTTGCCCCTGAGTCAACCAATGCTTTTATGTCAGCCATTCGGTAATTCGTACGAATCGAGACTGGAATTCGAAGAGAACGAAAGCGCGTCATGATTACAGAATTACAATTTAAAGCCCTCACCCAGGCCGATGGGTTCAGGCGCTCCGAAAACCCTCTTTCCCCCATAGATCCTGTAGTATTAGATCTTTCACCTCGTCTGGGGCGTTGGCTACCCCCGTGAGCCATTCCTTCGCTCGTTCTTCTGCTGTCTTGCTAGTTGAAGCAGCCTGTATCTGGGCAGGCGGCGTGTCTTGCATGTAGTAATCGGTCTCCGTCATCCGGACATTGGAGGGTCCGGGCTCTTGTGGTCACCACTGTCGTGGCTGTCGCGGATGGGGGCAATTTCGTGAGAGATGGCCCGGTGTGTTACAATTGTAGCACAGGACTGTCCTTAGGTCTCGCCGCATTCCTCCTCTTCCATGTCCCCTTACCCTGGGACCCCCCCTTGGTGGGAACGGGGGCAGGTTAGTGTATGGTGGTTTGCCGTAGTCGATCTTGTCTGACCCCGCCAGCCTTGCTTTTGCTCGATCGGCGGAGGTGTCCATCGCCCATGGATTGGCGAGATTTTGTGGGACGCTCCAATTGGTGTTGCCTGTTTTCTTCGGCTTGTTGTCCTTGTATTCGTCCACCCTGGCTCTGATGTGGATGTAATTGCGCTGTCGGCAAAGCATTGCCCGTTTCCATTCGTCGAAGGTTTCTGGCTCGTCTAAGTCGTAAGTTTTTTCATACAACTTCTTGGGTAGCCCCTTCGTGAAGAGGTCAATGGTTTGTGGGTCGTTGAGACGATAGCCAGCTTTCCTGGCTGCTTCTTCGAATTCGTTGACGTATTTGTCGATGTCGCCGTCGACCATTTTGAGCCCCTTTCTCAACAGGGCTTGAGCCTGTTCTCATTCAAGGGTGTTGATGAACCTTTGGTTAAACCCCTCTGCCACTGCGTTCCATAAATCCCGTGTGTATTGATCTATTCCTCGTTGTATTTGTCGGTTGAGCCACTTGAGGTAGGAGAGTACCCATTCGCTGACGGATACTCCCTTGATGTAGGAGAGGAAGAGTAGGCATCGTCGATAGTCATTGCGCATGACGGGGGTGTCGAGATTCATACCCCAGTAGACGTGCCATTGTGTGAGGAATGAGTCTACCTTGGTGCAGTCTCCATCAAAAATATTGGGGGGTTCACCTGTAAGTTTTTCGTGTCCGTGCATGCCTCCTCCTCCTCCTCCGCCGGCTGGCGGATTTCCTCCTCCATCGCCCCCTCCTCCCGGGGGTCCCCTGTGTGGAAGATCCGGTGGGTTTCCTCCTCCTCCTGGTCTTCGCGGGAAGTCTCCTCCTGGGGGTCCCCCCCATCCTGGTGGAGGGTCGAGCGACAACCCTCGTCTTGGCCCTTCTCCTGACGGGGGGTCTCCCTGGTCAGGTCCAATAGCGTGAAATATTGCTGCATCGTCCGCGGTCATTCGATGTCCTGTCTCGGGGTTGATAGGCATGAGGTTTTGTTGGGATTCTTGTCTAATTGCTTCGGCTGCTTCTCGCGCCGCTTGTTCTCTGACGATTATGATTTCTTCTGCCGTCATTGTCGTGGTTGCCATTTCTGCTGTGGGCGAGCGTACGTGGATCACTTCCGGTTGTTCGGAAATGTGTAGGGACTCAGCTTGTTGAATAGTATACTGCTCGATGGGTCCAATGCTTGCCGGATGATGTTCTTCACTCTGATCTTCCTCTTCGGTTTCGTCGCTTGCTACTTCTCCAGTTGAATGTTCTCGTATTTGGCCGTCAATAGGCCCCCAGTCTGCACGTGAGTTGAGTTCTCGTGCGTTGATGTCGCACCGATATTGTCTTCCTGCTGGTCTAACGACGTCCCAACAATGGTCTACCGGGTTCCACGTAACTTCTACCCAACACAGGTGATCGAAATTAAACTCAACAGGTCTGAACCTTGCAGGTCCGTTGAATTCCACAAAGTATCCGGTTTCGTCGCCCCGGTCTCTCCAGCGGGCTGCTCCCAGGAATCGGGTGGGTACGTTGCGATCTCCTCTTCACTCCAGGTAATAGGGACGAAAGTTTGTCCACTGGTCGCGTGTATTGACAGTCGCCACAATGAATATCTTGGTCTTAATGTAACGCCGTCACAGCGTTAGCTCGACTTGAGCTTGGATGAAAGGCGACTATGACTTAGCTAATCACGCCGAAGGCGTATGGCACGAAGGCAATTCTCTAGATGTCTGAAGACACTAGGCTTATGGGCGGCACTCTATTGCTTAGTAGAGGCAGACGAGAATGAAGACGAGAAGTGACGATTGAAGAAGACCAAGATGGCGTGTCTTGGTCTTCCACAGCTATCTTAAATACACAAAGAGCAGGCTTTCAAGCGCTGCTATGAGTCATAGTAGAGTAGCGTCCGACGCATCGCGTAAGTAACTCAATCCTAGTACTACTACTATTAGTATTAGGGTCGAGTCAGAGTTCAGTCAGCAATCACTAGCAATCTCCTATCACACCACATTGTAAGGGCCTAAGGCCGTGAGTCCGTGACTAATCTACCTTACTGCCGTAGTCACAACCGGTACAGTAAGGGTCCGTCATACGAAACATGAAACGTGACAGGCAGGTACTTCTGCAACGGGTGAATCTACGCGCTTGGGCACAGTTGGTTCTGGAAGGGATTTGGGGTTATCAAGATGATATCGTTCGGGGTTCTCATCGTCTTCTGGGTTCCACCAGCCGAGACCAATGTCGTTGTTGCGAGGGATGGCAAGGGAGGATTTAGTGAAGAACTCGGTACCGTGTTTTTCGAGGACGTGCCACCGGTGATTTATAAAGTCGAGGTTGTAAATGCATCCGTTAAGGAGAGCTCGGTAGCCTCCGCGTCTGTCAACGTGCGAGGAGTTCCAATAGGCACACCCAAGTACGTGTGTCGGTAAGTCGTCTTGCCAGCGGCGGAATACTTCAGTCCACTGGTCGTCGGGTAAGAGATCAAGTTCAATGCTAGCCACCGTGGCTAGTTCTGAGGTCGTTAGCTTTGGCTTATGTCACGCCACTGTCAGGGCGTGCGTCGGGTCGGTCTGTAACAGGTCCTGCCTAAGGCAAAGGATACTGAGTTGGTCCGCTGCTGAGCAGAACGGCACCTAAGTCTGTGGGTGTTCCTTGATATAGCTCAAGGCAACAAGGCTTCAGAGAAGAGGGCTGTGATAGAGCTGAGAGGAAAGTACTGAGGGGACTAGACAGTATATTGACGAAGCCAAAGCTAAGGAGATACAGGGTATAATACAGGGTTTATACAGTCCATGTCTAGGGATGCCAGCAAGGCGATACAATGCCAGCAGAACAGATGCCAGCAGAGCAGATGCCAGCAAAGCAGATGCCAGCAGAGCTAGGAAGCGAAGGAGGGTGGAGCAAAGAAAAGAAGAGAGAAGATTGGAAAAATAAGGGGCATTCATGACATACTTACTGTGACCACGTTGATTGTTACGGTTCCAAGGGACCGTACAATTACTGTGGAGCTGTGCTCAACACTTTGGGTAGAGTCGAGTCTTACTTCCTTGAAGCAAGATGAGTTTCAGGGTTTCCTGTGTCACTCAGGGAGTTCACAGGTGAGGGGGGTTCAATGCAAAGCACTACTCAGTATTTGAGAACTAAGAGTAGACAAGTAATCTACTTGCTACTCTGCTACTCTTATAATCATACATACTGGGGTTTTTGGGGACTGTTTTCTACATGCCACGTCACTTATCTCCTGCTACATGGCTCATACGTGGCTCCTACGTGATATCAGCACCATAAGGCATGCTTTCGAACAATACCGAAACTTCTGCAAAACTTCTGAGGTTAATGCGAACACGCATTGCGTGACATGACATCACGATGTCACATGATCGTGACATTGATGAACAGCACAGTAGAAGGGCATACTCACAGAGGGCAAAAGGTGTCTGTGGTGAGATATGCAAGAGTGCTTGAAGCAGCAACAGGGGGTCAGGCAAGTAAAGCAAGATAGTTGTCTGGCACACAAACAGTGAGAACTGATGTGGACCAGGAGCATACATGGTACTCTACTTATACACTTTCTAGGGGTGACACTATACAAGGGATGTAACACAAGTCATGTACTACAAGGTAGTTATTGTTCTACAAACAGACAAAGGAGTGGACGTTCTGAGAACAAGGACAGAAAGAATAAGGAGAGTCTGGAAGTAAGTGATTGTCACGGACGCGCTATTTTTGCCTTATTTTTCCATATTTCTGTGGATTTATTTGGTAGAAATACGAGTCTCTAAATGTTGTGTTCAAATGTCCAAGTCCTTATCATTAGATGTGATAAGATGGTTAGTCACGTGATGCCAACATGTGCACCCACAAGCACGTGACCCTGGGATAGTAACTTCCTTATCAGATGTTACCCCTTAGGTCACCTTCCTCATTAGTAAAGTAGTTTCTCATTGGACGATAAGCAGGGAACATTCTAGATAGTTCTAGACTACGTTGTTATAGGGTTGTGACTCGTAGATAAGGACACATCATTGTTCTGTCAGTGTTAGTGACTGTGCATCAGTCAGCACAATAGATAACGCTATATTTAGACACGACGCGTCAGCGTCTGACTCATTACTATTACAATACCTTTAGTAACAAGGTTCTGTAGTAATTCGAACTCAGCCACAGCATAGTATATAAACCCTCATGTAGCATCCTGAGTGGAACCAACTTGTCCTCTTGGTTCTCCACTCAGGTGCGTATTATCCTTTGTACTCCCTTACTTCTCCAATGTTAACTTGTCCTCTTGGTTCTCCACTCAGTGTGCCACAGCGTGATCACCTTGCCTTTGGACTTGTAGAAAGTCCTCAAGTGTGCATACTCTCCGTTGTGACTGTATGTTCGGCGCGTGACTTGTCTCCGCGCTAGGCTTGGGTGTGCCACCAGTTCAGTTCGCTTACCTCATCCTTGGTCTAGTTGTACACGATAAGTCATACCGCTACAGTGATATCATAGTGACATCATAATAAGGATAGAGCTAAAGGGGAACAAAGAAAGATACAAGAACGTGTAGTACAATGAATAGTCTGGATGTGTCCATATTGTTACGCTTGTACTGGCGTAGTGTCCGACTTGGACGATTCTGCGGGAACACAATGCCCCAGGTCTCCAGCCAACTTACGGGGGAGGCAAATACAGCCAAGGCGTCCCCTAGTCGACAAAGATACTAGCAGCCTCCTGGTAGATAGGAGCGTTGAGAGGTAGAGAATGACAGATAAGAAGGGAAAGGGGGATGAGCAGACAGCCCAGCTCAAAAGATAAAGGGAGAACCACAAACAGCAGGTACAATTCCACAAGATCTCAAGCTAGGGAACCGGGGATACAAGCTACCCTACTTATACCCTAGCTATGGTAAGGTTCAAACTCAGAAACCCTAATACAACGATCCTAGGGTGAGTAATCGTACAGTAAGAGTGTCATCAGGGATGTGTAAGCATACAGTCAGTCAACCAATCAGAACGAGGTATCAGTCATCCTTATCGTAACAGTGTAATTGTCTATGAGTCATCCACAGCCAGTATCAGTCATCAGGTACCAAACATCAGTCAGCCAGGCACAAGCTCATCTGGACTCTTCCGGTGCGTTCTAGCCAAGTCACATGCCGGGGTCACGTGACGGGCATCCTTGATATTGCTTTATCCGGGCCGGTGGAACCTACAATTCTGCTTATCATTGCAGAAGGTCCAATGGAATTGCGGACCGGGGCACTTATCTCTTGGTTTATAGCTTATCTCATCCTTTTCTTTGTCATCTTCTTCTTCTTCACATGATTGCGTCCTTCGTATCGCCATTTGCCGAGGTCATGAGGGTAGAACCATAACACATATGATGTCATTGTACATGATGTCATATATACAGAAGTCCAAGATTGTACAGATCAAATCTAATCTTAAGTGGTTCTAATTAATCTACAGCAGTCCATATCTGTAAGTCTGGTCCATATGAGCCGCTAAGTGCACGCAGGTCCAAGGGGGTCGCGGAAGTGTAGTTAGATATAGGGGGTACAAAAATCTCATAAGGCCGATGGGGAAAGGGGGGTAGGTATTTACATAAGCAAGCGCCTATCCAAATATGGTATTACATTCTCGCACCTACTAAATACAGCAATCGGCTTGGTAATTCACTGCTACCTTTTGCTGTCTGGCCCCAACTCTCCCAGTCTCCCAGCCCGTCCTCAGGCTCTCCATCTTCAGTGCGATCTGGAGTCTTGCCTCATTTTGACGCTCTCTTCTCTCCACCCCCATCAACTACTCCTTTTCTCTCTCACAGACAATAGTAGACTTTTTCCTTTAGATTTCAGACTTTTGAGTGCAGTGAGCCTAATCTCTTGTGTTCCCCAACGTGCCCCAATTGCACACGGCCTTAGAGATTCGAACCCAACACGTTCCCAACTCTGGTGGTTACCTCTGTGAGGTTTCGCACCATGCAGAAGCATGCATGACCATTTGCGACCACCCTCATTCCATGGGCTCTGTAGCCCACCATTTCCGTTCCTGACCTCTCCGCACTTGCATGCGGCCCTAGCCCTTGTACAATGAGGCGTACATGATCTCTGTGGGTCCATATACGACAGATCGTGCCCCGCGGAAGCCCGCACAACACCTGGCAATGCTTCAGACACCACCAAATCTTGCACATGTTGCAAGACCATTTTGTCATGCCTCTGCGGGGGCGTGCGTCGTTCTGTAACAGATCCTGCCTAAGGCAAAGGACTCTGAGTCGGATCCCCACTGAGTGGAAGGACTCCTAAGGTCGTCTGTAACAGTTCCTACACTGAGGTAACTGAGTTGGTGGCAATCCCCCTGTCCTAAGGTGGGAAGGTCCTTCTGTAACAGCCCCTTGTGCTAAGGTGACTGAGTCTGTAGCAATGGATGAGCTCGGTGGCCTAAGTCCGAAGGTCACGTGTCACTGGGCTGACCAGTAAGACAGGGGAAAGGTAAGAGCGAAGTCAAGGGGAAGCCTGCACAGAGGCTGAGAGGGGAATGACCCAAAGAGGATAAGGGTCAAGGGTCAGAGGTTCTGGGTCAAGGGCTTGAGTGCTGAGGGGACTGAGGCACTCAAGGAGTCAATGGAGATACAACGCAGATGATTGATTAAGCCAAAGCTAAGGAGCTAAGGCGCACTACAGGGTTCCTTATATAGTACAGGATTGCGCCTGAGCGCATAGTGCTACTGGTTGCTATAGATAGAATAATGTGCTGGCAAGATGGTGTCAACATTGTACAAGATGGTGTCATGCCAGCAAGGCAGGAGAAGGGTGAACAAGAATAGCACAGAAGGTGCTAGAACAATCAGATAAAAGGGAAGCATAGGTTCAAGAAAGGTAACTGCCAAGAAAGGGAATGGATCAGATAAGGACAGAAAAGGAAAAGGTAACAAGGGAGTTCGTGACACATTTCCTCTTCAAACAATCTCTTTCATGGTCTGTTAACTGTCCCATTTACCGATTCCATCACCACTTAATGCACTCTTCTCACCCATGCAGTCATGAGTACTAGTAGGAATAGATTAATGTATAAATTGTTCTTCACATTTGCTAGATTTGGCTAGAGTAGAATTAGCGCCCTATAGGCGCTGGTAAATAAAAATCTGCTAAGGGTCCACTATACCCCCCCTATCCCCCTAACTGGGGTATGGGCGCTTAAAATCCCGCGACCCCCTTGCGCAGGTCACTTATCAACACACATAGCTGGTTGACAGGGTGGGGACTTTGGTTTTCCTTCAATCAAATGCGAGCACCAAACAATGATAGCCAACTCATGTTGATATGAGTCCGAGTCAGTGTGTGGGTACTATGACATTTATCATGCACAGCGTCATATCCGTCCCTCCCAGTATGCAGCGTAGTGGAGTCTCATGACGAAATTGACATTGGGTGCCCTATATCACTGTCAACTTGAAATTGATACACTGGCAAAGACCCGTAGTTCAAATGTCTTCGTTTTCATCCTTTATTACATCCACATGTTGACGTCAGGGTACCAGCGGGAGCAGCGTTACAGTAGTTACATTACGGTAAGTCCGGAATCTCGGATCCGACTTGCCTAGAGTATCTCGTTAATACGACAAGGTAGGAATCATCGATCAAGCTTCATATATATGAATCTCGGTTCTGAAAGTAAGTCGTTGGTACCGATACTACCATCTGTCGTCGCACAACTCTATGAAGCAGCTACATGAGTGCAGGAGCGGGAGATAACATTCATTGCCTCGACCGCAAACCTACGGTCTCTCAGCCTAGGGGCAAGAGGCTTGCCGAGCTCCTTCATCGCGTCGTCAAAATACGAACCGGACTGCCCCTCCCCCATATTCCTCAATAACACCAGAAGCTCGTCGGTGATGTACTTTGGGTAACTGCGATTAGAGATGATGCCACGGTCAAAGAAAGCAATGTCGCAGACGAGGTTAAGAATAACACGCATTGTCCCGATAGAATCTTTGTGTTGCTTCCAATCGGAGGTGATGGCTCTGAACGTTCCAATATAAAGCGCGGAGTGGGCGTCCTGTGATGACGCCAAGGATAATGGTTGCGTGAGAACAAGGAAGAAAAGTTCGACTGAAAACCCGAAGCCACCGCCATCACGGAAATCAAGCAGGCGCAATAGTTGTCGTTCCATTAGGTCATGTCGTGGATAAATGATCGACCGCTTGCTATTAGCGTCATCCCACAGGGTCCTCAGGCTATTAAGCGTCTCTTGATAGACACTACCACCTCGTCGGTTGGTGATGTCGCGTAATTTAGGGACATAGGAGCATAAAAGTCGAAGGCGCTGACGCAGGAACACGAACTGGGGTGTGAACGTTTGTCCTTCGGCAACTGGATGATTGAAGAACTGGGTTGGCTGTATGAGTTCGGTTTTCTCAAATTCGTCGAAGGATACGCCAGGGAGGTGCGAAATTAACCTAAGCGTGGCGGAACGGATCAAATTGTTGATCGAGTTGATGGAATTGTCAACGTGCCCCATATTGTCCACTGCAGGAGCGATGCTTTCGACCCTGGAAATATTGGCCTCGAGATCGCTTGCTAGGACCTCCCTAACTTGTTCTTCCGTCCTTCCCACTTCGCCAGGTTTGAATGCCTTAGTACGCAGTATATTGACGCAAAAATGGCTCGCCGTCTCGAAATAATTGTCGATCCTCCGGGCATTCTTGAGTGATTTTTCGTCGACACCACCATCGCTTGTTCGCTGGCCGTCGTCTTCTTCTACCCAGAAACGTGAAAGGTAAGAGATAGCTGAACGCGCAGTCTCTTTGATATTGTGGTCCGAAATTTCTCGAGTGACGACCAGAAGGGATAGGCATGTTCGGCGTATGACAAATGTCCCGTCATATCCTGGTGCAGATGGCCCCCGAATCTTCTCGAATTCGACTAGTTCGCAGAGCAACCTTCGAAGGTCTCCAAACGGTTCTAGTTTGAGATCAGCATACAACACGAGTGACGCCACCGTTTCGACACATCCACGTGCACGCTTGTGCCACAATTCCCCTTTTGCAAATAGGCTGGGATTGTCGCATGTATCAAGCAGGCGCCGTACACGTTTGAAAAGGTCGTCAATAGTAAGGTCTTTTGCCGCCTGGGATTTGTTGAGCGCCTGCCCTCCATTAGGCGGGTGAGATATTGACCGGGTCACCACTGGCACCGTGACGTCATGGGGGTTGCTATTTGCGATGCGCATCCCGATAACACGTCCAAGGGGACGAAGGAGGCCGCGAAGGTGGCTGGTGTGCTGTGGATGTGGGGAATTATGACGCGGTAGAACTGACACCCGAAGGTCTGCATCTGTCTGTGATTCCACTGCAAGGCCATTCGGCCTGGAACTTGCGTCTTCGTATTCTGATTCGTATTGCTTTACTTCCGAGACCTTTCTCCATACTTCAACGCCCCATTTCGACGTAAAAGTGCCGGGTATAGCCATCGCAAATGATTCCATCTCGTCGTCCTCAGTACTATTATCGATCAACCATTGGATTGCCTGGACGTCGCGACCCTTGCGTTTGTCGTTCTCTTCCATCGCCAGTTGTACCTGCCCTTCGGACATCTTCAGGCTCAGGGTTTTAAGAGCACCACTAGAGGCCCGATCCGAGTAGGTTTTTGGATGTACCTTCCGAATCACATACCAGATCAGGCTGGAGAACGGGTTTCGAAATGGGGATTGGGGGTTTATGATGGGAGCAAACATGCTCAAAACGTAAAGCAATCCGCAAATGGCAATCGGGACGATAGTGGTGATGGCGACGGTCGTGTGTACAGCGAGGAGCGAGTCGCCGAGACCCAAGAAGAATAAGAAGAGGGAAACGTGGACAAGTCCCGGCACAGATTCCGCTACCAATGGCATATACCATCCCTCCGCGCCTTCGTAAAGATACTGGCGCAGTCGCGCGCTCTTCAGAGGGTTGCTGTACCGCTTAAACACATGCATGTAGTCCCGTACCCATTGTTGGACGAGCGTTGCGAGGAGTGCAGCAGAAAGGCTGAAAACTAGGCTCATGAACCAGAAAGCGTTGACCCGGACATCGGTCGATGTTGGAGAGAAAGCGGGAAAAGGTGGAGGTGGAGTGGATGGGATGGAAACCTGCGGGGCGATAGAGGAGACCTGGTTAGAGATCTGGGCGAGTAAGGCGATATTCTGTTGCTGGTAGTAGACGATCTGCTGTGTTGGATCGACTTGAAGATCTTGTATCTTATCGATGATAAAAGAAGTGAGGGCAGCGGAGAATAAACCGGCCTGGATGGCTGTGCATCAGCTCGGGGTTGAAAATGACGACAAAAATAAAACCACGCACAAATAAAAGAACACCGTCCATATCGTCTTTGAGCGAATGGATTCGGGCTTCGTCGTGGCTCTTTGCTTCCTTCATGTGAAGAGACCACAAGGCGTTGGCGCTGTCATCAAAATCCCCGATCACGCTCCGCGGCATTTCGGTGGGCATTGGTCGAGTTGTATCGCTGGGATCGTCAGGTTGACGTTTGTCACCTGTTCGTTTACAACACGTTAGACCTTAAATCGATGAGACACAAAGAAACTCACCAGAATTGGAAGGCCCGCCCTTTTGGGCCTGGGACTGGAACCGAGCTTGACCCTCGCGGTTTGCTTGCGCCACTGGTGCCCCCGAAGATTTATCATTGCGCCCGGATGTTGGGATGCTCATTTCATGGGCCCCTCTCTGACTATCCTCTATGGACAAAAGGGTGAGTGAAGTGGAGAGCGCGAGACCCTGAGGAGAGTACAAGGGAAGTGACGATGCATACCTTCACCCTGAGGCCGAGCTTCGAGATCACCCCGAGGGTTGTTTCTTCTCCTGAATTGCCTAGTCATCCAGTTACAAATTGTGCAGAACGGATAAGATGGGAGAGGGGAAGAGGGTCACAGAGGTCAAGGTCCTACTAAGAACGCATTGTGGTTTTCTCTTTCTGGATACATTTATGTTCTGGAGTAGACAAACGAAAAACCACCTGGCCGTAGCCACGGCCCACTTGCAAGTAAGAGGACGCAATGTGAAACGGGTCAGCCAAACCAAAGAAGGATTAATTACTAGTGCACAGCTCGGGTCAGCTAAACCAAAGACACGAAGAGGGATTAATTGCGGTACTTTTGCGTGCCGGAGCGGCTAGCCGAGATGATCATCATGATAAGGAAGTCAGCAGGAAGCTTGGCAGGAAGGCAGCTTGACAGAGCTGAAAAGATCCCAGCGTGAAGTCTTCCGGAAGATATATTCAGCGCCCACAGTTTGGTAGAATAGTGGGCGATGATATGATGTTTCTCCCTGAGGCCGCACTCGACAGTCCTTGAAAAGCGGTGTAGTCGGCGTTGAAATAGTGACTAATGGAGAGGCATAGGGCCGCGACAGTACTGTAAAGGAGGAGCGAGAGTAAGTTGTTTCTCGACCGCCTTCCAAATGGGGTGGTAACAGCCGGAGTGGTGAGGATGAAACGGTAGACGAATGAGCCACTACGATAGGTGGTTCTATTCGCGATCTGTCATAGGCGTCTGCTTTGGACTGTTGCTTCTAGAATGTCACCGCCTGGAGGGGCTAGCCATTATTACAAGTTGTACGGAGTGCGGGTAAGAGGGCAGTAGGTCACAGTGATCAAGGTACTATGATGGGTATTATTGTTTACTTCCCTGGGCGCTCCAGAAGCGCTCCAGACTGGTGCATGCTGCCCGGCCCGGGAGCGAGCCAGTTCCCCGGTGTACCCGAGTCTCACTTGTTTGTGTCGCGCTACGTGCAGCAGCGCATGCAACAGATTCTCTCCGCGGCAACCGTCGCCGCGATTGGGCTTTCATGCAAAGCATACCTCCACTCAGGACTCTGTTCCATCTCTGTCTGTGGCCTCCCACACCTTCTCGAGGCCCTGAACAGCCCCGAGAGACAGAACGGGCAGGGTCTGGTCACAGGTGACCGCTTCCTCTTTCCATACACACGCCGACACTGACCTCATGTATGTACCCGCACACAAAAAGTCTCTAATCATCTCTCCACGTGCGCCGTTCCCATTCCTTCGCTCTCCCGCACGCGTCCGCAAGGCGGGACCGCCCGCGCTCAACCCACGCTTGCAGGCTCGATGACCCACTCACCTGGGGCATCCTCCCCGCGCGCACCTACCTGCAATCCCACATGACGCGGTGGACCCTCGGCGCATCGGACATCATGTTCACCAACCCGTATGGACGCCTGCTTCCTTTTCTCGTCGTGCCCTCATCACTCCTGCAGCGTCTTTTCCGCATTCTTCAGGAAAGGTCAGGTGCTCGAGACGTTCCGTGGCACAGGCATATACCAGCCCGCGATCGACACCGCGATCGAAAAGCTGCGCGCAGGCGCGTGGGTGCGTCCGTCCCAAACGTCTACCTTCTCACATTTATATTTTGCCGAATTCGTAGATACACCTCTTCGCAGAGGGGAAGGTATGCCAGCCTCACACGTACGCGACGGACCTCCAGACGGGACTCGCGCGTCTACGGCGCTTCAAGTGGGGCGTGTATGTCCCCCCCTCGCACCTTCTCCCCCCAAAATGAAACTCACTCTCTGACGCCTTACGTTCTCACCACGCCAGCGGCCGCATCGTAATGGAGACCCCGCGTCCTCCCACGATCATCCCCATGTGGATAACCGGTGCGCTCCTTCTCCGACCTCTTTCTCTTTGTCTCTAAGCGCGCACACACGCAGGCTTTGACAAGCTCATGCCAGAAGGCCGCAACGCGCCGTGGAAATACCTCCCGCGCCCTGGCGCGCGCCTGAGCGTGACGTTCGGCGCGCCAGTGCCACCCGCGGCGGTGCACGGTGCGCTCGGTGCGACGAAGCGCTCAAATGTCGTTCCTGGGGAAGCAGCGGAGGCACAGGAGGCACGGCGACGTGAGGACAGGGAGGTGCGCATCGCGCTCACGGGAGTCGTCCAGCGCGCCGTGGAGGCACTTGGGCGCCAGGTGTCGGGGAATCTACTTACTGGCCCAGGGCCCGGGCTACAGCCGCCGCTACCACCACCACTGCAGAAAAAGACTTGAAAGAGGCCCCTCCTTGGTTCATCCGATAAGAACTGTAGATGTGTAGAAAATCTACTGCTTTTTGTCGTACCCGCTGGGCAATTAGACGGGGACTGACGTGACATGCCGTTGAAGTTTAAAACTAGTAGACCTGAGGCTTGAAGCCTTGGAGCCTGATGTAGACAAGGTGTCTCTGGCGTTTCTCCAAAAGCCCCACTGTATTATGGTGTCGAGCCCACGTGACAAGAGTCATGGGCCGCTCGAGAAATAAATGCACAAGCGTAAAGTAATAGATGCACAGAACCCATTGCAGGTGCAGTAGGATAATAACGTAATGTATAATGTACGGGATTGCAACGAATGTAACGTGTAGAACGAGCGCAAAAGGTCCAAATATGTGACTAACGAAAAAAAAAAAAAGGTCGATGGTAATTTCTCTCACTGCGCAATGCAACCAGGTGCGGTGGAGCAGCCGCAAGTCAAAACCCAGGGATTCTCTGTTTTAATGAGAATCTTCCACGCCCTCTAAGAGTGCGGTCGCGATGCTCGTGCACGCGTTCATGATGCCCATATCACTTTGGCCGCTATAGTACCACGCCGAGAGTCCCTGTGTGGCGCATGCACACAGTCAACAGTACATTCGATGGGAAAAAAATGGGGGAAGAACGCACGACCATGACGTAGAACGCAACGAGGATGGAGCCCTCTGCCCAGTTAGTCTTGGCATCAGCTGTGACAGAGTTCACGATGAAGCAGGCGCCAACGAGGAGCATTACTTCGAATAGATCTGAGCGCGTTTTCTTTTTAGTACGGGGAAAGAGGGCTTTTACTTGGGGTGGCCTACCGAAGAGCATAGACATGGGCTTGTTAGTCCACCAGCCGAGGAGCGTGACAAATGGCATCCAGAAGAGCAGGAACTGGATGCTCACGTCGATAGAACGTGCCTGGGCAAGACTCTCGCGGCGCGCCGGCTCTAAGTTGCTGCGGAATAACGTCTTCAGCAACTTGTGGGTGAAATAGGTGACGGCGATGGTAGCGTCTGCGGAGAAAGACACAATCGGGAGGAGGACGATACCGAACCACCTACAAAGAAGAAAAAGGGAACAGGCCCGCGTGGTGAGTATGCAGTGTGATCATAAGAGAAAAAAAAAAACGCACTCTTCTTGGATGTAGTCCCATTCGCGCACGAATTCTATGCTTTCAATGAGCTACAAGGGAAGGAGTAGTTGGCACAATGTTTGCACGAATGGAAAAGAAGGGGAATGACGCACAAACTCGGCCGTGACACTCATGAGCACCACGGTGATTGCCAGTAAAATGAGACACGCCCAAGGGTTCACCTCCGGCTCGGTCCCATTATGCTCCTGTTCCTTGGGCAGCACCACCTCCGGGTCGTCATGATGGTGCGTGAACGCGTTATTCGCGCCAGGAGGGTGGTTCAGGTAGAAAAGCGAACCAACATAGCTGCAAAGCCAATGTCAATATCAGGACTAGAAAACCGAAAGAGGCGCACATGACGAGAAGAATGACAGCAAAGCCGCGACTGATGCAGAGAAAGTCACCTCTGACTTTGTCAGAAAGGGCGGTGGCAATTTCGGGGCTGTTGTTGTTATTAATATCGGTAGCCGCAAAGAATGCAGACGGAATGGCGAGCGCCACGACACTGTCAGTGTCATCAGCATCTTGTCGTCCTTGCCCGAGACGAAGAGTGAACCCACCCGACTGTGAGGAGCGTGTGATTCAACTGAGAGCGGTGAGGATGCAACTTTTGTTCCCGTATATTGGAGCCACCAGTAAAGAACGCGGTACCCGGGACAAGTAGCAGGTGAAGCAAGACGACGCCTGGGCAGATGGGCTCCTTATGGGATACTGGTCCCATGGCGGGTATCGCAAATCACTCACCGGTAATCGTGGACTGCAGGAGTTTGAGTCTGTGGCAGCCAGCCAGTCAGTCGTGGTTCCCTAACGCATGTGTAGGTACACTGGATACGTACTCGCATTTTAAAAGAAGGATTATTGCGAGGGCGGCCTCCACGGCGCTAGGGACCAAATTTCAGCGCATTACTACCGATAAAGTCAAAGCTCGGGAAACTCAGACATACTTGTGCAGTGTAACCATGACCAAGTCGCCTAGGTCCGTCCCAAGGTACATTGCCATCTGCTCTCCACCCCAGTCGAAGAGCATTCCGAGTGGGACGATGGCAAGGAAAGAGACTGAAATGAATAAATAAATCGACTCGAATTTTTTTTTCCCCCATGACATACGTGCAAAAGTGGCGCTATGCCCCCAGTGACCATAGTGGGACGCCCAGGCGAGAGGAATGAAGATGAGAAACGAGTTGATCCCTGCGTAGTGTACACCGCAAATACAATAAGACAGATGACGAAGACGGAACTTTTCCTGGCCTACAGGAAACGAAGAATATGGCTCTGGCACTATCCCACCAGCCCACCTTGCGTCTGTCCTTCCACGAGAAACGTTGCCGAAAGCGGCACGAGGAGGGGAGGAGAGGGGAGTTGCCGACAGTGTGTGCCCGTGACAGCATTTCCTTGTCGGGGATGGACCCTTGGGAAGCCATGATAAGAACTGGGCTTAATGTGTGTTAGATGCTCAAATCGAGCTCCAACGTCCAGAGGAAGTGGGTGGGTGGGGTTGTGTGATGGCGAACGAAGAGATAATTTGTATGATTGACGAGCGTCTCGAATTTGTTTTCTGTAGACAGTTATCTGCCAAGACGGAACCAAGACCGGATCTGTCCACAGCGCGCTGATAGCGCGAATGTTTTTTAAAAATAAAAATAAAAAGACACATTGATAGCGTTGCCTCGAAAAGGGCGATACGTAGCAAAAGTTAAAGTGAATCAAATTGGCAATTAGCGATCGTGGGCAGAAGTAAAGGCGTACGACAGGCAGGGATAGGGTACGGCCGCAAGGAACGCCGCGAGCGTATGGCTGTCAACAGTTGCGGACTTTCCGCATCGTTTCCACCGTCTGCCTAAGCACGCCCCTTTTTTTTTTTCTAAATTAAATCAAGGCGCATTTATTAGCTACAGCGGTTTTTATAACGATAGATCTCGCGGTGGATATCTTACGTCTTCGAGAGTCACCGCCTTGCTCCCGTTTTTAGGTTCGGTATGGCACCGGGAGGAAGGGGACCGGCGCATGGTGTATTAGCTCTTCCATAGTAATAGTTGGTGGCAAGAAAGCTTCCAAGCTGGTGGGCTGCATAGAGACTGGGTGGAAGCACGAAGTGCCTCTCGATCGGGGTTGGGTTGAAGCGTTTGCGTTCCGAAGCGAACTCGCGATACCCAACCAGCTAGGAATGACGGGTGAGCAAGCCTCGACACCCCCAAAATTAGGAATGGTGACGCCGCGGTGCTTACCCCGTAGGTCGCACCCAGCGGGGTGAAACCGGCTACTCAGCACCTCATTGTGTGCCCAAAAAGGTTTGTCCGTCTATGAGACACTGGCGCACGTTCTGGTACCAAAAGCCGAACGGCCACGGTGAGGTCTTGACCGTCCCGGTCGGCAGTATTGCGCAAAATTTGCTCACTTGCAATGTAATGGTCCATGGCAGCTGGCTTCCACTCCCCAGTTGGTGCGACTGGGTATGTTTCACCTGTGGGGTCGTCCAAAAAGCGGGAACGGATCGCTGAGTTGGCTTCGACCGACTGAATTTGAGGCCTGGCACAGTTGGCGTGTATTGCTTCTAACATCTGATTGCAATTACCTTGTGTTCTAAAGTTGCCGTTCTTCTGAACTCCTGTGGATTCTTCTACAAATCCGGCGGGAAAAATTGGTGCATGTGTGTACGTGCAGAGGGTGAGCGCTGTGAGTGTCGGACAGTGCGAATGCCAGACTGTTGTCATTTGACACGGAAAGTGACGGTGTCACCAGTGCAAAGCACAGGATACTGTAAGGCTGATCCTGGCCTAACTTGGTCGCTAGCGTTGCAAATGGCTGGTGGCTGTTCGCGAGATATAGCGGTTTTCATAACGATAGATACCTTGCGACAAATTTTCACACACAGTGGGGTTCCTCGGCAACCGTGCCGAGTTTTCTTACTATAAAAATAATTATATTAATTAAAAAATAAATCTGTTGCGACGCCAGCAAAAGCTGACAACTTATTCCATAACCCCAATACTGCATGATAACCCAATTTCCGGAGAGTTTTCCCTCGACTTAAGTATGAACCCCGCTCTGGAGTTTTGGGAGTCCGCCTGTGTATCCAAAATGGAAGGTATCTATCGTTATGAAAAGCGCTGTAAAGGCAGCAAACAGCCGACTCGCCGATAGCAGGGCACGCAAAGCGAACAGCTGGCAATGAGTGACAAAATAGCGAGGAGGCGGTAAAGGGGCTCATACAGCCGCCGCTCCTTCGTCGCTTCGGCAATCTGGATACAAGGTCAGACTCCCAAAAACCCAAGAACGGGGTTCATACCAAGGTTCATACCATGACTTGGGTCAAGGGAAAATTCTCCGGAAATTGGCAAGCTGAGTCCCACACACACCATGGCCGGGGGCGTGCGCAAATGCAATTTCCTTCACATCTGGGGTCTAGCCTAGCTACATGCGAACTAGGTAGGGCTGTGCTGGTGAATCTCCTGCTATCTGCTAGTAATAGCACAATTCTTGGTAATTAGGACAAGGTAGTCACTGAGAATAAACGCTCTCTATTAAAAAATTTACATGCAGGCTTCGACAAGCTCGTGCCACCCGCAACGGTGCAGGAAGAGGGACGGCAGCGCAAGGACACGGAGGTGCACATCGCGCTCATGGTTCAGCGCGCCGTGAAGGCGCTTAGGCGGCAGGTGTCGGGGAATCTACTCACTGGCCTGGGGGCTGGGCTACAGCTCCCACTAAGTTACCACCATCGCTGCAGAAGAGGGCATAAAAGGAGCCTTTTATACCCTCAGTTTGTTGGAGGGTCAGCCAACACACGACGTGTCAGCGTCGTAAGACTTCGGACCGGCTGTACCGGTAACTATACCATACTGCTACGTTTGCTCGACTACGATCGTTTCTCGTTGAGTCCCATCATATATATTTTCCCTTACTTAATATCTGGTGGTCTTAGCGTACATACCTCAGTCATTTCTCCCAGAACGCTGAGGTTAGTAACTTACTTTACTTCATGTATGTTCAGTTTACTTACCGTGTATATAGTCGCGCTTCCCGCGCTCCTACATAGTTTGTCCGATAAGAACTGTAGATGTGTAGAAAACCTTCTGGTTTTTGACGGCCAAACCTGCTGGGCAAATTGACGTGACGTGCTGTTGAAGTTCAAAACCAGTGGATCTGAGACCTACGGCATAGACACGGTGTCAGGCTGGCGTTTTTTTTTTTTTTCAAAAGTCCACTGTAATATGGTATTATACCGTTCAGCGATCGAGCCCACATAACAAGTCATGGGCCACTTTGGAAATAAATACATGAGCGGAAAGTAACAGATGCACAGAATCCATTGCAGGTGCGGTGGTATGACGATGTATTGTAAAATTGCAGCGATTGTACTAGAAAGGGCGACGAGGATGGCGTGTATAACAAGCGCAAAAGGTCCAAATATGCGACTGACGAAAAAGCGTGGTCGAAGGTCGTGTCCCTCACCGAGCAACCAGGTGCAGTGTAGCAACCCAGCAAGGGCTGATCGTGCCCTCTTTTAGTGAGAATCGTCCACGCCCTCTACGAGCGCGAGCGCGACGCTCGTGCACGAGTTCATGATCCGCACCTCGTTTTGGCCGGTATAGTACCACGCCGAGAGTCCCTATGTAGCGCGTGTGCGCAGTCAATAGTGCATTCAATGGAAGAAATGAAGGAAGAACGCACAATCATGGCGTAGAACGCAATGAGGATGGTGCCCTCTGCCCAGTTGGTCTTGGCATCAGCCGTGACATAGTTCACGAGGAAGCACGCGCCAACGAGGAGCGTGACTTCAAATAGATCTGCACGTGTTTTTTTTTCTTTTTAGTACGGAGAAAGGAAGGTTTTGGTGAGGGCAGCCTACCGAAGAGCATTGACATGGGCTTGTTAGTCCACCAGCCGAGGAGCGTGACAAATGGCATCCAGAAGAGCAAGAATTGGATGCTCATGTCGATCGCACGTGCTTGAGCAAGACTCTCGGGGGGCTGCGCCGTGTTGCGGATGAAGGCCTTCAGCGACTGGCGGATGAAAAAGGTGATGGCGACCGTAGCGTCTGCTGAGAAGGACACGATCGGGAGGAGGATAATACCAAACCACCTACAAAGAAGAAAGGTCCGCGTAGTGAGTATGCAGGATGATACTAAGAAGGAAAAAAAACGCACTCCTCTTCGATGTTGTCCTGTTCGCGCACGAATTCTATGCTGTCGACGAGCTACGGGAAGGAGCAGTCAGAACGACGTTTGCATAAAGGAGGGAACGACGCACAAACTCGGCCGTGACACCCATGAGCGCCACGGTGACTGCCAACAAAATGAGACACGCCCAAGGGTTCACCTCCGGCTCTGCCTCTTCGAGCTCCTTCTCCCTGCGTAGCACCTCCTCCGGGATGTCGGGACGGGGCGTGAATGCGTTGTTCGCACCTGGAGGATCATGCAGGTAGAAACGCGACGCAACATAGCTGGAAGCCAATGTCAATACCAGGACGCGTTAAAAAAGAGAGAAAAGAAGCGCACATGACGAGGAGGATGACAGCAAAGCCACGACTGATGCGGAGAAAGTCGTCTCTGACTTTGTCAGTAATGGCAGTGGCAACTTCGGAGCCGTTATTGTTATTAGTATCGGTAGCCGCAAAGAATGCAGCCGGAATGGTGAGCGCCAAGACACTGCCCAGGATATCAATCAGCACCTGGACGTCCTTGCACGAGACGAAAGGTAGACCCACCCGACTGTGAGGAGCGTGTGATTCAACTGAGAGCGGTGAGGATGCAGTTTTTGTTCCCATACTCTGGCGCCACCAGTAAAGAACGCGGTACCGGGGATGAGTAGCAGGTGAAGCAAGACGACGCCTGGGTAGATCAGCTCGTTATGGGAAACTGCTCCCGAGGTGGGTAACGCGTATTACTAACCGGCAATCGTGGACTGCAGAAGTTTGAGCCTAGGGCAGCCAGCCAGTTAGTCGTGGTTCCACCATGCAGTATACTGAATACGTACTCGCATCTAAAAAGAAGGATGATTGCGAGAGTGGCCTCCACGGCGCTAGGGACCAAGGGTTAGCGCCTTACTACCGATAAGGGAAACTCAGACATACTTGTTCAGCGTAACCACGACCAAGTCACCTAGGTCCTTCCCGAGGTACATAGCCATCTGCTCTCCGCCCCAGTCGAAGAGCTTTTCAAGTGGGACAATAGCAAGGAAACAGACTAAAAAGAATGAATAAATAAATCACTTCGAAAAGAAAGTATCTTCACGACATACGTGCAAAAGTGGTCCCATGCCCCCATTCACTGAAGTGGGACGCCCAGGCGAGAGGAATGAAGATGAGCCACGAATTGATCCCTGCGTGGTGTGCGCCCCAAATACAGTAAGGCGGGTGGTGACAAAGCGGAACTTTTGTGGCTTACAAGAAACGAAGAATATGGCCTTTGCACTGTCCCACCATCCCACCTTGGGCCTGTTTCTCCCCAAGAAACGTTGCCAGAAGCGGTCCCTGGAGTTGAGGGGAGGAGTGTTGCTGACGGTTTGTGGTAGTAATTCCTTGTCGGGGATGGATCCCTGGGATGCCATGATGAGAATTGAGCTCGATGTGTGTTAGATACTCAGTCGAGCTCCAACGTCCAGCGGAAGGGGGAGGGGTGTGTGACGGTAAACGAAGAGATGATTTGTATGATGGACCGGCGTCTCGGGTTTGTTTTCTAGAGACAGTTCCGTGCCAAGACAGAACCTGTCCGGCGCTGTCGCGGTTGCGGTGCGTGAGTTGTCCATATAACACAACGCATTGATGGCAGTTGCCCCCTAAAAGGGTGTGACTCTCTACGTGGAAAGAATCACGGTGATTCAACGTGGCTACCAACAATCGTGTGCGGGAGCAAAGGCGTAGGAGGCACGGATGGGGAACCACCGGCTCCAAGAGCGGCTGTCAACGCGCTGACTGGACAGTTGAGGCCAAGCCTCGACCGGACGGCTGTTTCAAGTCACAGTGGGCGCTCACACGACCGGCTTCCTCGGGTTCCTCCTGCTGTAGCTTATCCGAGGCGAACTACAGTATCGACCGAGACAGCCGTGCGATATCGTGCACCGTATAATTGAATATGTACTCATCGTTCCCACCAACTCCATCTAACTATAAGTCGGCAGCTAGGCCGATACCCTAAAGTCTAATAGACCTCTGAGGGATACGTCAAGGGATACGTGCTAATTCAGCTATCCGATGTGCGCACTCTCAACCGGTGCTCGAGCAAACAGAAGCTGTTATGGCAATTTTTGGAGCAAATATATGTATTAAAGTCCAATGCACGAGATAACATCTCCTGGCGTGCCCGGGAAGCTACACCACATCAAACACATGAGAATCAGGGAACAGCCCACACACGTATGAATCGCGGAAGCGGGCCGGCCAAATAGAATCGATGAATAGCAGGAATGGAGATGATGACGCAAAGGACGTCTAGTCATACAGGAAAGCCGCCTTTTGGGGGGAGGGCAAAGATACACAGACAGCGTAACAGGGTACGACCACAGCATACGGGGGTTGGACAACGAGCGAAAAGATAGCACCGGCGGCACGGAAATCTCGCCCGGACTTATCTGTATCGCGGAATTTAGGCGAAATAGCCGAGGGCAATGGCAGTCAAGGTCGATGATATGAGATTGACCTAGAAAGTGACTCAAGTGTAAGACTAAGCCGTCGCGTACGTGCCAATGTACGCACGTTGTTATTCGAAAGCACGTCGATACCGCTGACATCTTTGACCTCAGACCCATCCTCTGGTGCGATCGACGCGTCAGTCAGTATGCGTTTGCTCGTGATTGAGTATTGTGTCCGTTGCAGTGTAGCGCCCAGGAGGGAGTCGAGCTATGTTCGCAGTCGGGGATCAGTCGCAAAAATCCGAAGGATAACTAAGCCCAAATACGCACGAGTGAACCTAACCCACCAGCAACCGCGCCCCATCCAAGCAGGAGTAGGAACAAATCGCCGGTCTGATCGCGACACGCGGCGTTTTCTACCGACAACGCAGCCCACATCATCCAGCCCATGGCCATGCCTCCGCCGATAGAGGCCGCCGTTCCTAAAAGTGAAAGTGCGCCATTCGTACCTGGGGGTACGGTCTTGAGAGTCGTAAGCAAGATTGGCGGGGTACTTGAAAGAATGCCGAGTTCCGACGCTAGCGTGTCGCCCATGCAGCAAGCAAAATGTCTTCGAGCGGATCGTCGGAAAGCCGCCGGAAAGCCGTTATCGTTTATTGAGTTTGATTTGGTTCAAGTTGGTCACATGAGTTGGGTATGGGGTACGGGGGAGAAAGAGGGGACGACAACACACCCAAGGACAACAAATAATAGCGCCCGACTCCAGCCATCTGTAATGGCCGCGTCGAGCGGACACCACACTTCGTCGACATACGGCACACTACGCACACCAAAGAGGGCCTCAGCGACACGTACCCCGGGGAAACCAGGGCCATGGAGGGCTCCCCAGGCGAGGGTCGCGATAAGTGCGCTGGCGGAATTGCTAAACACTTGTGCTGCGGTGCGATACCCTGCGTGATCATGGCCGTCCTCGAGCGCGGCTTTGCGTAGTTGACCCGCACGCGTCGCACTCGATCCGAGGAGGTAGAAGGCGATGAGGACTATGCCAGGAGTGCGGAGAGGAAGTGAGAGCATGGATATGCCTGTGAGGAAGGCCGCGGCTGCCCCTGAGGGGGAAAGGGAACGCTTTCGAAGGCCATTGACTGAGAGCGCAGTGGCGAAGAGGAAGGGAACCAAAGGGAAGTCGTAGTGGAGCATGGTTAAGATGGTGTCTGCTGGCAAATGAGTCAATCTAAACGGGACTGGGTTCCTTATACTGTAGTATGAGCGTCTCTTGCCAGGCAATTTACCATCACATGTATCGCCGTTCGATCGGCGCTATGTTCATGGCTTCGTCAAGGCCTCGTGATTTATTTATTCTCATGGCAATCAAACTTGCCTACTCAGGCTGACAACCAGGATAACAATCTATACCTGAACGATCTCTCCGATGTCTGAATCCTTGGCTGGCACGTACTCTCCGATCCCCATCCAGGGCAAGCTAGCCCTCATAACCGGTGCCTCGTAAGCACACATACTCTGTTCTAACCGTCTTTTTAACGGTGCGCGTCTTGTAGAGGGGGTATAGGAAAGGCGACAGCTCGACTCTTTGCTGCGCGAGGAGTCCATCTCGCACTCCATTATTTCACAGAGCACGACGTAATAAATGCGCTTGCCGAGGAACTGCGTACTTTCGGCGTGCGCATCGCCGTATTTTCGGCGGATCTCGCCGACTTTGATGCTACACGTGCCATGCACAAGAGGGTCGTCGAAGAGCTCGGACACCCAGACATCCTGTACAGCAATGCTGCGATGGCCGGGACCATGCTCGGCATCACGGGTAGAGTACAAGACGTCGGTATAGATGAGTTTGAGAAGTGTTGGCGAGTTAATGCGGGCAGCCCTTTCTTGGTCAGTAACTGATTTCCATCACCATTTCGAAGAAAAGTCGCTTATATGTGACTATCTGGCGTAGTTGACCCAGCTCTGCATTCCGCACATGGAGGAGCAAGGATATGGCAGAATCGTATTTTGTTCCAGCATCGCCACGGGTGAGTCATCTCTGTGTGCTCCAGCTCTGGAAATTGTTAACTTGTGGTTTGCGCAGCCACTGGCGGAGTCGTTGGCCCTCACTACGCCTCTTCGAAGGCCGCGATACACGGCATCTTGCACTGGATCGCTAGACAATACAGTAAAAAGGGAATTGTAAGCATGACCTTAGGTTCAGTTTTCCCGCTTGAACTGTTTGTTGTTGAACAGACGTGCAATGCTGTTGCTCCGGCCCTGATTGCCAACACGGTAATGTTCAACAACCCAACTGCTGCCCATCGTGTATGTAGAGACAGTGGAGCCTTCAATTTCGTTTTGGTTTGCTAATGTCGTAACAGGATCTCGTGCCCGTGGGCAGATTTGGTCAGCCTGAAGAAGTCGCTCAAGTAGTGGAACTGCTGGTGACGAATTCATACATGACAGACAAAGTTGGTGATCTCAGTTTGTCGGTCTGCTAGGTGGCTCACAACCCGCAGATCGTAACTTGTGACGGCGGGATGCTGCCGTCGTCCCTTGCATAAAAATTGCCTGTCCAAGACTGTCGTGAATCAAGAAGTAGTGAACCAAGAAGTGTGTTTGTACTAGACGTATGTAAGCTGGACAATAGAGAGTTCTAGATTCTCTGCGGCTCAAGGCCAAAATGTTGGATAGATAAGATAAGATCGAGTTACATCTTCGGAACAGCCAATAGGATGCTCGAGCGCTTATAGCCGTACCGTGCGACAGGACGTCACCTTGCCCTCCTCGTCCTTGTCTCGTTTCACCGCATCCCACCGTTCCAATCTTCTCCCTCCTCTCAAATTCCGCGCATCCACATCTGCTCTCCATCACGATGCTCACGGAACCGGGTGGGTTCACGTGCAACCCAATTCTCTATTACGAACGTGCGGATTCCAGATGGGTACCGGATGGCGGAATAGGGTCGGAGAACATGAGGGCACAGTGGCTACCTCAGCCGCCCTGAACCCGCTCCCCTTCTCCAACCTCTTCAATCTTTAAATCCTCGCTACTACCAGCAATGTCGTCAACATGGTATCAAGAATAAATCTCCCCTTCTCCGATATCCTCTCTTCCCGCATATGTGAGCATTTTATTCTCACCTCGTACTCTTTCCCCATTTTTCTTGGGCTCTAGTAGAATTTGTGCATATTCTGACTTTTTGCGTGGCATAGGGGCGACCACAGTCCAATGTTCACCAAGCTGCTTCGTCATGTGTTCTCATTGCCTCATTGTCTTGGGACGACTACGATGTGCAAACTATCCCCCTCCATTAAATTTCGCTTTAACGCCTGCGTTCTGCCTCGTTGCGGCACCCTGTGACTCCCTTGGATCAAAGTCGGATATATGCGCAGGGTGGCGGGTGACCCAAGCACACGCGTGGCCCCATCCCCTCTTTGTTTACCCAAGGTCTTTTCGATTTAATGCCTAAAGGTAACCCATTTCCTCTTCTATGAATAAGTTCAATAAGGCGCGAGTTGACCGTACCTAACTACTTCGTTAGCCCTTAATATTCCTTGTGAACCGGCCATCAGGTCTGATGGGCGAAGTGAGGGAAGAAATGTATGTTTCAAGTGCCTTTATTTCTATATCGAACGCATATACTAACACCTTTTTGCACCTGTTGAATAGATGGATCTGGTACGCTCTTGAAGTTTACATACTATTCGGCTCTGGACCCCTCCTCAGCAGTCGTTACTGCCGGAGCCATTGCGGATGTGCGTTTCTAGTTGTTCTCTCTCCGTTTTCTTCAGCCGAAATGGCTTACGTTTACGTATAACCAGTCTTTTACCACACCGTGACATTTGTTCGGACAAGTTCGCCCGATTCGGGTGTTGACCTCGACAGTCAGCGTCCTGTGTTCTATTTGTATAGCGTGCGTTGATTTATCCATCGTCCGTTTTAACCCTTATCCATCACCCTACTGGGTTCCCCAGCCCTACTGGTTAATTTAGTGATGGGCGATCGTCATTCGGACCCACAGTCATTCGGAATTGACCGGCGTTAGGCGCCTCGGCAGGTCATTCTCATAGCTCGAGCATGACACGCGAGCCGCAAGCAAATTCTAATTGTGGAATGGAGGACGTAGAATTGACTCTTAACGTAGAATAGCCACAAACAGACGAGACGTAGGCTGTGTGGATGCACAGGTAAGCGCCACAAGGGAAGCGTCCACACAACCAAACAAAAGTGGGCGGCCATCATTTTGCTTTTTCGGGCCGGAACATCGGAGCAACTTCCCACGCTCGGTTCTTTCCCCGCAGCGCCGTGGCCCGCCAAAGTGAACGAAAGCCGACACGGATCCTGCGTAGACGACCCCTCATAATTTATCCTACCTCGACTCTATCCATGATATGCCCCGTGCACACAACCCCGGTCCATCTACCCTTCGCAACCGCAACCGTGTTACCAACAAGACTCGCCTCCACATCGTTCAGGGTAGCCTCGATGCTGACCCTCTGGCTTTCGATGAGGACGAGGAGAAGGCCCGGATTGTGTCTACTGCTGGTGTTGATGCAGAGGATGCCAATGTGAGCTCGTATTTTCTGCTGCATTGTGCCCAAGGACCCCTCTCGTTGAAAGGTGCCTGCTGGCATGCTCCTATTGGTCGCCACCGTGAGAATTTTGTCCCGCGGAATGCTGACCAATTTTTTTCTTCCAAAAATAGGAACACCATCTCCAGGCTGTTCTATCCGCTGCCTCCCAACGACACTCATCCGTGCGCCCGTCCCGCGGTCCAAGTGATAAGACCACTACGAAACAGCAGGACGTATTCATCCCAATACCAGACAATACTGGCCTCGTGGAGGACTATGAGTCACTATACCCCTCCGACCGATGGCGCGAACCAGCCTCCTACATCAAGACATCTGAGACGATCGAGGAGACAACGCAAGATGCCCTCTCGCATGGGTTCACTTATCTCATGGATGAGCGTGACAAAGAGTGGCTCGAGAAGAACAATGAAGAAGCCCGTGGCGAAGGAACATCGGCCCAAGGTGCTGTCTCAGCATCTGGCACCACAACGAGGACTTCCCAGCGCAGTGCGAAGGCGAAAGGCAAGGAGCCCGACGTCGCGCAGCCTGTCGTCATCTCGGAGAACGAGTTTGAGCTTGTAATGGGGCTGTTCGAGAAGGTGACACATGAGAAGACCGAATTTCTACACCATGTACGTCATCGCGTCACCCGATTCACGGTCGAACCCCCAATGCTAATGACTCGTCACGCATAGGGTCTTGAGCAGGGCTCACCTTTCCCGCCATTTTCCGAATACCAAGATACATTCTCCAACAAGTTGACCCCTGATATGTTCGCTGCCTTCACCGTCCCGTTGTGGATTCCGCAATCACAGCAGCTACTTCGCTTTGCAAAGGCCACTTACCCTTATTGGAAGGAGCGCCGAATTGAACGAGGCGGTCATCGCATAATCCCTACCCTTAACGTGAGTCTGACGCATCATCGTACCTCTCTTCATCTGAGGCATTCTCGCTCTAGTACGATGAGTCGGATATCAAAAATGAGTCTTATATTTGCTTCAGGAGGCGTGATGTCAAGGCGATGCGCAAGACTCGCGCCTCGCAAGCGTCCTCTTCAGAAAAGCTTATGCGTTTGAAGCAAGAGCTGGCCACTGCCGCCGAGCTCGTGACCAGTGTTCTCAAGCGCGAGCAACTGAAGCGCGAGGCGGCGCAGCAAGCAAAAGCGGTATGGGAGAAACGCGAGGACCTCGCCAATCTTAAGCGCAAGTTTCCTTCCTTACTCAATGCCAAAGAGGACGAAGAATTGTTCTACGACAAAGAGAAAGTGGTCAAGAAGCCGAAATTGACAGAGCCAACGTATGTGCATGGCTATTATCGACGAGTACGCGAACTAATAGACTATTCAGTCGTATCGTGGGGCTCAGGCTCAAGTCGCGAGACAACAACGGCGATCTTGTATCTCCACAGCACCACGACGCTGTTGTTCGTCCAAAGGAACGTGCAGCGGCGATCCTCGCACAAGTCGATCGCGAGATGGCCCGGATCAAAGAGCGCGATCACCACTGGGAAGACGGAATCGAGGCATGTATTCTACGTACCTGTCTTAATCCCTACTCACCTTTCCGTAGAACCCCTATCAACCCCAGCCAGTCTCACATGCGCAGCGGCACTTCAAATGGATTCCCCCACCTGAACCGATTCAATCATCATCACCACCATCGTCTTCATCTCCGCCAACTTCTCCAGCCACTCCAGGATGGCGTGCCGTCCGAGTACGCCGAGGTCGTGGAGGTGTACTACGCGTGGACCGCCACACCTCTCGAAGATCCCTGTCTCGTGATGAACTAGTGCGGTACCCTCGACGTTCGACGAACAGCACGACTGTGGGATCGGAGGAGACCGAAGAGCAACGTGCGACCGACAAGGAGATTTCTTGGCGGATTCGCGATCGTTGGTTATTTGATGCGGACGATGAGCCTTCTGTCGGAAATGATGGTCCCGATGAAAAAGATAGGGCACTTGTGGACGAGTTCCATCCCAAGTACGTCTTTCCTATTTGAACTGTATGACGTCGCTGATAACTTTGCTCAGGTACTTGCTCAAAGGAATGTCTCTCTACCAAGAAGACGACCATCAACGACTGACAACAGACCCCACAATCTATACACCATCATCTGACGGGCGTCTTTTGGGATTTTTACCTTATCGGACCGGTATCGCTCCTGCTTTTCGTCGCGACGCCATCATTGTTGGTCCGCGTCCCCTCGTTCCTCAGACTCCTTCCCAGGCCGCGGCGATGCAGCAACATCAGCAGCAATTGACTCAGCAAGGCGCTATTGGAATGCCACAGACGACGGGGACGCCCATTTCCATGCAGCAGCAAATGAAAAAGTTGCCCTCGGCGTTGAACGTTCCACAAATGCGTGTCTCGTCCAACGGCAGTCTACGCCCTCCTGCGACACCCGTCTTGACTGCAATCACCCCTTCTGCGCCGCAAACCTCCCCGCAATCATCTCCAACGCCGACAGCCGTCAATGGCCAAGCCAGTCCCACCCCCGCTCCTTCCGTTAACGAGTCTGAAGAACCCCTGTCGTCCTCCACTCCTACTCAGCAACAAGAGTCCGCCACTGTCTCCACCGAAACGACAACTGGTTCTTTGTCTACCGCTTCTCCTATGCCTATCAAACCGACTCAATCACATCATGCGCTTTCACTTCCCAATGGTTACCATATGCAGAACAACTATGCGGCTACTATGACAAATGGGACTACGACGTACCTTCACCACGGCACACAGCAGAATGGGCTTACCGTGCAGCAACTTCAGTTGAAGAACGCGTTCACAAATGGCCAACCGGATATGGCCATCGCTGTCAACGGGTCACGCCCTGCGTCCTACATTGGGCACGTCGTCGGCAACGGAACGAACTTCAATCTGCCGGTGGGGGCCGTCGGTGTTAATGTCGGGATGAACTTGGCCAATATGAATCTGAAACTTGCACCGTCGCGACCAATGCCATGGGTGGCGGCTCAACGGAGCCCGCAAGCTGTCGCAATCGCACAATCGCTCTCCCCACATATGCACGCGCACACGCCAGCTCCTCAGGTTTCACCACCCCGCGGTGGCCAGACGCCGACTGCGTCGCCTTCGTTACATCAGCAACAGGTGGTCGGTGGGTCTGGGGCGACGTATTAAGCACTGTATCAGGAGAGGTCCTTCGATATCCCTTATTCAGCCCCCCTCACTCCTATACTTTTTTTGCGTTCGTGTGTTATGATGTGGACGTTATTACGTTTTTCTTTGTTACTGATTCAGTTCGTGTATTGTAGCAATGATTTATTTGGAACTCGAAGAACACATGCGCGAAGATACCCTAGCGTACGGTACCTGTCTGTAAGGGGACGAACGCGGAGGCCGTAACGTACAACCTACCCTTCTTCACTTGGGAAATTCCTGAAGTTGATGCTCCCGCAATGACTCGGAGTTGAGCGTTGGACGTTGCTACGGCGATGACACTGAGACGTGAGATCATCTAGCTCTACGGTACTGGAAAGGCCAAAACTTGGTCGGCTTGTACATACTGTACTTGCACAGCCGTTCGTTCAGTTCCGGTCATTAGTCCGTGTAGGGTTTAGGCACAGCGGGAAGTCAAATATATGAGCAAACACGTGAGCGATGGAGGGCCGGAGTAGAGCGTATGCTCCTACTTAGATATTACAAGCACCCGGTCTATGTGGGTTGTGCATCATCTCTCAGATCATCCTTCCTTTGTAGTGATATTTCTCAGGTTTTCGATCCCATCTACTTCAAGGCGCATTCCTAGCCGTTCATCCTGGGGTTTCGCGTGGATGTACTTTTCATAAAAGTCGATGGAAGGCTGATTCCACTTTCGCAAGAATCAGATCTGGCTGGCATAAGTATGCGTAGTGGACTTTCTACCTTGAGCACGGTCCAGTCCATACGGGAACAGTCCTACAATCACGTGAGTTGCGTGGTTCAAGCAGGGGTGTAGGTGCTCTCTCACCTTCTCTTGTGCAACGACAGCAAGCTGTTTGAAAAATGCCTTTCCTATACCTTTGTTCCTGTGCTCTTCTTTCACATAGAGGTCCTCAAGCTAGGCGAAACGCCCTGGGATCAGTGCTCCGATCATTCCCGGAACGCGACGCACGTATATTCCTGGTTTACCGGTCCACGTCGAGAAGTTGAAAAAATACAGTGCGAACCCGATTGCTTCTCCAGGAGCCTCGGTAGACCCAGAGAATGCAATAAACGCATTCGCAATTCTAGTTTCGAATAGATGTTATGTGATCTGGGAAAAGTGTTGGTTTCCTAGACGTTCCCCCTCGTCTCTCTATGTGCTCACCAGTTTTGGAGTTGCTACGGCAAGTTGAGGTACTTTCTCATAAAGGGCCTGTCGCCGCACAGATAAGCGAACGCAACTAGGCGTAACTAAAGGGAGGCGGATGATGCCAACTCGTAGACCAGCTGGACGACTGAGGGCTATAATACATCGTTGATCGTCTGTTGTTGTAGACCGTTTCTACGTTATTCGACTCACCACATCTTCTGGTTGCACGGGTCTGATAAAATATCCGACAGACGCTGACATTCTTGATTCTTGACGGGACGACGATGATAATCTTCAATACCAACCCAAAAAGGAAATGCAGTCACTGCGGCTTATTTACCAGTATTTGGTGAAGCACCGTTTCCGGAAATAAATGTGTGTCAGCGTATGTGTCAGCAAAAAGCTCGTCCAACATTTATATACAGTTTAAACCATACCACCTCCGTGGACTGTCTGTGTGGTTATGGGAGGTTATGGGTTTTGAGAGGTTTGCTAAGAGGGGTTCAACTGTATTGTATTAATTCTATAGGTAACCGTTTAACTACGGTAATATTACGATTATCTAATATGTCGGTCTAGCCTCGGTTTGCCAGACTGTCTCTGAATCCCAACAGTCCGGGTGGTGCGCAACTGTATTCAGTTTGGAACGGCGAGGTGCCCTTCCCTTCCTCCGGACTTATCATCTATCAAGCTATCAAGCCGCGGCGTCGCGACTGTGTTACATCCCCAAAGTGGGGGTCTCGTGGTAATAGAGAGACCTCCCATGTGCGCGTATCGTTATTGGTTTGACTGACCCCCAAAACACAAACATATTTTAGAACGAAAAAAGTGTTTTTTTTTTTTCATTAGTACTTGCTGTACTACGTGCTCATTATTGTGGATGTGTTGCGCCTTTCAGAATCCCCCAACTCCTTCATACCGCAAGACATGACATCGGAGTATGATTAGCGCACACACCGCAAAATTGTTCTCTCCGGCTTGGCTGGCGGTTCTCCTTTGATAGCCTCCGTTCCGTCAAAACGAGCAGGACCGGTGACGGGCCTGTGGGGGGATCGCTGGCGCGGCGCGGACTCAGGAGCCCTGAGCAGGCGGACTCGATCGACTTGGTGAAGTGTCAGGTAAAGATCGCCACCGCCGCATTGCCGCCGCGGCGTCCATTGGGGTCATGTTGTCGACACGCGGCTACAGTAAGTTAGTACGACCGGCGGTCTACCACGATAAGTAGTACGGTACGTAGCACGTTACACGGTGACCTGGGGGGGCTACTTACGTTTCCCTTCCTTCCTCCGAGCTTCAAACTCGCCGGATCGCCCTATGAAGGCAGAGCGCACGGCATAGTATGCGCGACTGCCGCGACATTGTTCCGAGTACAGACAGTTTTGTACGATCTTGGACGTGGACGGAGACCCTAGCTTCGCCAAGTCTGCAACCCTCAATAAATCATCCAAACTAACTCCTGAAAGAAATCAAGGGCGATCGCCTTGGTGTGCCACAGGCCCGAAGCCGGAGAATGGAGTTTAGAGCCCTCGATCGCTGCCTTGAGAGCGAGAGAGATCACCGTACTATTGGTTATTATAACCCTAATCGGACTAAATGCACCCTCTTGATGCGGACGGACCACAGACACAATCACACTCGATCGATACTGCAAACGCTGACTGATACTCTTAGTATACCAGCACGGGAGATCCCGGTCAGTGCCAAGATACAATATCACTATCACTATACGGGGTGCGACAAGCGTCCAAAAAATCACTATGAAACCCAGCCATAAAGAAAGAGTAACGAGGGTACATCTTAGGGAGTGTTGAACGTCGTGGAGACAGCGGGGGCCCGGGGGCTATTATAGTCTAGTTAGAAGCTGTTGTTTCCTGCTCTGCTCGAAAATACCGCGTTAATACCGAATGTTGGATCTTGATCGCCCATTTCCTCTAAAGGGGGCGATGCTCCAGTCCGTAATGCATCGCCTCCATGTACTCCTCGTCGTCCTCCGGTGTGGCGACGTGGGAATGCCCGTGCTTAGACCTACAGCTGGTGCCGTCGTGCGATACAACGTATCCCGGTAGGCAGCGTCGGACAATACATTTGCCAGAGTGACAAGCGACGTCGGCAACACCGGGGAGGGCAGTGCAATCCTGGCCAATAGGCGAGTAGGGCGTCAGGGGAAGCACGCATCCGCCGCCTAATCAAATGTAATTTAGAAAAAGATAGGCGGTAAGTGGCCAAGCCAAGGACAACTTACAGCTCTCTAGGTCGTGTGCTGTATCGATGCACTCCCACGCTCGGGCACCACCTCCAAACACCCCGCAGGCAGCCCAGCCGTGACCCATCTGTGCGCAAGAGCCGCTACCGACCCAGCGCCTTTGGGGGAGGGGGTTGCTGGAGGGACACGCGCCGGGAGCCACGCACTTGCCGTTGCAGACCACGTTGGGCGCACTGCAGACGCACGCAGTTGGGTTCAACGGGGGAGAGGGCGTGAAGTCATCAGTGCAGGTGAACCCGCATGGGCTTCCGTCGAGGCACATAGGTACGCTGTGATCAGGGTAGTTACAGAGCGATTTAGGCGCACTTTCTAGGATCTAAGAAAAAAGTTTGATCAGGCGCATTTCAAGGCAGATCTCAGCATCTTCTGCGTACAAGGGTCGTCAAGATGTCAGTTACGGCCTTTTTTCCGGAAAAGTTGACAGCCAATATACCGACTGGAGCACTCTCCAAGAAGAGGGGGATACCAGACAGACAAAGGCACATATCTTTTTTATTTAGGAATAAGGACGATTGGTCAAGAGTGAGGGGACGTCGAACTGACCGGGCGCGCCAAGAATAAAAAGACTAGAGATGAAGAGACGGTAGGCTATGAGCGGCGTGTGGACCGAGGCGCACACGTCGAGGAGATCACGCGCATCGAGGGGATGCGCAGCCGGCTCACGCGACTGAAGAGACGACGCGCGGGCTCCAAAGAGGAGGCTGAGAACTGGGAGGACGCGGAAGAGACGCATAATGTCTAGGAAAGTAGAGCAGGTCCTAACGAGAATGAAACGAGCGGAAACGAAGCAAGGAATCAGGCAGCATCTCGAGGTAGTTTTATAAAGGCCTCTTGAGTTTGGGCGCCGGATAATTTATGGATAGAACCTGGGAAGGGGCAAAAGAAACAAGGCACTGCTCCTGTTGGTGTTGCGCTGCCACTGGGAGCGTGATCGACGGAGGACACCAGGAACTCGCCTTGTCGGTCTTCGGGGATGATGCTCACAGATAAATAGCCAATAGATAGTCGATCAGAACCAAAGATGGTTATGGACATAAAATATCATTAAAAGGCACGTATATTTTCACTTGATTACTCTAAATTATGCGTACTATCGGGTTACAGCTGTAGCGTAACAAACAGCACCACATTCTTGAAATCCCCTCAATATTTAATCGAAATAATGATAAAAAACCAATCGAAGAAAAAAATTGATTGCCGCAGGGTGTGGAATGACCACGCCGGTGGTTGATCCCCCCCGAAAAACGGCGTGTTAATTCCCAATAACGCTGAGGAGGCCCCACATACCCAACTGCATCAGCCCAAATGAATGAAGCGAAAACACCAAATGAAAGGAAAGAGAACATCTGAGAGATGAAAAATGATGCAACACCCCCCAGGCGACGTCAACAAGATTAAATCTGCTAGAAACGCCTGGCATGACTGGTGCTAGTCGTGTTCTCGTCATACATATCAAAGGGAAAGTGTCCAATTTCCGTGCAATTGAGTGGACAAGACGAGTCAGTTGTCCGGGCATTATTGAGACAGATAAATGCTGTACTATGTCATATCGATGACCGTCATCGGTGTCGTAGACGAGTCACAGATGGCATAGGGAGTGCCTCAAGCAATTGCGTCGTCGTCGTCATCGTCGTGTGGTCGTCTTCGGAGCTTGGGTCACACGTGGTTCATGGTTGGCGTGCCTCAAACAACTACGTTGTAAGCAAGGGGTGCGCATGACACGGCTGGTTGGCTTCAGCTGTACAGGAAGGTGCAGCCTGCTGGCAAACATCGATTCGTCAGTGTCAAATACGAGTGGGAAAGCCGCGGCTTGAGCCCGAGCAGGGCCCAAGTGGTGGACAAAGGATGAGGAGATGCGTGGGAAAGGGTGCCTACCAATGTTACAGGATACGAATGCGATGCTGCGGTCGACAAATGCGAGAAAGTAGTGTCGAGGTGAGGAAGGATGTGGCAAACATGAGCCATCTGTGGTGCTGGAAGTAAAAGAAGGAATGGGAGGGGACGATAAAATGTGTAAAGAAACGAAAGAGACGGAGGCGAACTCACTGGAAGACCTCCGCTGGTTTCCGCACCTGTGCTGCGGAGAAGGAAGCAGGGACGTGTTTTTGAGGACCAAAACGCTGGGAAGCTAAGGGCTTCGTTCGAAAGGCGGTGGCAGGAGCAACAAGCAAGAATTGATCAGAAGTAACTCGACGTGGGACAGTTCTACAATGAAGAAACATGACAAGTTGGAAACCGAACAGGAAAGGGCGTTGGTAAGGCGCAAAAGAGAACAGGACGAATGAGCGGCTTGGTGAAAAAGAGTTACTGGGAAGAGGGCCTCTGACAGGTTCAGTAACGAGATTCTCCTTAAGCAGAGGAACAAGTTCAGGGTTCTGTTGTCGACGATTGCCACGTTCTTTCCATCGGTCTGAATCGTGAAGCGACATGCTCGGTTAGCACGAACCGTACGTTACAAATATGACGGTAATTTGTAGCCTCAAGCGTCCATAGCGAATAAGGCGTTGTCGCAGAAGAGACGTCAACATACGAGGTGAACGTGACTGCTCTCAGAGCGCTTACGTATATGATTGTTCAGGTTTACGATCTGGCACTCGACGGTGTCTTCTTTGGTGCGGTACACGACAAGTTCATCTTCGGACGGGCTCTAAGATTTTCTCTCACGGGATCACTTCATCGAAGTCAAGATGTGTCGGAGTCTGTCCTATGATAGCATCGGTGTTTCTCAAGCGCGAGGCGGCGCAGCAAGCAAAAGTGGTATTAGAGAAACGCGAGGATCTCGCCAATATTAAGCACAAGTTTTCTTCCCTTCATACTCCATGTCAAAGAGGACGAAAAATTGTTCTACGACAAAGAAAGGATTGGAAGATGCCGAAGCTGACAGGGCCAATGCCAGTGTACGTACGTAGCTAGTATCAACGAGTCCAAGGGCTAATAGACCATACAGCCGTATCGTGGGGTTCAGGCTCAAGTTGCGAGACAACAATGGTGATTCTGTATCTCTGACGCCGCACAACGACAGCGTCGTTCGTCCAAGGGAACATGCTGCAACATCGCAACTGTGTTACATCTCCGAAGGTCTCGTGGTAATAGAGAAACCTCCCACGTGCGTGTATCGTTATACGTTTGACCTTGGGCTTGACTGATCCCCAAATTACAAAAGCATTTTAAAACAAAAATAGGGCTTTCCATTACTTACTATACTGTGCGCCCATTGGACGTGTTGCGCCTCTCAGAATCCCCCACCCCCTTCATTTCGCATGACATGACACGGGAGCATTGGCGCGCACGCCGCAAAATCGTTCTCTCCGGATTTGGCTGGAAGCTTTCCTTTGATAGCCTCCATTCCATCAAATGGTCTGTAGGTCAGGGCCAGTGACGTAGGGGGACCACCGGCGCTGACTCGGGAGCGCTGAGCAGGCGGACTCGATCGAGTTGACAAGATTTGCCCAGGTAGTCATTCGAGTCCGTTCATTGGGATCGGCCTAGCATGTCATCGACGTCCAGGTCTGGGCGTTACGGCTACTGTACTGATCGTGCGCCTGGTACGACTGACAGTCTACCACGATAGACAGTACAGCACGTTACACAGTGACCGAGGGAACCTCTCGGGGACCATTTACGTTACCCATCCTTCTTCCGAGCTTCAAACCCGCCAAGCACTACGAAGGCAGCGCGCACTGTATAATATGCGCGTCATTGTTCCGAATATGTACAGTCTTGGACGAAGATGTACAGACACGCCCCGATGATCTTGCCAAGTCTGGACCCCATAATCGATGACACCTGAAAGAAATCAAGGGCGATCGCCCTGATGGCGAGAGCTGCGTTATTTTTCCTTTCTTTGGTGCGTGACAGGCCTGGGGGGCCGGAGGATGGAGTTTACAGCCCTCAATCGCCGGCTCGAGAGAAAGATCGCTGTACTATTGGTTATAGCCCTAATGGGACTAAATGCACCCTCTGAGTTGGTGCGGCGGAGCCGACTAATAAACGCTGACTACCACTCTTAGTAGACCAGTATGAGAATCCCAGACTTGCACACGGAGGGCATTGCCAAGATACATCGTCACCATTATTCCGACGAGTTGCGACAAGCGTCCGACAGATCACAACGAAACCTAAGAGAGAGAAACGAGGGTATTTCTTAGAAATTATTCAACGTTGGGGACTCGGAGACAGTGGGGGGTCATTATAGTCTAGTGTCATTTCTTGTACTGCTCACGAATACCGCGTTAATACCGAATGTTGAATCTTGATCGCTCGTTTCCTCTAAAGGGGGCGATGCTCCAGTCCATAACGCATCACTTGCATGTACTCGTCGTCTTCCTCCGCCGAACCAACGTAGGAATGCGCGTGCTTAGACCTACAGCTTGTGCCATCATGCGACACAACGTATCCAGGCAAGCAGCGTCGGACAACGCATTCGCCAGAGTGACAAGCGACGTCGGCAACACCGGGGAGGGCAGTACAGTCCTGGCCGATAGGCGAGTAGGGCGTCAAGGGGAGCACGCATCCGCCGCCTAAACGAATTCAATCAGAAAAAAGTGGGCAATAAGTGGCTAGGCCAGGCACAACTTACAGCTCTCTAAGTCGTGCGCTGTATTGATGCACTCCCACGCTCGGGCACCACCTCCATATACCCCGCAGGCTGCCCAACCGTGCCCCATCTCTGTGCAAGAGCCACTGCCGACCCAGCGCTTTCTGGGGGGGAGGGGGTTGCTGGAGGGACACGCGCCGGGAGCCACGCACTTGCCGTTGCAGACCACTTTCGGCGCCTTGCAGACGCACGAAGTTGGGTTAGACGGAGGAAAGGACGTGAAGCCGTCAGTACAGGTGAACCTGCAGGGGTTTCCGTCGATACACGCAGGTTTGCTGTGCATGGGGTATTTGCAGTTCGAACCAGGCGCATTACCCAGGATCTAAGAAAAAACCATCAGGCACATTTCAAGGCAATGTTCGCATTTTCTACGTACAATGTTCGTCAAGATGTCAGTCACGACTGGTTCTCCGGCGATCGTGACGCCCAGTAAGGCGACTACGTTAGTCTTCAAGAAAAGTGGGAGAGCTGACAGACAAAGGCAAACATCTGATAAAATCGTTGTTTAGGAATAAAGACACTTGAGAGAGGGACATTGAACTGACCGATCACGCCAACAGCAGTGAGGATTCCAAGTATGTTGGGGACGACGAGCTCCGTATTGACCGACGCGCACACATCAAGGAGGTCACGCTCGTCGAGAGGATGCGCAGCTGGCTCGCGCGACTGAAGAGAGGAAGCGCGGGCCCCGAAGAGGAGACCGAGAACTGGGAGGGCGCGGAAGAGACGCATGATGTCTAGTAAAGTAGAGCAGGTCCTTACTAGAATGCGACGAGCGGAAGCGAAGCGACAGGATTTAGCCAGCATCTTGAAGTGGTCTTATAAAGGGGGCCCTCTTGAAAATTAGGCGCCGAATCATTTATGGATGGGACCCTGTCCAGGGTCGGGAGAAACAAGAACTTGGCGACAGCGCTGCTCCCATTAGTGTGCCACGCCGCTGGGAGCATGATTGACAGAAGCCACCAGGAACTCGCTTTGTCAGTCTCAAGGGATGATATTCAAAGATAAATAGCAAATAGCCAGTCGATTAGACACGGCAATATGCAGCTTAGGCTCTCCGTGCTTTTACGCACGTCGCTGCGGAACTGGCCAATGCGGCCAATGAATCAAGTCACCCTTGCAAGTACGTTTGCGCGATGCGGGGACCCGCGAATGTGAGGCTCGCTCGTTGATACGTCCACACACGGGGCTGCCTATATGGTACGCGAGGCGCTCGGCAATAACTCGGTGTGGTGCACTGTCAATGTCAGTCACCATACTCCACGGGTCGAGTTACAGGGTATCGGCTCGGTACAGGGCGTATACAAAGCTAGTTCGCATCCGATGCGGTTTGAGGGCACAATGGCATGGAGGCGATGTGGTGCAACTCCGCTTGAAGCTGCAGCGCAATTTCCGCGTGTGATGGAAGTGTCGAAGGGTACAGCGCTTTTCATAACACTCGCCGATTCATTTATTAGCACACAGCCGGACATCCAAACTCAAGAGCGGGGTTCATAATTCAGTAGAGTGGGAAATTCTCGAGAAATTGAGCTATCATACATAATTGGGGGTTATTGAATAGATGTCTCGGAAAAATAGGGTTATTGAATAGTTATCTGCGTTGCTAGTTCGGCATTGTGCAACTAGCGAGTCAGTGTCCCTGAGGGTCCGTCCGTCGTCCCTTTCAATCCCTTCAACGATGGTCTGCCGACTTCAATGACATGAAGGAGTTGGCTTTATCAGTGTCCTTGCATGGGCTGTGTGACTCAGAAATCAGCGATATCACTGGGATCACTGGATCAGTCAGTATCAGTCGTTCTTGAGTCCACCCATACATTGAACGTCCTCCTTACAACCTCACGACATGTCCGTTCCTCCCTCACCACAGACCTGCCAGGACATTACCATCCAGTGTGCGAGCCCCTTCACCAGAGAAAAAATGTGAGTTTTACTCTTTGTAGTGTTACAACATACTGACCTCGATGGCAGGCTTTCACCGCCACACCGCCACCACTGCAATATGCTGCACAACTGCAGCTGTCTGCCGACTCTATGTCCTTTGACACTACCACCCCGTCAACAACCACCTCCGCTGACTGTCCTGAGTGGAGTTGGAACGCAAAGCCTCAAGTGAGACACCGTGCAAAACGAACGGCCTACATCAAACAAGTAAGCTACCTTAGACCTGCCGCAAACTTAACCTCCAATTCACGTCTCTTTGTGCAACTCGAGCGGACCGTGACCAAGCCCCAAACCCGTGCTTGCGCTCTCTCCAGATTAGGTCGCCATGCTGCCACCACCGACCTGCGCATCCGCAAGCTTAAACAAGAATGCCCCAAGCCACTCTGCTGGAATGACGGACTACAGCGCCAACTACACATGCAGAACTGCAATTTGGCATGTCCTGTTGCGGCTCCCTCCACTCATCTGTCTCTGTGGACTACCCATCGCGACCTCAAAGGGGAGCGCATGTCGCAGAATGTCGACAAATTAATTTTTTTGGTTTCCTTTGTATCCCATTCACCTACATGCGCGTCTGTATCGTTTTACTAAAATGTGTGTTATAGGACCCCAGCCAGACTCCTCCAAGTGTACTCACCACACGGCGGCTAATCGCCCTCATCAAATACCACCACGTCGGGCACACACATGCAAGAGCGGGGTCACTGGTAGCCTCACCCCCACAACTAAGTTGGTCGCCAAGATCGGACCAGGGCCGCAAAGTGGGGAGGAAAGGAGGGCCTTGCGATTGTACATTCAATATGAATTTTTCTCCCTATCCCGTCCCTGTCGGAATTGACATTGCTTGCACTAGACTGAGTCCCTACTAGACCGAATGTCGGTTTTTTTAATGGTTTCCAAAACCAACAAGTATGATAGGATATATAATTTCGTTTATTACTGTAGTTACTATGATTATTTTTTGTGGGAAAGAAATTCGGCATGATCACCGAGATGCCCATTCAACCCCCGCCTGTGTGTGTAATGTTGTAAAAATCGGCAAGTGTTATGAAAAGCGCTATAATAGCACACGAATGCTGGGACGAATGATGGGCATGGGCGAGGATCTGCCCAGTTCTGCTATGCAGTCCGTGTGTCGCCGCTGGTTGGAACTTGAAAAGTCTGAAACGAATGCTGGTAATTGGAACTCGATAAACGCAGTCAAAAGGAACGTCCGAGGCGCATAAACTGTGTTAACGAAACTAAATATGTCTAGTCAGCTTCAGTACTTGCAAAAACGGGTGCGAATGCGATGTTAATGACACAATGTGAAACGAACAGCGGGAATGATCCAGGTCTCAGGCCGGTTCTTCTCCTCACAGAAAAATGGGCTATCCCCCAATACTCGGAGAGCGCGTGACTGAGAAAGGTAGGGAGTGTCTGTGTGCGTGGCGTGTCTCAAAATTGCAGGGACTGTTCAAGAGGCTGCTGGATTGGAGCATTGTGCAGGAAAAACCGCACTACGGATGTGATTGTTCATGTTTACGATATGCACTCAATTCAATCCTGTCCTGACAAAACAACGACCACGTCTCTGCGACTTGGACTCTACGACTGGGACATAGGAAAAGGAGAGTAATGACTCTAGATTCTCTCCTCACATTTGTCGGAAGTGGCCGCTAGTCGGGGTCTCGTCGGTACCCAATTACTGTATGACAGCCTCAATCGCGAGACGGCACAACAAGCAAAAGCATTGGGAGAAAGGTGAGGACCTAGCCTTAAGAAGTCCCTTTCGTCACTCGATGTCAGAGAGGATGAAGAATTGTTTAACGACAAAGAAAAGGTTGGCTAGAAGCCGAAATTGACAGGGCCAGCGTATACACGTGGCCATTATCAACGAGTACACGAGCTAATGGACCATACAGCCTTATCGTGGGGCTCAGGCTCAAGTTGCGAGACACCAATGGTAGTCTTTCATCTCAGACGCGGTACCATGACGCTGTTATTTGTCCAAAGGGACGTGCTGCGGTGATCCTCACACGAGTCGATCGCGAGACGACTCAAGTCGAAGAACGTGACCACCTTTCAGTCTTATTCCCTACTCTTAGTGCTCATCTCTTCCGTAGAAGGCAAATCGGCCCCAGTTTCCCAAGCTCAGCGGCACTGAACCGACTCGATTATTATCACCACCGCCGTCGTCATCCCCGCCCCTACTCTCCAAGCCCACACGTCCATCCCAGCGTGGCGCGCCGCCCGATGCGCCTTAGTCGTGATGCTGTGCTGCGTCTGGACCGCCACACCTCTCGACGGTCCCTACCTCTTGACGAATTAGTTTAATACCTCGACGTTCGACATAACTATAGGGAACTGAGGAGCAACGTGCAATCGATAGAGGGATTCGCGATTGCAGACGATGCAAGAGACGATGAGCCTTCTATCAGATATGACGATCCCTACGAAAAAGGACTGGGCACTTGTAGACGCGTTCTTTCCTAACCACGTTTTTCTACTTCATCCGGGGAGATCTGCTCAGAGGAATGACTTTTTACCAAGGTGACCATCAACGACTCACTACAGACCTCACAATTTATACGTCACCCGACGGGGGTCTTTGGGGGGGTTTGCCTTATCGGACGGGCATCTCCCGCGTTTTGTCGCGACGCCATCGTTGTTGTCCCCCTCCCCTCGTCCCTCTGACCCCCTTCCCGTGCCACATAGACGCACCAGCACCAGGAGTGACTGGAGCAACGCGGTGCATTGGAATGCCACAGACGACGAGGACCTTCCATGCAGCAGCAAATTGAAAAGTTGCTCCTATGCGAAGAACGTCCCACAAATACTTGTCTCGTTCAACAACAAGCTAAGCCCTCCTGCGACACCCATCTTGACTGTAATTGCCTCTTCCGCGCCTTAGACTTCCTCGCAGTCGTCTCCAACGCCAGCAGCTGTCAATGGCCACTTGCGTTTGATGTCCGTGCTCCCTGCGCGCCGGGAGGAGTATCAGAATCAGTGGCACGGAGGACAGGACCCTGACTACGGGAATTGGCGGCGACGCGGTGTGTTGAGGGACGGCGGAGAGCCATCTGCATGCGGGGTGAGGCTATTTTCAATTCGTGGGCACGAAGGCGTAGGAGGTTATTGATAGTTCGAGTTGCGGCGACTGTGTCAATATTATGTTCCTATTCACGATCAAGCAAGAACCCTGTGGACTCCCCGTGGGCCCACAAGTTGTTGTGTGCGCGTCTATTACTGTACGATTGTGGTGGCTCCCTGGGAATGTCAGGGCGGCTATCAGTCGTACTAGTACTGTCCACGACGCGTCCTGGTCGCAGTGCGTCCAACCAGGCTCCCTCAGCTGGCGCTATGTCTCAAGTTCCTTCTACTTCTACTTCCACAAACTTCGAGACGATCTTTACGGCTGCTTTTGAAGCATACAAAAGGCAGACAAAGCGAGACATTACATCCCATCCCCTAGCCGTCCAGCTGTGGTCCTGCGACTCACCCAGTGCCATTCTCGCCGTACTTCGAACCCAGGTCCAGACATTCGATCGATCTCTGATTGCAGACGAAAGGTGGACAAAGTGGCTGGATCCGACTGTCAATGTCTTGTACGCATTCTCTGTGGCCCTCGGTAACGGTGTTGGACTGGTAATTCCGAGACCCTGACCCGCTCGAGATCTACCCTCTGATTAGAATAACGACAGATATTCCCACCTTCGAATGCGATCTTCGCTGGGATTGGTATCCTCCTCCAGGTGAGCATCTTTCTTGACTCGACGTGTGTCTTTCTTGACTCGACGTGTGTCTTTCGGTGACACCACTATCTTTTAGGCGGTCAAGGATGTCCGCTCTAGCGAAAATGCTGTCAAAGACTTGTTTGGCCGCTTGGAGTACTTCTTTAAGCGACTCGAGAAATATATCGAGGTCCGGCCGAGTGCTGCTATGGCGGACATTATCGTGAAGATCATGGTTGAGGTACTCTCGATCCTTGGGACCGTGACGCAGGAGATCGGGCAGGGACGAACAAGTATGTCCTTTCCGGTTGATGGTTGATACATACCCAAAATTCAACATTCATGCAGAGAAATATCTCAAGAAGCTGATCGGAAGGAAGGAAGTGGAAGATGCGCTTCAGCGCTTAGACGCGTTGACGCAAGAGGAGGCTCGGATGGCAGCAGCAGAAGCCCTGGCAATCACCCGCGGCATCGATGACAAAGTAAAGGAGACCGGAGTAGCGATTCAACACGTTGTCAACCAAGTCACTGACTGGAACCGTACGTCATCGCGTCATCTCTTGATCTGACCACCGTCGATCATGAAAACTTGATCTCTTTTCACAGGGAACGAGTTACACAAGGACCTTCGAAAATGGATCGCGCCCCCCGATCCATCTGTCAATTACAATACTGCTTCTGGTGCTCATCACGAGGGTACCGCAGCCTGGTGCACGACAGGGGACACCCTTACAGATTGGAAAGCATCTGGCTCTTTGTTATGGATTCAAGGAAAACGTACATACCCCATCAGTGTCTGAAGTCTTAAATTTCCACTAACGACTTCTGAATTGATAGCTGGCTCCGGGAAGAGTATTCTCAGGTGCGCGTTACCCGTCGCTGAGTTGCATCTTGGTAGCGTCCTAATCGAACTTATATGATTGACAAGCTCCGTGATCGTCCGCGATATCAAATCCATGTCCAGTGCAGGCTCGGCTTTCTTGGCCTATTTTTACTTCGATTTCAAGGACACAACAAAACAGGACTCCCGCGCTTTATTATCATCCCTCCTTGTCCAACTCTCCGATCAATCAGATATCTTTTGCGATGTTCTTTCCTCCTCGTACTCCGCACACAAACGAGGATTGGAACAACCGACTGTCGACTCGCTTGCGCAGTGCCTCAAGGATATGCTCACGATGATGAGACAAGTGCCGATCTATCTGATCATGGATGCTCTCGACGAGTCTCCCAATGATTCGGGCATTCCATCGTCGCGTGAGGAGGTCCTCGAGCTGGTGAAAGAACTTGCCAATCTTCATCATCCAAATCTACGTCTGTGTATCACGAGTCGGCTGGAGTTCGACATTCGCACCGCGCTTGAGCCTTTAGCAACTCAACAGGTATCCCTCCACGACGAAAGCGGACAAAAGCAGGATATCAATGACTACGTCACTTTTGTCGTTCACTCAGATCGAAGGATGAAGAGATGGCGGGAAGACGACAAGGATGCGGTCATTGAGAATCTCACGGAGAAAGCAGATGGAATGTAAGCACATCTTCCATTCATCACGACCACGCAGTTATCTTATGTATCGAAACAGGTTTCGATGGGTATTTTGTCAATTGGAGGTTCTGCGGCACTGTTTCCCGACCAATCTTCGTCGTATCCTCGAAGAATTGCCCAAATCACTCGACGAGACATACAAGCGTATTCTAAAGGAGATCAACCATGCGAACCGGGACCACGCGTATCGACTCTTGCAATGCCTCGCGGTGGCCAGTCGTCCACTCCGAGTAGAGGAACTTGCGGAAGTGCTCGCGTTTGACTTGAACACGGGAGGGATCCCAAAGTTGGTCGCGGATTGGCGGTGGGAAGACCAAGAAGAAGCGGTGTTGTCAGCCTGTTCTAGTTTGGTTTCCGTCATCGTCGACAAAGGATCCCGTATCGTTCAGTTCTCTCATTTCTCCGTAAAAGAATTCCTGATATCGGATCGACTCGCGAGTTGTATGGAAGAGGTGTCCCGGTTTCACATCCCTATCGAACCTTGCCACATGATTCTTGCCCAGGCTTGTCTCGGCGTGTTACTTCGCCTGGACGACGGTACCGACAAAGATAGTGCCGAGAAGATTCCTCTCTTTCAATATGCTGCAGAATATTGGGATGGGCATGCGTCGATCGGAAATGTGGAATTAAAGATAAAGGACGCAATGGATTATTTCTTTGACATGGACAGGCCACATTTTTCAGCATGGGTCCGGATACAAGACCAATTCGAGTTTATCATGGATTCCACGTCTGGAAAACTGAGAGCCGTGCCGCCTTCAGCAGCTCCTTTGTACTACGCCGCAAAGAAAGGATTCCGTGGTCTAGTGCAACGCCTGATAATGAAGCGCCCACAGCAAGTAAACCATTTGGGTGGTCGATGCGGTACCCCGCTGCATGCGTCAACAATTAACGGGCATATCGAGGTTGCTCAGTTACTGTTTGCGCATGGCGCCGACATAAATTCACGCTCTGCAGATAATTTGACTCCACTACACATGGCTTCATCCACGGGACATCTTGAGTTCGTGAAGTGGTTGCTGAACCTTGGTGCGGACGTGAACTCCCAGAAGGACTGTCCAACTCCACTACATTATGCGGCAACCAATGGCCACCTTGAGGTTGCTCGGCTACTACTCGAGCGCAACGCGGAGGTCAACTCCCAGAGTGACGACGGAGCTACCCCACTTCTCAATGCATCACGGAATGGACACCGCCATGTAGTGCAGTTTTTGTTGGACCACAATGCGGATGCGCGTATCCGTGACTACTACGGAAACACTCCACTGCGTTCGGCAGCGATCAAAGGCCACCTCGAGGTTACTTGGGTCCTACTCAAGCATGATACAGAGGCCAATTTCCAGGATGATCTCGGTAGCGCACTTCTCCATGCGTCGGCCACAGGACATCGTGATATTGTGCAGTTATTACTGGACCACAACGCAAATGCGTGTTACCATGATAGCCACGGAAACACCCCACTGCATTTGGCGGCGATCTACGGTCATCTCGATGTCTCTCGGATGCTACTCCAGTGCAATGCAGAGGTCAATGTCCGGAATACCGAAGGAGCTACCGCATTTCTTGATCCATCGTTACAAGATGACGTTACGCGGTTATTTCTGGACCACACTGTGGATGAGCATGTTCGCAACAAAGGACGTGTCTCATTAGTTCGTTGCGCAGTGTGTGATGGTCATCTTGAAGCTGCCTGGTCACTCAAGCGGTTCCTACTCGAGCGCCGTGTGGAGGCCAATGTCCACAACGAACCCTTACCCATCAATGATGCGTCCTTGGCGCTGGGATGGGGCAGCGTAGATGGACATGTCCGAGTCAATAAGGGAATGACCCCACTGTATTACGCGGCGTATTACGGCTATGTCGAAGTTTCTCAGTTACTCCTTGAGCACAACGCGGAGGTCAATTCCCAGGACGATGACGGATGTACCCCACTTTTCTGCGCATCGGCTAGTGGACGCCCTGATACTTTGCGGTTATTGCTGGACCACAATGCGAACGCACATGTCCGCAATAACAAAGGAAGGACTCCACTGCATTACGCAGCAGCTGCCGGTGACCTCGAGGTCGTTCGGTTACTACTCGAGCGCAAGGTGGAGGTCAATGCTCGAGATGACGACGGGTTGACCCCATTTCTCAGAGCGTCAGACTGTGGAGACCTTGATGTTTTGCGGTTATTTCTGGATCACAATGCGGATGAGCGGGTCCACAACAACAAGGGAAGTTCCTCACTGCATCTGGCAGCCGCCAACGGTCACCTCGAGGTTGCTCGGTTGCTACTCGGGCGCAACGCGGAGGTCAATGCACAGAATAACGAAGGATTCACCCCGCTTCACGGCGCATCGGATATGGGACAACATGAAGTTGTGCAGTTATTGCTGGGCCATAATGCGGATGTGCACATCTCCGACAACAAGGGAGAAACCCCACTGCATTCCGCAGTGGCCGGCAGTTACGTTGAGCTTGCTCAGTTAATACTTGAGCGCAATGCGGAAGTCAATGCCCAGGATTTCGAGGGATCTACTCCATTACACCACGCGGCACGTGGTCGGTCTGGAGGATACCTAGAGGCTGTGCGGTTACTACTGGACCGCGGTGCGGATCCGCATGTATGCGACATCAGTGGAAAGTCTCCATCCGAAGTTGCCCGTGGTCCAAGACAACAGGAAATACTACAATTGTTCTCCCAGCACAATGCGGAATGAACGGACGAGACAGGGGATGTTTGACTGTAGGTTACAAATCGAATGATAATCTGTAGTCCCAAGCGTTTATAGCGAGTAAGGTGTTGTCGTAGACGAGACATCGAGATAAGAGGCAGACACCACCGCTCTCCGTAGGCGTGGTTTATTGGTTTGTTGTTGAATGTTCCGTGATTACGATCACTGTAGATCAAGTGATTGTTCGTGTCAAGGTTCCTGTGCAACTTACAACTGCAGAACGCTTACGTATGTAATTGTTCATGTTTACGACTTGTGTTTTACTGTACGATCGGCACCCGATCATTTTATATTTATGGTTTTGAACAACGAGGTGCTCTTCCCTTCCTCGGGACTATCGCTTATCAAGCCGTGGCATTGCGACGGTGTTTCGTCTTGGTAGTGGGGTCTCATGGTCGAGAGACCTCCCACGTGTGCGAGTATCGTCACAGGTTTGACATAATCTTGTATCCTATGATAAAGTCACAAAAACATTTTGAAAACGAACAAAGGCAGAGGTTCTCCATTACTGTAATAAGCGCCCGTTAGACATGTTGCGCCATTCAAAATCCCCCATCCCCCTCGTTTCGCAGGACATGAGGTGGGTGTAATTAGCGCGCACACCGCAAAATCGCTCTCCCGGGTTCGGCTGGCAGTTCTCCTTTGACAACCTCCATTCCATCAAACGATCGAGCCAGTGACGCGAGACGATGTACCTGAGGGGAGTAAAATTAGCACTAACTCGGAGCGCTGAGCAGATGAACTCGATCGAGTTGGTGAAGTGACAGGGCTTACCCAGGTAAGGATTGTCAACGCCGCACTACCGCCGCGGTGTCCAGAGTCCGTCCATTGGGGTCGTGTCGTCGACGCGTAGGTCGGGGCGATCTGATTGCGCACCTAATAGTACGACCGACAGTACCACGATAAGTAACACAGTACATAGTGTGTTTCAGTACACCTCTCGCGGGTTATTTACGTTACCCTTCCTTCTTCCGAGCTTCAAACCGCATCGCACTACAAAAGCACGGTATAATATGAGTGTCATTGTTCCGAGTACGTACGGTCTTGTACGGTCTCGTACGAAGAAGATCAGGCACACCCTGGCCTTGCCATGTCTGCTCACCTCTCCCGCCCTCAATAAATCGTCCAAAGTGGCATCTGAAGAGCGATCGCCTTGATAAGGAAGCTGCCGCTGCGTTATTTTGGCGTGTGCCACAGACGCAGAGCCGGAGGTGGAATTTAGAGCTCTCAATCGCCGCCTCGAGAGAAATCGTCGTACTATTTGTTATAATCCTAAATGTACCCTCCAAATTGGGGCGTCACACTGAAATCCCACCCAATTGGTAAATGCTGACCTCTACTCTTAGTATAACAGCACGGGAGATTCAGATCCTGGACGCACACATGGAGAGAATTACCAAGGTACATACATTACCACAATTATTTCATCTACAGGGTGCGACAAGCATCCGAAAAATCACTACGAAACCAAACTAAAACCCAATAAAGAAAGAGTAATGAAGGTACTGTATATCTTAAGGAGTGTTGAATGTCGTGGAGACAGTGGGGGGGGGGGTGATTATAGTCCAGAGTCTAGTTGAAGTTGTTATTTCCTGCTCTGCTCGCAAATACCGCGTTAGTGCCAAAAATTGAGTGTTGATTGTTCATTTCCCTTAAAGGGGGCGATGCTCCAGTCAGTAATGCATCGCCTGCACGTACTCCTCGTCTTCCTCTGCCGTAGCGATGTGAGAGTGCCCGTGCCCGTGCTTAGACCTACAGCTCGTGCCGTCGTGTGATAGAACATATCCTGGCAGGCAGCGTCGCACGACACATTCGCCAGAGTGACAGGCGACGTCCGCAACACCGGGAAGGGCAGTGCAGTCCTGGCCGATAGGCGAGTAGGGCGTCAGGGGGAGTACGCATCCGCCACCTAAACAAATTTAATTTAGTGAAAATGGGCAAGGCCAGGCACAACTTACAGCTCTCCAGATCGTGCGCTGTATCGACGCACTCCCATGCTCGAGCGCCACCTCCAAATACGCCGCAGGCAGCCCAGCCGTGCCCCATCTCTGTGCAAGAACCGCTACCGACCCAGCGCTTTCTGGGGGGGAGGGGGTTGCTAGAGGGGCACGCGCCGGGAGCGACGCACTTGCCGTTGCAGACCACGTTGGGTGCACTGCAGGCGCACGTGGTTGGGTTCGACGGAGGAGAGGGCGTGAAGCCATCAGTGCAGGTGAATCCGCAAGGGTCTCCGTTGAGACACGTGGGCATGCCACGATCGGGGTAGCTACAGTGTTCACTAGCCGCATAGCTTTGGATCTAAGAACAAAAAGTATAATCAGGCACGTTTCGAGGCACATTTTAGCATTTTCTGCGCACAATGGTCGTCAAGGTGTCAGCCACACCCAATTTTCCCCAAGTTTTGACAGCCAATATAGCGACTGGATCATTCTCCAGGAAAAGAGGGATACCAGACAGACAAAGGCACACATCTGTAAAACCATCATTTAGGAATAAGGACACTTGAGATCGATCAAGAGAGAGGGGATGTCGAACTGACCGGCGCCATGCAAAGGGACGCGGAAGAGCACGGCCAGGTAATCCGTGTTGAACGACGCGCACACGTCGAGGAGATCACGAACGTCCAAGGGGTGTGCATCCGGTTCACGCGACTGAAGAGACGACGCACGGGCCCCAAAGAGGAGGCTGAGAACAGGGAGGACGCGGAAGAGGCGCATAATGTCTAATAAAGTGGAGCAGGTCCTAACGAGAATGCAATGAGCGGAAACCAAGGGAGGATTTGGCCAGTATCTTAAGGTGGTCTTATAAAGGTGGCACTCTTGAAATTAGGCGCTGGATTATTTATTGATGGTACCTGGGTAGGGTCCCGAGAAACAAGGGTTCGGCGACGGCACTGCTCCCGTTAGTGTTCCGCTGTCACTGGGAACATGATTAACGAAAGGCACAAGAACTCGCCTCTAGGATGATATTCACGGATAAATAGCCAATAGCCAGTGGATCAGAACCACAGACCTAGCTCACGGCTTTCAATTACAGCAGGGGCCTTTAAATGTTGTCGCGCGTACCGTAGCCGTTATTAGCCATCGGCAGAGGTCCCGCAGATGTCCGCACGCGCATGGGACTGCTTGTCCCTGTCTGCGCTGCTCTTGGTTGCTTTCCTTAGTACACACCGCTGCGGGGACCTATAAATACAGCGCCGATTAAAACTTAAAGAGTTATCCATGGTGCTGGGGAGAAGTACGAGAATCCGCGCGACCGTGACGCGGTCGCACCCGAGCCTGTGCTCAAGACATCCCGAAATACCACGCTCTTCGCGATTCTGGGTCGCCTCTGCCGTGCGTGGTGTAGCAGGACTTGTAAATGCAAGTCTGGTGCAACCTCCGGAATCCCTGCGCTCGGGGTGACTTGGTTAGCGTGTCCTCCTGACACCGGCTTGCGTCCCCTGTGCACTTTGTCGCGGGGCTCGAAATATATTCATGCGGCAACATACCTGTCACAGCGGCTTAGGCTCTCTGTGCTGCTACGCATGTCGCTGCGGAACCGGCCAATGCTGTCAGTGACTCAAGTCGTCATTGCAAGTACGTTTGCACGATGCGCGGGGCCTGCGAATGTGTGACTCGCTCGCTAACGCGTCTGCACACGTGGCAGCCTATATGGAGCGCGCTACCGTTGCAGTCGAAAAGCGACATTCGCGCAAACCCCCCCAGGGGTTGCGAACGCTCTGATGAGACGCTGAGGTCGTGGCGATTCTTTCTGTGTGCTGCAGTAGTCTGCGCGATGATGGCATCTGGTAGGCGGGATGCTCGGTGGTAACTTGATGGGTCGCACTGTCACCATACTTCAAGAGTTGCAGTATCAACGAAGTATGGAGGTGAGTGCGCCGGTTTTTTTTTTTTTTTTGTTTTCATCCGGCGGGGTCTAGGGGCATAACAGCTGGGAGGCGATGTGGTGCAGCTCTGCTTGAGGCTGCAGCGCAATTTCCGTATGTGTTGGAAGTGTCGAGGGGTGGCACATGATTACTGGGATATGGACGGGTGGATGAGGGTCTGGCCTGTCCTGTTGCACAGTGCGTGTGCCGCCGCCAGTTGGAAAAGTCTGAAACGAATGCTAGGCCGGTAATTGGAACTTAATAAGCGGAGTCAAAGGTGCAAAAACTGTGTTGACAAACCAAAAAGGTCAGCTTCAGTACATCCCTGCAAAAATGGGTGCGAGTGCGATGTCAGTGAGAATATGATGTGGTGCTAGCGCAGGCCGCTGGTCGGACAGCGGGAATAATCCTGGGGTCTCAGGCTGGTTCTCTTCCTCGCTGAAAAATGGGCCATCCCCAGTACTCAGAGAGCGCATGACTGGGATGGGTGAGGATATCTGTGTGTGCGGCATGTCTCAAAATTGCAAGGAATTCTCAAGGGGTTGCTGGATGGAATTGCGCCAGCACTGGCATAGTGCGGTTTCCGCGCAAGCGAGGCCAAATTACTGATAATTACCGATTATCCCAAATGATTGTAGTTAACTTAGTTGTCTGCTGTTATGTGGAGTTAGCGTAACAAACCATGACTCACGACACCACACATTCGAGGCCCCCTACAATTCTCTACTCAAATACACTCACATAATCAACGCTCATATGTGATGCAGCCGGGGGTGTACAGAAATATCGTTGAAACCAGCACTGAGAGAAAAGACCTCCGCGATGCCAAGTATCACCAGGAAAAAGACTCTGGTATTCGGTCGAAATTAAAATAATAATAAAACCAATCGAAAAAAAAAACCGATTGCCACAGGGTGTGGAACGACCACACCAGCGGTTGATCCCCCAAAAAACAATACGACATATTAATAACACTGAGAAGGCCCAGATACCTGACCGCATCAGCTCAAAATGATTGAAGTGAGACACACCAAACGAAAGGAAAGAGAACATCTGAGAGATGAAACATAATGCAACACCCCCTAAGTGGCATCAACAAGATCAAATCAAGAAACGCCTGGCATGACTAGTGCTGGTTGTATTCTTGTCACGCATATCGGGGGAAAATGTCCAAATTTCCACCCCGCTGAGTGGACAAGATGAGTCAGTTGTCCGGGCTGACGTTGTTGACAGATAGATAAACACCGTACTATGTGATATCGATGACTATCATCGGTGTTGCACACGGCTCACGGACGGCATAAGGAGTGCCCCAAGCAATTGCGTCGTTGTCGCCGTGGTTGGGGTCGTCTTCCGAGCTTGGGTTACATGCAGTTCACGGCCAGCATTCCCCAAACGAAACGTCATGGCCGGGATTGTCAGCAAGGAATGTGCATGGCGTGGTTGCTCAGCTTCAGCTGTACGGGAGGGTGCAGCCTGCTGGCGAACTTCGGTTCAAGTCATCAGTGTTAAATACAAGTGGGAAAGCCGCGAGCTTGAGCCTGAGCAGGGACCAAGCGGTGGACAGAGGACGAGGAGCTCGGGGGAGATGCATCATGCGTGGGGAAGGGTGCCTAGAAATGTTACACGATATGAATGCAATCCTCGATCAAAGATGGAGAGAAAGATAGTAGCACAGATAGGTCATCTGTGGTGCTGGAAGAGAAGGTAAAATGGGAGGGGCTGGCAGAATGTGTAGATGAAGAAACGGAAAGGGCGGAAGTGTACTCACAACTTGAAGACATGGTCCAAAAAAAAGAAGACATCCACTGGATTACGCAAGGGTTTCCGCATTTTTGCTGCGGAGAAGGAAACAGGCCGTGTTTTCGAGGACTCAAACGCTAGCACGCAAGGAGGATAAGGTGCTACGTCACGTATGAAAGGCGATGGCAGGAGCGACGAGCAACATGCCAATGTGGGAATACTAGCGCGCACACCGCAAAATCGGTCTTCCCGCATTTAGCCGGAAACTCTCCTCTGACGGCCTTCATTCCACCAAACGATCATCGATTAGCGCCAGTATCGACGCGTGCCTGTAGGGGGATCACTGGCGCTGACTCGGGAGCGCTAAGCAGACAGACTCGATCGAGTTGGTGAAATGACAGGATTTTGCCCAATCCGGGTCCGTCCATTGGGACCGCAAGTCGGAGCGTTACGGACCGCGCATAGTACGACTGACACACTACTGACACTCTACCATGATAAGTACTAGTACAGTACAGTACGTCATACAGTGACCTAGGGGGGTATTTACCTTGCCCTCCCTCTTCCCGAGCTTCAAACACACCGCATCGCACTATGAAGGCAGCACGCACCTGGGCGCGCACCGTATAATATGCGTGTCAATGTTTCGAGTACGTACGGTCTTGTACGGAGATGGACAGACGCGCCTTAGCCTTACCAAGTCAGCCCACCTCTCCCGCCCCTCAATAAGCAAAATGACATCTGAAAGAAATAGTGGGTGATCCCCTTGATAGGCTGCGCTGCGTTATTTTTCCTTTCTTTGGCGTGGGCCGCAGGCCTGCGGACAGAGGATGGCCTCAATCGCCGCCTCGAGAGAGAGATCGCTGTACTATGGGTTATAATCCTAACGAGACTGAATACACCCTCCAAGTCTGCACGAGAAAATGCTTAGCATGTCAGCATAGAAGGTCCTAGACACGCACGCGGAGGGCATTGCCAAGATATATTATGACTATTATTTCGACGAGCTGCGACAAGCGTCCGACAAATCACAGCGAAACCATAAAGAGAGCGTCATGACGACACATCTTAGGGAGTGTTGAATGTCGTGGAGCTTAGAGTCAAAGTTGTTATTTTCTGCTCTGCTCACAAATACTGCGTTAGCACCGAAAGTTGGATATTGATCGCTCGTTCCTCTAAAGGGGGCGATGCTCGAGTCCGTAACGCATGGCCTGCACGTACTCGTCGTCTTCTTCCGGCGTGGCCACGTGGGGGTGGGAGGTGGGCGCGTGCTTAGAGCTACAGCTGGTACTGTCGTGTGACAGAATGTATCCCGGCAGGCAACGCCAGACGATACATTCACCGGACACACAGGCGACATCCGCGACACCGGGGAGGGCAGTGCAGTCCTGGCCGATAGGGGAATAGGGCGTCAGGGGGAGCACGCATCCGCCACCTAAACAAATTTAATTCAGAAAGTCGGCGGTAAATGGCCAGGCTAGGCATAACTTAACTTACAGCTCTCCACATCGTGCGCTGTATCGACACACTCCCACGCTCGTGCGCCACCTCCAAATACGCCGCAGGCAGCCCAGCCATGCCCCATCTGTGAGCAAGAGCCGCTGCCGACCCAGCGCCTTTTGGGGAGTGGATTGCTGGAGGGACACGCGCCGGGAGTCGCGCACTTACCGTTGCAGACCACGCTGGGTGCGCTGCAGACGCACGTGGTTGGGTTCGAAGGGGAGAGGGTGTGAAGCCGTCAGTGCAGGTAAAACCGCAGGGATTTCCGTTGATGCACGCAGGCACGCCATGGTCGGGGTAACTGCAGTGCGAATTAGGCGCATTGCTTATGATCTAAGAAAAGAAATCAGGCACATTTTGAGGCAGTGTTTGCGTTTTCTGCGTACAAGGTCCGACAAAAGGGCAGTTACGATCGGTTTTCCGGCAATACCGACGGGCGATATAGCGACCATGTTAGTCCCCAGGAAAATGGGGAGAGTCGACAGACAAAGGCACGAATCTGTCAAAATCGTTATTTTAGGGATAAGGACACTTAAGATCGGTCGAGAAAAAAAGAGACGTTGGACTGACTGGTCATGCCAGCAATAGTGAGGACGCTGTGCACGTCGGGGACGGCGATCTGGGTATTGATAGACGCGCACACGTCGAGAAGGTCACGCACATCGAGGGGATGCGCAGCAGGCTCGCGCGCCTTAAGAGAGGATGCGCGGGCCCCGTAGAGGAGGCCGAGGACTGGGAGGGTGTGAAATAGACGCATAATGTCTAGTAAAGTAGAGCAGGTCCAGACGAGAATGCAACGAGTGGAAACGAAGCGAAGGTTCACCCATCTTGAGGTGGTTTTACAAAGGCGGCCTTCTTGAAATTAGGCGCCACATCATTTATGGATGGGATCTGGGCAGGTCGACAAGAGGACTCTGCAATGGCACGTTTTCCGTTAGTGTGTCACCACAGTAGGGAGTGTGATTACAGTAACCGACTCGGCGAAGCCACCACTGCCAAGAGGTCCAAGAGCTCGTCTTGTCGGTCTTCGGGGATGATAAATAATGGCCAGGCGATCAGAACCACGGACATGGCTTTAGCTCGGTGGCTGTCAATTATCCTGCGGGCAGCGTGGTCACCATCTATGCTGTCAAGATAGTGAGCAACACAACTTGAAAGACCCTTCTCCAAAATCTGAACCATGAACGGAACCGTCGGTCCGGTCCGGGGCAGACGGCCGAACCCAAACCGGAAATTAGCGGTTAGGCTCAGGCTTAGGTTCGAACCGAACTTTGACAGTGTGATACATGGAATCCATCTCGGGCATCTCAGCCAACGAAGACGACAACGCGTTGCCACCACCACCACTAGCTGCGTGCGCCCCTAACAATGTTGACAATGTAGCAGCGACAGATGCGTACCAATGCAAGCTGGACAATGACGACAACTACGGTGGCGACATGCACTTCACTGATGCAGGGGCTACTAACCTGCGACTGCAGTGGCAGGCGCCCCACCAATGCAGAGACGATTGCGTCCGCACTGTCAGAAACTCCACCAACGACTATGACACCAGGGACACAACAACAATAGAAGAGCAAGGCGACGATGAGGAAGGCCAACAATGACAATGACGCCACAGCGATGAAAACGATGGGGTAACTCGGACCACAATGATGACTGCGGTGCTGTAGTGGGCTATCCCGTAAATACATCATTCACTAGTTACTACTTCATGCTACCCATGGCAATGAATATTCTTGAACTTGACCAGCGCGTGTTGCAGAGAGTCAGTATTACCATTGTCACCATGGCGCTCGTGACTGGCCCGTGAGCTCAACTTGCATTGAAATTCGTCTGCAGATTACTGTCGTACTTTTCATTTTTTCATTTTTTAATCACTACAAATAATTTATTTCAAGAAAAAACTTCGGCGTGGTTATCAAACACCCTTTCAGCCTGTTTACGAAAAGGGGCACCCCATTTTGGAAGTTGCTGTGAACGCTGACTAACTGTGCTACTTTGCATACCAGCACGGGAGATTCATATCCTGAACGCGCGCAAGGAGGGCCCGTATACATTATCACTATTATTCTATCATTCCATCTACAGGGTACGACAAGCGTCCGAAAAATCACTACGAAACTAAACTAAAACCCAATAAAGAAAGAGTAATGAAAGTAATGAAGGTACTGTATATCTTAGGGAGTGTTGAACGTCGTGGAGACAGTGGGGGTTATTATAGTCCAGAGTCTAGTTAAAGTTGTCATTCCTGCTCTGCTCGCAATACCGCGTTAGTACCAAAGGTCGAGTGCTGATTGCTCATTTCCTTTAAAGGGGGCGATGCTCCCGTCAGTAATGCATCGCCTGCACGTACTCCCCGTCTTCCTCTGCCATAGCGATGTGAGAGTGCCCGTGCCCGTGCTTAGACCTACAGCTCGTGCCGTCGTGTGATAGAACATATCCTGGCAGGCAGCGTCGCACGACACATTCGCCAGAGTGACAGGCGACGTCCGCAACACCGGGAAGGGCAGTGCAGTCCTGGCCGATAGGCGAGTAGGGCGTCAGGGGGAGTACGCATCCACCGCCTAGACAAATTTAATTTGGTGAAAATGGGCAAGGCCAGGCACGACTTACAGCTTTCTAGGTCGTGCGCTGTATCGACGCACTCCCACGCTCGGGCACCACCTCCAAATACGCCGCAGGCAGCCCAGCCGTGCCCCATCTCTGTGCAAGAACCGCTACCGACCCATCGCCTTTTGTAGTAGGAAATACTAGAGGGGCACGCGCCGGGAGCGACGCACTTGCCGTTGCAGACCACGTTGGGTGCGCTGCAGGCACACGTGGTTGGGTTCGACGGAGGAGAGGGCGTGAAGCCATCGGTGCAGGTGAATCCGCAAGGGTTTCCGTCGAGACACGCGGGCACGCCATGATCGGGATAGTTACAGTGCGAATCAGCCGCATAGTCTTGAATCTAAGAAAAAAAGGCATGGTCAGGCACATTTAGAGGCACATTTTAGCATTTTCTGCGTACTGCCTGCGTCAAGACTTCAGTCGCGACTTGTTCTGAGTTATGTTCGACAGCCGATATACCAACTGGATTATTCTCCAGGAAAACGGGGATATCGGACATACAAAGGCACACATCTGTAAAACCATTATTTAGGAATAAGGACACTTGAGATTGATCAAGAGAGAGGGAACGTCGAACTGACTGGGCTCGCCAACAACATCATACGTGCTGAGGAGAAAGACAAAGTACCACATGTCGATCGACGCGCACACGTCGAGGAGATCACGAACATCGAGGGGGTGTGCAGCCGGCTCACGCGACTGAAGAGACGACGCGCGGGCCCCCAAAAGGAGGCCGAGAACAGGTAGGGTGCGGAAGAGGCGCATAGTGTCCAATAAGGTGGAGCAGGTCCTAACGAGAATGCAATGAGCGGAAATCGAGCGAAGATTCGGCCAGTTGCTTGAGGTGGTCTTATAAAGGTGGCACTCTTGATATTTGGCGCTGGTTTATTTATTGATGGTACCTGGGCAGGGTCGGGAGAAACAGGGGTTCGGCGACGGCACAGTTCCGTTAGTGTTCCGCTGCCACCAGGAATATGATTAACGAAGGGCACAAGAACTCACCTCTGGGATGATAAATAGCCGTCGGCGATCTTGAACGTACCGCAGGTGTCCGCACACGCATGACGCCATTATCAAAACTTTCTGCTTGTCCCTGTCTGCGTTGCTCTTGGTTGCAAGCACGTTCGCACGATGCGGGGGCATGCGAAAATGTGGGCTTGCTCGCTAACGCATCAACACACAGGGTTGCCTATCTGGAGCGAGCTGCCATTGCAGTCGAAACGCGACATTTGCCCAAACCTCCACATAGTTTACGAACACTCTGGTGAGAGGCTTGAATAGTGGCGACCCTTTCTGTGCGCTGCCATAGTCCACGCATTGGTGGCGTCTGGTAGGCGGGACGCTCGGGGTTAACGTGGTGTATCGCTGTGTCGCCGCCAATCACCATACTTCATGAGTCACGTTGCAGGGCATCAGCCCTCGGCAAGGCATGAGGTGAGTGCGCAGCTGTGGCCTGGGCACTATAGCATGGAGGTGATGTGATGCAGCTCCGCTTGAGGCTGCAGTGCAATTTCCGTGTGTGCTGGAAGTGTTGAGGCCTTGAGGTGTGGCACACGATTTCTGGGACATTGGCTGGCCTGCCGGCCGGGAGATGGTCTTATCAGTCCTGCGCAGTGGGTGTGTTGACAGTGTCGCCGCTGGTTGGAAATGTCTGAGACAAATGCCGGTAGTTGGAACTTGATAGATGGAGTCAGAACGAACGTCCGAAGTGCAAAAAATATGTTTTAACAAAGCCAAAAACATCCGGTCGGCTTCAGTACAGGCAGAAATGCGAGCGAGTGTGATGTCAATAAAACAATGTGGTACTGGCGTGAACTATTGGTCGAAAAACAACAGCGGGAATAATTCTGGTGTCTCCGGCTGGTTCTCCTCCTCACTGAAAAGTGGACTGTCCCCGGTACTCAAAGAGGGCATGGCTAGGAACGGTGGAGAGTATCTGTGTGTGCGGCATGTCTCGAGATGTGCAGGGGCTGTTCAAGGGGCTACTGGATTAGAATTGCGCCAGCACGATCTTATTCGGTTATCGCACATTATTTATTGGGGATTATCTCATTCAAAAACGCATATATTTTCACTTGGTTACTCCAATGCAGTCTTATGGTTACAATTATGTAACAAGTGGTACCACACTGGAAACCCTACAACGTTGAACCAACACTGAGAGAAAAGACCCCCGCTATGCCAAGAAGCTGCCCCGGTCAAGCGACTGACATGCCCACTATCAAGAGCATCGCCAGGAAAAAGACCCCAAAAGACCCCAAAATTCAGCCCAATTTAAAAAAAAAAAAAAATACAGCATGTTGATTCCCAATATCGAACGAAGAGGCCCAGCTACGTGACTGTATCAGCCAAAAATGAATGAAGTGAAAACACACCAAACGAGTGGAAAAAGAACATCTGGGAGACAAAAAAATAATTCGACACCCATAGGTGGGATCGAATTTGCTAGAAACGCCTGACATGACTAGTGTTACTGGAATGACTAGTGCTAGTCGTGTTCTTGTCATGCACATCAGGGTCGTCTTCGGAGCTTGGGTCACAAGCGGTTCATGGCTGGCGTGCCCCAAACAACTACGTCGTGACCGGGGGTGTAAGCAAGGAGTGCCCATGGCATGGCAGGTTGGCTTCAGCTGTACAGGAAGGCGCGGTCTACTGGCGAACATGGGCTCAAATAATCAGTATCAAATACAAGTAGGAAAGCCACAGCTTAAGCTGCCCGAGTAAGGCCCACGCGGTGTCAAAGGACAAGGGAGAAGACGGATGGGGAATGGTGCCCAGCATTGTTACATGATACGAGCGCAATGTCGTGATCGACGATGGCGAGGAAGTAGAGTCGGGGTGAGAAAGGAAGTGGCACAGACGAGCCATCTGTGTGTTGGAAGTGAAGAGGGCCTAAACGATGAAGAAATGGCAGAGGCGGAAGTGTACCTCACTACCCATAGGTATCCGCACTTGTACCACTGAGAAGGAAACAGTGTCGTGTTTTCAAGGACCAAAACGCCACGAATATCGCATCAAGTCGGGGGGCTAAGGTGCTACGCTCGATGGCAGGATCGGCAAATGACATGTCAACAGTCAGCTGATAGGAAAATAATTTCTGGCTTAATCAGAGGGAGTAACATGAGAGGAAGTAGCTTAACGTAGGGTTATTCAACAATGCAGAAACATGACAAAGTCGAAACCGAGGGCGTTGGTCAGGAGTGGGGCAAAGGAAACGAGGAAAAATGGGCAACTTGGTGGAAATGGGTAACTGGGAAGAAGATATTGACGAAGGTCAAAAGCTTGTGAGGGATATGTACTGTAAAGTAGGGAGGAGTTAGGACGCACCCAAGCTGTATCTGTGCAACGGACACTCGTCATTTCAGATCACCTGGGCACAGAAAAGTACCATGGTCCTCTAACAGGTTCGGTAACGAGATTCTCCTTCAGCAGAGGAACAAGTCCAAGTTTCTGTTGTCGACCATTGTCGTGTTTTTTCCATCAGTCATGGTCGTGAAGCGACAAAAGTACCTCAGGTGCAGTATGCAACAATACGAACCGTGCGTTAAAAATCTGATGGTGATTCGAAGCCCCAAGTCTATAGCGAGTAAGGTATTGACGTCGACATACGAGGTGAATGCAACTGCTCGGCAAACTGTAGATTGTTGGTTTGTTATGGACCCGTCCCGCTTCAGAATGCTTACGTATATGGTTGTTCGTGTTTACCATCCGTAAACAACGATTGCCGCTGACAGTGATTTCGTCACTTGCCTTGTCTCTGCGACTGGAAAGAGGAGCAATTAGGGTAGTTTCTCATATTTGGCTGGTACGACACGCGACGACTTCGCCTCTGGATGGGGTCTTCTCACATAGGATAATCCCGTCAGCCAAAGTCAAGTCACCTGACGACGGGTTGGGGTCTGATTTCATGACAGCATTGTGTCCTCAAGCGCGAGACGGCGCAGCAAGCAAAAGCAATACGGGAGAAACGCGAGGGCCTCGTCAATCTTAAGCGCATGTTCCCTTCGTAATGCCAACAAGGGCAAAGAATTGTTTTACTACAAGAAATGGGGAAGCAGCTGAAACTGACATAGGCAATTATCAACGGGTACACGGACTAATAGACCTCACAATCGTATCGTAGGGCTCGGGCTCAAGTCGCGAAAATGGCGGTCTTGTATCCGACGCAGCACCACGACGCCTTTCTTCGTTCAAAGGAACATATTGCGGCGAACCACGCACAAGTCGATCGTGAGATAACCCAGATCAAAGAGCGCAATCACCATTAGATCGAGGTATGTCTTTTTACTTATCTCAGTCTCAATCCCTGCTCATCTCTTCCTTGCAATGCATGTCGGCCCCAGCTAGTCGCTCAAGCTTAGTGGCACTTCAGACGAATTTCCCCACCTAAGCCGACTGAATCGTCATCACCACTGCCGTCGTCATTTTCGCCAGCTACTCTCAGTGCCCACCCGTCCGCCCCAATGTGGTGCGCCGTCCGAGTCCGTCGAGGTCATGAAAGCCTGACTCCATGTGGACTGCCACCTCTCGACAGTCTCCACCTAATGATGAAATAGTGTAGTACCCTCGACGTTCGACTAACAGCGTGGCTATAGGATCTGGGGAAGCCGAGGATCAAGGTGCGTCCGATAGATCTCTTGGACGATTCGCGATCGTTGGTTATTCGATGCAGTCGACGAGCCTTCCGTCGAATATGATGGTCCCTACGAAAATGGTTGGACGCTCGTAGACGAGTTCCATCCCAAGTATATGTTTCCCTGCTTGAACTGTATGAACTTTGCTCAGGGAGATCTGCTCAACGCAATGTCCCTACTAAGAAAACGACTCGCTACAGATGACCCCACAATTTATACATTGGCGTCTTTTGTGGTTTTAGCTTGTCGGACTGGCCTCGCTCCCTCCGTCCCTTGGAATCCTTCGCATACCGCAGAGATGCACCAGTGCCAGCAGTAACCGGCGCAACCTAGTGCCATTGGAATGCCACAGACGACGGGGGGTTCCATACAGCAGCAAATCAAAAGGTTACCTTCAGCGTCGAGCGTTCCACAGCTGCGTGTCTTGTCCCAGAGCGGCCACGCCTCCAACGACCCCCGTCTTGACTGCAATCTCCCCTTCTAACCCCCCCACAGTCATCTCCCACGCTGACAGCTGTCAACAGTCAAATCAGCCGCTCCTCCCATCAACGAGTGTGAAGAACCGCGGACGTCACCCTCACTCATATACTTTTGTGTTCGTGAGTTATGATATGGAGGGTATTACGTTTTTTCTTTGTTACTGATTCAGTTCGTGTATTGTAGCATGGTTTATTTATGACTCGAAAAACACGTGGGTGAAGTTATGCTTTCGTACAGTACTTGTGAGGAGATGCACGTGCAAGTTCCCTTCGCTCGGGAATGAGTCAGTGGAAAGTTGAACGCTGAGCGCTAAACGTTGAGCATTGATTGCAGCGATGCTATTGAGGTGTTATATTTGTCACGCTCTACTGAATTGCACAGTCAAAACGTGGCCGGCTTGTACGTACTTGCACAGTCGCACTTCGTTCGGTTCGTTAGTTCGGGTGCGCAACTGGGGTACAGTATTCAGTTTTTGAATGGGTAGGCGCCCTACCCTTCCTCGGGACTTATCATGCATGCATCAAGCCGCGGCCTCGCGACGGTGTTTCATCAATTTCATCTTCGAAGAGGGGTCTCGTGGTCGAGAGACCTCCCACGTCGTGCGGGTAGTCTCGTTACAGGGTTGGCAGATTCCTGTTGTATCCTAAAATCACAAAAATATTTTGGAATGCAGAAAAGGCCTTCCCCCTTACCATACTGTACGTACGGTCTTGTTAGGAAGACGGACAGACACACCCCGGTCTTGCCAAGCCTGGGCCGATCATCGTCCAAAATGACACCTGAAAAAAATCAAAGGCGATCGCCTTAATGGGAGGCTGTCACTGCGTTATTTTTCCTTTCTTTGGCTAGTGCCGCAGGCCCGGGGCCGAAGGATGGAGTTTAGGGCCCCCAATCGCCGCCTCGAGAAAGAGATCGGCGTACTATTGGTTATAACCCTAATGGGACTAAATGCATACACTCGATTGATGAACGCTGACTAGTACTCTTAGTATGCCATCACGGGAGATCCTGGACGCGCACACGGAGGGCATTGCCAAGATACAATTATCACTATTATTCCATGTACGGGGTGCGACAAGCGTCCGAAAAATCACTACGAAACCCAACCATAAAGAAAGAATAACGAGGGTATATCTTAGGGAGTGTTAGATGTCGTGGAGACAGTGGATTGGGGTTATTAGTCTAATTAAAAGCTGTTGTTTCCTGCTCTGCTTGCAAATACCACGTTAGTACCAAAAGTTGAATGTCGATCGCTCAGTCCCTCTAAAGGGGGCGATGCTCGAGTCCATAACGCATCGCCTCCACGTACTCCTCGTCTTCCTCCTCCGGCATGGCGACGTGGGAGTGTGAGTGCGAGTGCTTAGACCTACAGCTCGTGCCGTCGTGTGATAAAATGTATCCCGGCAGGCAGCGCCGGACAATACATTCACCCGACAGACAAGCGACGTCAGCAACACCAGGAAGAGCAGTGCAGTCCTGGCCGATAGGCGAGTAAGGCGTCAGGGGAAGCACGCATCCGCCACCTTGAAAAAAAAAAAGTTTAATTTTAGAACAAAATGGGCGGTAAGTGGGCCAGACCAGGCACAACTTACAGCTCTCTAGATCGTGTGCCGTATCGACACACTCCCATGCTCGGGCGCCACCTCCAAACACGCCGCAGGCAGACCATCCGTGTCCCATCTGTGAGCAAGAGCCACTGCCGACCCAGCGTCTTTTGGGGAGGGGGTTGCTGGTGGGGCACGCGCCGGGAGCCACGCACTTGCCGTTGCAGACCACGTTGGGTGCGCTGCAGACGCATTTAGTTGGGTGAGCGGGGGGGAAAGGAGTGAAGCCGTCAGTGCAGGTGAACCTGCAGGGGTTTCCGTCGATACACGCGGGAACGCCGTGTTCGGGATAGTTGCAGTGCGAATTAGGCGCCTCTCCTAGGATCTAAAAGAAAGAAAAAAGCCATCAGGTACATTTCAAGGCACTGTTTGCATTTTCTGCGTACAAGTTTCGTCAAGATGTCAGTCGCGACTTCTTCTCCAGCAATTTTGACGGCCAATAGAGCGACGATGTTAGTCTCCAGGAAAAGGGGGAGAGCCGACAGACATAGGCAGACATCTGTCAAAATCGTTATTTTAGGAATAATGACACTTGACACCGGTTGAGAGAGGTATTTGGGACTGACCGATTACACCAACAGCAGTGAGGATGTTGAGCACGTCGGGGACGACGAGCTCCGTACTGACAGACGCGCATACGTCGAGGAGGTCACGAGCATCAAGAGGATGCGCAGCCGGCTCACGCGACTGAAGGGACGATGCGCGGGCCCCAAAGAGGAAGCCGAGAGCAGGGAGGACGCGGAAGAGACGCATAATGTCTAATAAAGGAGAGCAGATACTAACGAGAATGCAATGAGCGGAAACGAAGCTAGGATTCAGCCAGCCTCTCGAGGTGGCCTTATAAAGACGGCTTTCTTGATATTAGGCGCCAAAATATTTATGGATGTGGATCTGGGCAGAGTTGAGAGAAACAAGGGCTCGGCGACGGCACTGCTCCCGTTAGCGTGCCGCTGCCACTGAGAGCGTGATTAACGGAAGTCACCAAGAACTCGCCTTGTCGGTCTTCGGGGATGAAATTCACGGATCAACAGCCAATAGCCAGTCGATCAGAACCACAGACCAATGCTTGGCGGCTTTCACATATCACATGGGCGGCGTAATCTTCATCTAGACTGTCAAGATGGTGAACGACGCACTGACTCCAGCGGAGTCATCCCAGAAACGGCATATGCGGTCATGTATCTCTGATAGAAGGGCAGACTCTGATCTGCGGGCTATGGAAGGATGTGCCCGTATCTGTGATTCGCAATAGTACCACTTTCGGTCGTGCCCAGAGCCGAGAAAGCTGAGTACCATGCGAGAAATTTTTTTTGCAGTAAGTGGGACTTCGGTAGTTTTGCCAGGTTTAGATGTGCATGGAACGAGGGTCATAGAAGGGCAGCGAACGGAAGTGAAAGAGAGAAACAACCCATAGGAAGCGGCGCATCGCACGCGAAGCTTGTCGAAAGACGTAAAGTTGCCAGCAAAAACGCTATCACTGGTCCAGCGCAAAACGCGGCATAGTACAGCCCTTGCTGAACTTTGATAGTCAGCAAGCGTTCAGGGACAAGACAAATATGACCCGATACACAGTAATGGGTACGTACTATCCGCTGAATTCTCTGGGTCATGGTCACCCTCGGCCGCTACCGCCGCAACTCGGGACCTCTGGAGGATGAGAAGCACTCAAAGAGCATGCATACTTGATGCCGTCTGAAAATTTGGCAGTTTCCTTACTGCATTCGATGAGCGGATAACACCTTACATCGAGGGCTCACGGAACCAGAGTACAGTACCAAGGTGGCGCCACTTCTTTTCGCCACACCCGCCTGTGAAAAGGGAGTGAATTTGCTGAAAAGTGACTTGGCTTTATGTGAAGAATACGCATTCCCATCCTGGGCATTTTCTGTATGACACCAACGCCGCCGGAGCTGAAGCTCAAGTAGGGAGGGTTCCCAAGTCCCCGCCGCGCAGATCTCTCCGAATCAGCGTGACTCAGGAAGCCCTGGGTGGGGACCGAAATGGAACAGAGATAGACTTGTCCGGCAGGTGACATGGAATACGATATGCGGGGGACCCACGCCAGCCAAATTTGCATGTTTTTCCCCTATTGGACACTTGCTGGGAAGAGATTGTCTCATCGAAAGACGACAAATTGAATAGCATTAGGCCTCGAGGCGGACTTTGGTCGTATGACGGGAAGGTCTGCACGCGAACGTCTTTTCTCTTCGTGGCGTTGGGAGTTCGTTGTTGCGAATAAGACGTACGGCAACTGCCAGTGGTGGTGCCACACAGCGACAAACTGAGCTTCAGCTGACTTGTGGCAGCTCTTCATCTCCGTTCCCCACAATCCACAACACATAAACAAGACACGCAGATTTTCACCCTGAATTAGAACACGAACATTCTCGTTCGTTCGTTCGCGACTCTCCGCTTCGGTTCGGTTCGGCGCTGTATGAAGAAATAAAGGTCTGATGCTATCATACAAAATTAGTATAGAAGCCTGCGTTGAGTTCGACGATGACACCCAAACAATCTACGCAGATGCGTGGAGAACCTCAAACTCGACACAGCCTCACGATATGATGCTGCATCACTTTTTAATTCAAGACCAAGTCATGAAACCCAGAAAGAAAATGAAATTATCCGATTTTAAGCACTTCCGAACACCGATGCCAGCTAGGACGCTAGGTCGCGAAATTTTTCTAGCCACAGGGGAGAATTCTACAATGAAGACGCGGCGCCACCACATACAAGTGCTAGCCTCAAGCCAGGGTGAACCTGAACCTTTCATAGGGCATGTGGCCAATCAGCGCTGTCAGCCGTTGTTTGACATCTGCAAGTCCGCAGAGGAAACGTTCCTCCGATCATCGTAGGTCGGGGGTCCATTTTGTGTACATATAGACGCGCAATGATTCCCAATATCTTGAGTGAACCACACGTCCGTTCCCGTGCAATTACCTGGGTCGTGATGCAACGAGGAAATTCATGGTCTGTCCGGCCAAACGTATCGAAGTCATTCTCTCTTGAGGGCCGATCATGCCTGGATGGTCTGCGAGGACGAATGAAAGCCCAAAATCATAGTAATTCAGGGCAAGGCGCTTGTACAGTAAATCAAATCTCAGATATCAATGACACAATGAATACAGTAGGACAGTCTTAAGGAAGGAGGAAAGAAAACAAAAAACAAAAACAAAAACCGTGCGAACTAGAAATTCCCTTTGTCCATACAATACACTTATCAAAAAGGCAAGAGACCTGATTATATAGGCTATACCCCGTCGTCCCGACTTGCACCATATTAGTCCCTGTCATCTACTGTAGTACTTTCACTTTCTCCTTATGACAGCCACGTCCGACCAATTTTTGTCCAGAATTAAGTGTAGAAGAGAAAAGAAAAAACCTCGTCGTCGTCGTAAGCTCCCACCACGCATTCCCTGTCCGGCTCAGGTATATCACCCGCTCCAAAGCCTGAGTCGGCGCCCAGCAGCCGCGGCCGCGGGAAGGTTGTGAGTGTCGTCAATATTCTCGGAGGCAGCAGGACCTTGTTGCCAAAGCGCACGAGATGCAGATGGTGGCGGTCAATCAATCATGTCCGCGAGACAGCGTACGATCTCGTGCTGCCGTCGTCGTCCACTCGTGCACCCCGGCGTTGCCGACGCGCATCATGAAGCTCCGCGCGCATCGTCCAGCCGCGGCGCTCGGCAAACTCGTCACTGTCGCCGTCGTCGTCGTCGTCATCGCGCGCTGCAAATGGATCACAATTGCGCGGCGTGATGTCACTGCTGCGTGAAAGCCAGCCGGAGACGTCGAAGTCCTGAACTTGGTCCAGGAAGCTCTTGATTAAGTTTACGTGTACCGTCTGCCCCTCCGCGTCGTCGTTCTGGTCGGTGTCCTCAGCCGGGAGTGGTGCGGGATAATGGAGAAATGCGCCTTCGCGTCGGAGGGGCCGGGGTTTGTTGCCCAGTTCCTTCTTCTGTCGTTTTGGCGGGGGCTCGGAGGTGCCGTTGTCGTCGTCGTCGCTCTCAGGTGTCCTCAAACGTTTGCGTGTTGCAAGGCAATCGGACGCACGAGAAGAGCTCGCAGCGGCACCGCCCTGAAAGACGAAGACTGGGGACGGAGACGAAGGGAGCGGTGGAGACGGGGACCTGGCACGCCCCTTGCCTTTGGCCTTATAGAGAAACCGACTTCGCCGCGGGGGAACTATAGTTTGGGTCATGACTTCTTCTCCGTCCGATCTGGCGTCATCAGGGGCCGACACACTCTCGACCTGCGCTCTGCTAGAAGGTCTTTCAGAGGGATAGTGGATTATTAGGATCTGTACTTGACGTACCTTCCCAGAACACGGGTGTCATCCTCTTCATTGCGGTCGCCTGAATCCCCCGTCTCCTTCCCCGCAAGCCTGCGTAGCGCTCGCCGGCCTGCCCACGTCGCCGTCTTGAGAAGCCCACAAATCTCACTAGGTGCGAGGCTGTGAAGGAAGCCCTGGAGATCGTCCCACTTCCCTCCTTCATTACGCCCCTCGATCTGGCATAACAGCGATTGCTTCATGGCGGCCGCTTGAGCAACGTTCGCAGCGGAGACATCCGGGATACGCTCGCTTTCGTGTGAGGTCGCATCTGAGATAGAAAGGTCTTCGCTTTGAGAATCGCTTTCCTCGCTGGAGCCAACGTGGGGAGCACCCACGCCACCGTCCTGCACTTTTGTCGACTGGGCGTTGGATCCGGCTCTGTCGTCTGGGATCGCGGCCATAGGCGCAGGAACGGAGGGGAAATTCTCAACGGGAGGCGCGACAGCGAGGGGGGACCGTTTGCGCGGTGAGGACCGAGGACAGGGGGAAGAGGATGCTCCTAAAGAACGGGTTCCACTCTGACGCGCCTCAGGGGTTGTCGAGGAGTCTTGGGGGGTACGGGAAAGCAGTTGCACGGTGGGAGAACCCGCGCGATGAGAAGAGGAGGCTGCGGCGCGTGACGGCAGCGGCCGCAATACAACCGTAGATTGGGGCGTGATGCGCTGCTTCTTGCCCTTCGCTTCCGCGGCGCCGGTCACGGCAGTGGACAACTCGGGTGGTTGCGGGGAAGCCGAGCGGGTACGTAAAGGTGAGGTGGGCGACTCGCACAATGGCGACGGCGATTCACAGCGTACGAGGTGGCTGCTACTTTCGCTGGTGCCTTCAGAGTCGCTGGTCGCATGTGAGCCGTCCTCTGTGCGCGCGATCCCGACGAGCAAGCTTTTGTACGGACTGCTCGGCTTGCCCGTCTTGGTCGAGGTGGCGCGGGCAATAGCCTTGCGCTTCTTGGACACGCCGATGCGGTTCATCAAGTCGTTCTCGATGGCCGGGATGCGCATCGAGCGTTCTTTATGGAGCTTCCTACTAACCGTCGTTCTCTGTGTCGCGCGCGCGCGGGGGGCGCATGGCAATAGATTAGTGGTGTGAACTTGCAGTGCTTATCGCCAGGGTTTGAGACATACTTTTGGACGCGAGCCACTTTGTCCTACGGGTTTAGGTACCCCAGTGGGCTGTCGTTTCAGGGGGCGACCCCCCTGAGCGACGCCTTTGCGGGGAATTTCACTAGATGACATGATGTATGCAGATGATGAGAGTAAACAAGGGGATGGATCGAGAAAGGTGGAGGTGGCGAGGTTTATCAAGGACGGACTATGTCCCTTTGTCTCGAGAATGTGGCACTCGCTGCTCCCAGCCACTTCCTTATTTGGAAAAAGTCCGACATTGCCCCGGCACGTGCCAACTACTCTGAATAACTTGCTGGCGTGGGCACTGGCACTGGCGCGAGCATGAGTGACGTTTGCCAATTTTTCCTTGTAAAATTTCTGGAGGGTTGTCTCGCCGATTGTTGTCCGTTTGTTTTTGTTTACAAAGCGCAATGACCTAGCCTGCCCAGTGGCGGTGGTGGCGCTGTTGTATTAATAACCACAGAGCAAAGACAACGCACCGCTGTATCGCAATCAAGGGGGGTGCTGAGGCCAGTGGGGGTGAGCGCATATACATACGATACTGCGCAGAATATACTCTTGTTCGGGATACGAGAAGACAAATTGATTGTTCTCAATCCCTTCGCATACATCTAGCTCCCTGAGGTGCGCGTGATAGCGGAGCTAACTCTAGTTGGCAGGGAACATGCGCTGCGTTGTACCGTAGCCAGACCACGCCTGGGCACGGCGACATCAGCAAAAGTCAAGTGAGTTCCGAAGCCAGCTGCGTGGATATACGTTACCACATACCCCGTAACACATCCACCACGTGCATGGGAACATTCTTTCTGCAGTAGTAGAAAAGATACCAGTGCCGGCGGAAACGCATGGTGGCGTTTGATATTCCAACGCGACTGCCGGTAGTTATTTCGCATGCGCATGTTGCGAGGCCCTAGAAGCTCCCCCATCGTGGTCGGCTGACTAGGAACGCATATTATTGGGCTACAAGATGGGGAAAAGAACTAGGATTGGCATCCAGCAAGACATTGGTATTCGCTATAGTTCGATCGCGTACTCGAATCGAGGAAAAGTCAGGCAGTAGCAGGCGTTACGCAACAAGCGGAGATGGAAAGCCTGCTGCGCTAATAAAATGAAGTCTGAGCGAGCCGCTCCACGCGGCCAGGCTCCAGACAAAAAGATACGGCCTCCCAATCAAGGCGACCAGCGGCCTCCGACCACGCACAACCCCACACAGAAGTAGATAGACCACACGCCGGCTGACGTTCATTGGTGGAGCTCAGGCGGAGCGTGCCCTTCCGGTGGGTATGATTCAGCATGTGGAGACGGTCCCCCGGCTGCTAATAATAGCGGTTCAACCGCCGGTCTGCGCAGTCACCCCGAGCCACGTAAGTCCCCTCTCTCTCCAAGACAGTATCAGACCGACTCACCCAAATTCCATACGCATTATTGAGTCAAGGGCTTCGTCTTTTCCCTGACGCAACAAACGCTCCTCGGCGCGCAGCACACGGAGCTCCTCCATGAGCGTCGAGTGCTGGTCGAGCGCGAAGTGGACCTTGGCTTTCATCACGAGGTACTTGACCATCGCCGGGGCCCGCCCACGAATGAGGCCCGTTGCGGGGTCGAGGTCCTGGGCGAGGTAGGACGGGAGGCCCTCGTCGCTTGGGCTGGGCGAACGCCCGCCGTTTAAATATTCGTCTGCGCCGGGGGTACCTCCCGGTTCGGCGGGGATGTGCAGCTCAGACGGCGTATTTGGCTCCACTTTGAAGATGCTGAATCCAGCTGGGTCCGACACTGCGGAGGCTGTCGGGCGAGAGGGTTCTTCGCGGTCGCGTTTCCGCTTGCGATTGCCGCCGCGGCCGGGCGCGCCGGCTTCGACATTATGTTGGAGGCGCATGTGTTTGGCTAGAGCGTCGGAACGCGTGAAGGACTTGTCACACTCTAACGTCGCACGGGGCTCAAGAAAATGACGGCTTGGAAGTAATGGAAGAGCGCGTACCGGGTAGCTCGCAGGTAAAGGGCTTTTCGCCGGTGTGTGATCGGAGGTGGGAGATAAGTGCGAAGCGAGAAGTCTGAGGGAGACCACGACGAGTGCACGTGGCCCATTCACAAGTGTAGTTGGATTTGTGCACGCCTATGTGATCTGCGGAGGTAAGAGAATGTCAGGGCGCTTCGGCGGAGTCAGGAGGCCAAGGAGGGGAAAGCGCTGTGCACCTTCGTGCAGGTGGCGTATGAACGTGTTTAAGTCGTCGAAAGCGGCACCGCAATCTTCCCATTGACAAGTGACAACGTCCAGACCAGGAGCAGTGTTCGCTGGCGGACCTCCTCCGCGTGTCGGGGAACCGGAACGCGAATTTGCAGGGTGTTGAGCGCCGTCAGGGTAGTCAGCGAACGCAGACGGAGCGCCGTCAAGCGACGACGAGTCGTCTGAGAAAGAAGGCGAGAGAGGGCCAGGCGAAGGCGAAATGCTATATAAACTGCGAGCCATCGAGCGACCGTGGTTGGAGTAAAAGTCGACTTGTCCTAATTTGGTAAATCCGTCCACCCTTCCCACTCCCACCCATGGCCTCCCCTTTTCCTCAAGACCGCACTTTCATTCCCGCCAATCTTTCCAATCCTGGCGCTTCTGCAACTCCTAGAGGTCGTGCTCGCGCCGCTGGAACTACCGCTGCTAAACGAGGTCGTAAACCCCGCGCTGGTGCACGAGACTCGCCACATCCCACCACTCCTGACCTTGGATCCCCTTCCACCGCTGCTCCAAGTGCTACCTCCAGCCCCGCTACTGCTACCCCAATACAGTGGACACAGCCAGTGGCAACAACCCCAACCATCCCGGCTGTTCCAGCACCCGTCACTCCCGCCGCAGACGCCGTAGCCGCTGCTGGTCCAAGCACCGCCACAAATGCAGCTGTCGCAGGAGTACAGCGGCCTATCGGCGCTATGGAAGAGGAAGCCGAAGTCGAAGATGAGCTGCTTCCCGCGATGGCCGACGACGACTACTCTGCTCAACTCTCTTGGCAGAGCCAGTCCAAAGACAACCTCAAGTGCGTTCTTGTTCTCGTTCTTTTTTTCCCTATATGCTTCATCTCTTTTTTTTTTTAAGGGTCCTCATGGACAATTTTACCCCGGAGCAATACGAGCGCTTCGAGGCATATCGCCGTCATGCCCTCCCGAAGCAAGCTGTTCGAAAGGTATGACACATCTCTTTTGACTTCCCTGTGCACGTCGGCCGCGGCGTAAATTAAACATCCCACGTTCTAACTCGGCGTCTTGGCAGGTAATTCAACAGAGCCTCGGTCAGCAAGTATCCATGCCCGTGGCGCAGATCGTGGCTGGGTTCACCAAGGTCTTCGTTGGGGAGATTGTAGAGAAAGGTGATTCCTTGCCCTTTGTGTTGTAGCGACGTGGTATAGATGGCCTTATTACTCGGTTCACAGCTCGAGCAGTCCAAGCTCGTCGTGGAGAGAAGGGACCTCTGTCTCCTGACCACCTACGCGAGGCGTACCGCATGTACCAGCAAGAGACGGGGCGTGTCGGCGCCTCTCGGCCATTACGTGGGAAGCGACTCTTCACGCGATAAGCACGTACTGTATGGCCCACGAAGCCCGACCATTGCAAGCTGCTGTAGAACCGTAATCGGTGTCAGTCCGCTCCACCTGATCCAAATTCTTCGGCCATATACAAACCCCTGCACTTCTCTCCCCACGCGCTTCCTCAGTGCAAATTCATTTGATCCCGAGTTGCCCCGTTGTTGCGAGTGTTGATGACACGACACATCCTATCGTTGTAGTTCCGTTGTACTTTTTATGGACACGCCCTTCCCAATTGTCAGCTACAGCGCCTGCAGCTTCAAGCGCCTCACTCTACTGCGATCACGGTCTCCAACGGAGTCCTAACAACTCCGTGCGGCGGCAACGGCATGGTCCGAAAAAAGTTGGGCAACGCAAGTGGTAAACTACACCACTATCATACAGGTTGGTTGAAACCTTATCCGTGAATGGAGAGTCATGATTCCTACTTCCTCCACGGAGCGCTATACGATATGTCGCCCAGACAGCCGGCTTTATCAGGAAAGTCCCATCGATGCTTCATGACATCTTGATTCGGAACGACTCGTCTGTGAGCGCACGACCGAACTGCTTGTCTGTTCTGCGAACGACCCTTTGGAATTTGATTTTTCCCCTAAAAAAGCCCGACACCAGGGTTCTGCAAAGGACCCCGGTTCGAATAACTAACCCATATCCTGTCCCCATGGTCGCGGATCCATGGTGCATTTCCATCACATCCTCGTGATAACTAGCTGAGTTGCCGGACCAGCTGTACCTGATAGGATTCAGGGTAGAAATCGTCTCAGTTGCCCGAGCCGGGCCAGGTGGCAAACGTCCGGTGATTTAGTTGTTCACCGAGAACCACTGGTCTTACCTCCAAGTTGGGTCTTACTCCGTGCTACAGTATACGCAAGGTCAGTTCGGCGTCCATGACTGCCATGATAACAAGTCCACGCCTCTTCTCACAGGAGATTTTCTAGAGGGGATTTGGGACGGTGGTACTGATGGTTGGCAGTTGGCGGTCTATCCTTGAATGAGTCTAGTGCCACCCCCTTCCCAGAAGTGGACCTCCAATCGCACATTTGTTTTGTTGTTGCATAGCCAGACGTGATCGGATTCTGACAACTTTGATTTGACTATTACACATTCCCGTCATGCTACAAAGTACTGTAGTACGGGAAGCTACGTGCTGCAAAACTCAAACCCAAGGATGGCGCGTGCTAAATATCATAGCCCCGTGTCGATCGCACCCGTCAGTATTAGGGCCCGATATCCCAAACACGACACATGGGCTACATCGCCGAGCCAATATCGAAGGATAGCAGATGGGGCAGACAGACAACTCCCTGTGTAACTTAGCACCCAGGAAGAACTTGGATTCAGGACAGCGGGGGGAAACAGCCCCCGTGGTGTGTAAGACGGAAGCACCCTGCTTTGCGTGCATGCGTTAGGCCTCTCCCTAAGTGGGGGAGCGATGTAACAAACGCGCAGTCGGTGACACCACCACGCCGACTACGCAACCAGGTCCAGGATCAAACTTACTGTCGTGGGCACAGAAGGCCTATCAGCGACGAGGACTCTTGCGCTTGCATAACGACGGCCCGATGCCCACACACGTGGCTGGACGCCAGTTGCTCGTTGGGAGTAATTTACAGTCCGACTCGGGAGTGCGGTGGGACTATGCGGGTCCACGATGGAGGTCTTGGTGAACGGGGGGGGGGGGGGGGCCGGGCCGCCTATGGGACACTGTTGTGCCGTGTCCCAGCTACTAGCTACTAGAGGAAGCCTCTCTCCTCGCCTTTCTCCCCCCTGCGAAGGCTGGGAGCTCAACACGAGTATTTGTCCCAGGGTTTTGCACAAGTGAGCTCTCCCCGTCGCTGTCAGTCAGAACCCTGTCCCTCAGGCGCCTCGATCCAGAGACCGACCGCCGACAGGCGTACTAACACCCCCTGTTACTTTTCGAGTCCGACCAACGCCACAGCGCTTATTCTCCAGCGTCTTTCCTTTCTCTTGACTAGGACGCTGACACTTCCCCAGCCCCTTGCACCATTCCGCTGCCATCGGGCAGATGGACTGCTTGGGTAGCGCCTTGGGTAGCGCTGCGGATCGTCTAAATTTGGTAGTTCGACCTCCTGCGGTAGGCCCCGCGTGACTGCTACTTCATTTCAAAGGGTGAGATCAAGAGAGAGGCCTGTCGATGAGTGACGACGGTGAGTTAGCCTCGCATGGTTTGTCTACACAGACGATCAGTCTCCTAGTGATGATGTCTCCGATGGGTTTAGAACTGATCAGTGGCCAAGGACTGGCCAATGGCATGGAAGGCCAGACGCAGTGAAGAATTGAAAACGCGTGTCGGAAGAAGCAGCGCGAGCTGCATCCCGACCCGGAGGCAAAAGGTCATCCACATGTGGTTACCTGAGTAGTAACCGCATGCGGATGGCCGTGCCATCGTGAAAACTGGCTTAGAGGACTATCCGGGTATTCCGTTGGTCCTACAGTTCAAGCAAGAAGAACCCGACGTGGGCGTGGAAGCCCAACGTTTAATCATGACTCTTGGCCTGCGCTCGAGTGAGGCTTCGAATACTGTTGTGTCCAAAAATAACTCCGACACCACCCAAAACGACACTTGATACCCAGGCGTCGTATCACCCCACTCACGAAGCATTCTCCCGCGGCGTATCGCACCACGCACGCAAACGGCAAACATCATCATCATCAAAACTAGAAGCACTACACTACATGTGCGTTGTCCCAAGAAGTCCGTCCTTCCCCGTCCCCAAGATGGTAACTATCCCCTATTCGCCGGACTCCGTGGTAATGATCTACACCGTAGACGCTGCTCAAGTAGCCCATGTGATTCGACCCCTAAATTTGGGTATGGTGATGACGACGCGATCTGAAGTTCTATCATAGAAAGGGGTTGCGAAGTGAAACCGCGGAAACGGGGTGCGTCCATGAGCCTAAACAAAAGCGTTTCGGACACTTTTGAAGGTACTTCAGACACGTGCAATGTATAATTCAGGCTACGTCGCCAGTGGCCCGGCATTATTCTTGGTCGGAGAAGGGAGAGAGAAGGCTGTTTCGTCGTGCGGAAACGATCGATTTGACATCGACCCGAGAGTTGTGCAGGCTCCAACCAACTAAGTTGATCTCTATGAGAGGGGTTGTTTCGATCACGATGAGACCCTTACCTCCGTCGCGTTTCACCAGCCCTGTATCCCTGCACGAATGGGTTGAGTTTCTACGCTCGTATTTTGTGAGTCGAAGGTTCTATCGAGAAATATGTTCGAATTTTATTACTACTGTAGTACAATGAGAGGGCATCACTTTAAAAAAGGCTACCTCGTTTCGAGCCTCACTGTCGAATGGGCCAGCCTGAGTGACGATCCACGTTCTTACATTTGAAAGGGTGCACATACTATCCTCGATCTAATGTTCAAGTTGGTGGACCGAACACGCTACGAAATTCGGCAAATACTTTGGGAACGGGCTGCCAGTCTGACTATCATTTGCCACGCTCTTCTAGATTCCAACACATGCAAGAACACATGCGCGCCGTTCACGGCGGGATAGTATACCGGAGGCACAAGTATTCACGGAAGAACCGAGTGGTCTGCAGAGCTCAGATGTGCCCTTTGGCTTCCTTACGCTTTGTCTTTCTAACATGATATGTTGGAACGCCATTGTGGGTATACTGTAGTACTGTACTGATAAGTGCAAGGATAAGTGGCACATCTATATAAACGGCAATCGCCGAGGAGAAAAATGGGAGCTCGCGCTCTAACATACACTTTCGTGACCTCATGTGTCTATCGATTTTCAGTCTTCTCCCCACCCTATAACTTTTCACGATAATATGGTAGGTATGACCTACAGGTTCAAATATCGAAGCTCGACTTCAAGTTTGCTTCAATTAATGTCACGTTTTGGGTCCTTCCTTTTTTGGATCATGGCCTTACGTCCACTGCACCGCACCTAGCACCTTCACGCATCACCTCTTGAGTTGCAGAACGCTCAATCTGGACGATGACAGACGATCTTCAATTATCATGCTTAATTGAGGGGACTAAACGGCCTTTTAATATTTTCATTTCCCGTAACTCCAATGGCGACGCCTTGAGAGAAATGATCTTTAATCATAAATGCAAGGATTTGGCTCCGGATTATGACCACCTTATTCTTCTGAAGGTCAGGATTCAACTAGTCATTGTCCTATTTCCGCTCCCAGATCTTTTCGATGTAGGTCAACGTCGACCGTGGCTTTCCCCACCTACCCCTACTACAGCTCAACCAAGGTGATGAAGACTCAGAAGGGATTCCTCCGAGGAAAGCGATTAGTGAATTATGGCTAAGACAACCGCCCACTCGCTTGATCCACATCTTCGTGACATTTACTGATCGTGAGTCTGTCCCTCTGTAAAATAAATCCTCCCTCTTCCATTCACTGCGCAACCCGGTCATGCTAGCCAGTGTAACAATTTTGTGGAATGATCACAACTACGTGTTTCTGACGCCTTCCCACAGTTCCCTCTGAGTTTGAAGGACACCGGAGACTTTTGGAAGCTGCCCACCTTGTGTACTATACATTTTGGGGGGAAAAATTCGACACACTACTGCGGCCCGTGCCAGGATGTGGCAACTTCAAGTACATGTCCGCGGAACAGATCCACCACCTGGGTGTCAGAGAATACCTTGGCTATAGTGGAGTCGTTCTTCTAGTCCGCAAAGAATACGAAGATGCTTACGATCAACTCCGGTCATACGAGAGCGATCCGGAAGGTAGGGGTGGTGGTGTGGTTGTCCTTGGTCAACCCGGAATCGGTAGGCGCCTCTCGCTGTCCGCGGTCTCCTTCCCTAGTAGTAACAATTGGCACTCGATACAGGAAAAACATGTTTCCTATACTATCTTTTATTTCGCCTCTTAAGTGAAAAGAAGGCTGTCGCTTTTCAAGTGGGTGAAGACTTTCTTCTCTTTCAAGGTGCTGGCGTTCAGAGATGCAAATCTATTTCTATCAACGGAGCCATTATACCGAGTGGGACGTGGGCCCTTACCGATTCCCATGTCGGTTTTGAACAGCCGTGTAACGCTTTTTTGAAACCATGCTCGGCAGGGAGGGCCTGGGTGGTTCAAACTAGTTCTCCATCAGAAAGCAAGTATGCAAGGTGGCAAGAAGAGTGGGACGCGAAACTCTTCTGGATGCAAGTTTTCCCTTTTGATGAGTTGTATACCCTTGGGTATGTTTGACGCGATTCTCACCACTTTTACACGTTGAGATCTTCATGTAGTAAAACACTCGGTCTCAATACCCAAACTCTGCGTGACAATTACAATTCATGGGGCCCTTCCGCACGTGTCTGCATCTCGTTGACGAAGGACCCCAACAAAGTTAGGAGTCATGCACAGTCTGTGGTTAGGGCCGCATATAGTCTCACCAGTGACGGCAGACAATTCGATGGTTTCCGATTTGTCTCGACGCACCAACTATTTGTTGTACGGCCAACTGATTCTAGGCAAGTGACAGCCGTGGAATTTGGAACGAATCGGCTCCGTGGAATCGTTGCACGCGCCTACGCTAACCATGACCGTGCCACGCGGCTGAGATTTTACAGTGCAATACGTGGAGACCCGATGTTTAGCTCACCGGCGGGCGAAATTTACAAGAGTCACGTCCTCCTGTGGTTCCGGCACGCTCGAAATACAGAATTTATTCCTTGTACTAGCAATGTGCCTCGCTCGCCTCTACTCAATATCCCAGCCTGCCCAGGGAACCTCAAGTTCTTCTCTAAGCCCAATGAGCTGCAGGAGATGTACAAACCTGGACGTCCAATATGTTGGGTTCCCACCTCGGAAACACTCCCTACTCTTGGCGCTGTTGTCCTCACCGATGACGCTGTTATCACAGTTCAGATCACCATCGCTTCCAAACGCGACACTAAGAATATTGGTTTCATAGACATCTATAGAAACCTTCCTCCTCGCTTGAAGACTAAGCCGCGGTGCCATGTATTCATCACGGACTCGGATTCAAATGCCGAATCGTTGCGAGATCAAAACCTGACGGTCCCAAAGGGGACTCATGTATACTCTGCGATTGCTGGCGTCGAGGATTTGGATTCGAAGGTAGTAATGACAGAAGACTGCATGGATGCATTGGAGAAAGAGAGTGTAAGTGTGTATCGGCCATGTGCGAGTTGATATTTATTGGGATCTTTTAAAGTAACCCCCACAAGAAGCGATGAATACGATGAACGAGCTTTGGTTGCGCGTGCCCATGATTGGGCCTGACTGAAACTGGGACACATGGGAGAAGGATAGCACACGAGTGCTCTCTTTATTCAGCCAGAAAAGAGTTGCTTAAATACATGGGGAAAGTGTATCTAAGCCAAGATGAGAGTAACGAGTCACGTGTATAACTTGAATGGTAGCATGGAGAACAAGACGCAGAATGAAACGTCAAGGTGAAAAAGGACAAGACAAGTGGCGTACGGAGCTGTGTCCCCGAGTTTGAAAAATGGACACTCGAGGGAGATCCACCACCAGAGGGGGGAAAGGAAGAGGAAGCGGCTAAGGCTGCTATGGGACAGCGGGAACTAGAGCAAACACGAGACAAGGCAACAGCTTGTAAGTTCTACCCTTTGAGTGCCCTCAGTTGGGCCTGACTCCTAGAATGAGCACGCTAGTTGAGAGGGGAGAAATGGCGAGCAAGTGTCATTTATTTGTAGCTATATTACGTCAGAGCCAAAAAGGCGGACAGAGAGGCATAGGGAGGCCCAGAAGTATCATGACAGGAAACCCGGAGACAAGGTGTCTCCATGTATATGAGAAAGGGGAACATCGTGCGTCTCTGCTGATGCCGGCGGAAACGCAGGGAAAGAGGAGCGAACGTGCCTGCTGAAACGACGTGCAATGGGTACCAGCTCCGTTGAGACGTCGTTCTGACCCCCAGCCCCAAGATGCGTCCCAATTCAAAATTCTGCCCTGACACAATCGCGAAGACCAAGCAATGCATCGGGGACAAGAGCGAATGGCGTAGCTAAGCTTCCCTCATCATTCAAATCGTCGACAAACAAATCGGACACGCATGGGGACTTCCTCGGGGTTGTCAACTCGATGGAGTGTGGCTAGAAGCTCGAGGAGATGTTGGCTGGAGGCTCAACGTTCGACAGGTCAACGAGTCGAAGATCACCGATCACAAGGCCAAAAAAAGCCACGTCCCGAGGACGCTGTCAACACCACCAGCGGCGCCGCTGCATCGGAATCACGGACCGTGGGACGCGGTTGACGACTTTTGACGACGTGGTGGGATGGTCATCCAGCGAGGCACTTCAAGCTTCATGCAGGCTTCATGGTCCGAGCGAAATAGGCTGTAGAAGAGAGTGGCAGACCGAACTCCAAAAATTCAAAAGGTTCAGATCGCAGAGTTGTACTACAATTTATTTCTCCTGACAGAGAAACCGACCAGCGCTACTCCCACCTGTGATGCATGTGATGACCGACGTGATGACCGACGACGATTACTCTGCTTAATTCTCTTAGCAGAGCCAGTCCAAAGACGACCTTAAGTGAGCTAGGTTCTTTTTCCCTTGGATGTGCTTTATCTTCTCTGAGGGAAAGGACACCAATTACGGTTCTGCAGCATGAGGGCTTCGTGGCCGCACATGCTTATCGCGGATGAAGCCGGTGGTCATGAAGAGTCGCTTCCCACGTACATGGGTATTTGCTGACTTAGTCTCCGTTGAATTACTTGCTAAGATGGTGAGACATGGGACGGTAAATTTAAGGAAGTTGAAAGAGATGTGTCATACCTTTCGTTTGCTTGGGCGAGGCATGACCAATATGCTTGAGTCACGCGCTCGTGCTGCCTTCGAGTTGGGAGTAGGGTAAAGTTGTCCACGAAGACACCTGATCCTTGTTCCGTTCATACCCGCTGCCGACTTCTTCGGCCCTACAGTACTATATGAACGCATGCACTTCCCCCTCCCCTCGCGCTTGTCCACGGCAAACTCTTTTGATTTCGTTCAGCACAGAAGCTGAAGAGTTACCCCATCACCGCCGTTTGTTGCGAATGCTACTTGCAGTGTCGGTTAGACAACACATCTTATCGTGTAGTTCCGTGGCATTTTTCATGGACGCGCCCTTTCCGGTTGTCAGCTACAGCGTCCGCGACTTCAAGCGCCACACTGTTCTGCGATCACGGTCTCCAACAGCCCCAACAACTCCGTGCTGCGGTAACGGCATGAACCAAAAAAGTGCGCTCCGCAAGCGGTAAACTACAGCGCACTACAGTATGCTCGAAGGTCTGTCACTCGAATCGAAACGTTATCCGTGAATGGGGTGGCGTGACCCCTGCCATCTCTCCACGGAGCGCGGCCATACCATGTGTCGCTCAGATAGCGGACTTCATCTGTCTCATCGATGCATTGCGACGCCCTGATTTGGTTTGTGAGCGCACGACCGAACTGTTGTTTGTTCTGCGAGCGGCTCTTGATTCCAAGCTTGGTTCCCCGAAAAAAACCCGAAGTCCTGCAGAGGACCCCGGCTCGACTCGGACGTCCTGCGTACATGCACTCTGAAGGCAAATTATCCCATCACCATGGTCACAGATCCATGGTATATTGTTCATCCCCATCACATCCTCATGGCCATTTGACATGCCGGGCCAGTCCTGGGGCTAGTTGCACCTGCTATGACTCGGGGTGTCACTTGAAATCATCGCAGTCGCCCAGACTGGTGACCGATGAACTATTTATTCACCGAGAACTATGGGCCTATGATACATCCTCCGACTCTACTTACGTGAGTCAGTCGGTTCACCGTCCATGAATTCTCCGCACACTACAGATAGTAAGTCCGCATATCCGCTCAACTGGAGCAGCAAACTTTTCCCAGAAGGATTTGGACGGCGATGCCGATGAATGTAAAATGATGGGCCGATGGCAGTCTATCCTCGAATCAGTCTAGTCACGGCGTGCTGTGCTCCTCCATGTGCTACCTCTTCCCCCGACTCGGAAGTGGACTATCAATAGTACGTTCATTGACATGGCCAGACACGCTCTGTCCCTGACAACCTAATACACATTCTCGCCATGGAGGATGGGGAGCTACGCACTGCAAACTCAAATCGAAGGGCGCCTGGTGAGTACTGTAGCCCTGGACCATGTCGGTCGCAACGAAAAGGTGCCGAATCGGCTTGTTTGTTTAGTGATACGCCGCGCTTCGCTCCGAGTACTCGCTCGTGCATGTCATCCATTCCGGCTGAGCAGGCTGACCGTCTCCTGCAGCTGAGGCGGCCCGCCTTTGATACGAGCTTCTAATGTGTGGTAACACAACGCCAGTGGAACTAGCCATTGTACCGCCACGTCACCTACTGTGTCACAAAAAGAGCCAAGTATGCAAAGTGGCATGAAGAGTGGGACGCAAAACTGTTCTGGATGCGAGGGTTCCCTTTAGTGAGTTGAATGTCTTTGGGTATGTTCAACATGATTCTCACCAGTTTTACTTCGTACTGAAATATTCATGTAGTAAAATACCGAAAGACTGCGCGACAACGATTCATAGGGTGCATCCGCACGTGTCTGCATCTCGTTGACAAGGGACCCCAATAATATTAGGAGTCATGCACGGTCTATGGTTAGGGGCGTGTGTAGTCTCACCAGTGACGCCGGACAATTCGATGGTTTCCGATTCGTGTCGACGCATCAACTGATGTCGTAAGTTACGGTCAACTGATTCTAGGTAAGAATTGGCCGTGGAATGTGGAACGAATCGGCTCCGTGGACTCGTAACACGCGCCTACGCTAAGCACGACCATGCCACGCCGCTGAGATTTTACAGTGCGATCCGCGGGGACCCGAAGTTCAACTCATTGACAGGTCAAACGTACAAGATTCACGTCATCTTGTAGTTCTGGCACGCTCGAGACACGGAACTCATTCCATCTGACAATGTGACTCGCGTGCCTCAACTCAACATCGTGCCGCGGGAACCTTTTCTCTCTAAGCCCAATGAGCAGCATGAGATGTACGAACCTGGACGTCCGATATGTTGGGTTCTCACCTCGGAAACACACTCTGCTCTCGGCGCCCTTGTCCTCATTGATAACTCTGTCATCACAGTTCTTCAGATCAGCACCGTTTCCAAACACGACGCACAGAATCCGATTCCAAACAAACCTCTCCCCTCGCTTGAAGACTAAGCCGCCGTGCCATGTATTTCTCACAGATTCGGATTTCAATACGAATTTGTTGCGAGAGCAGAATCTGACGATCCCAAGGGAACACCGGGTTATCTCTACTCTATGGTTGTTGACGTCAAGGAGTTGGATTCGAAGGTAGTAGTAACAGAAAACCGCGTGGAGGCATTGGAATCGGAGAAACAGAGAGTAAGCCTGGTTATTTGCGATTTGGTATTTATTGAAAAAAATTGCAGGTCACCGATCTAGCCATTTCTATTTCTGTGGTTGTGTCCCTCTCCAACTTTACAGTCACATGACTCGGATGGTTCAAGAAAACGATTTCGATGATCAACTTACAGTGATCTAGCTGTTCACGAGTAAGGACCCCAATGACAAATATGTGTACATGCTCTCGATAATAATGACAGTCAAAATCCCTTCAAGGTGTATAGTACGTGTCCAAACCCACCGGCGCCGTAGGCCAAAGGCGGCTTGCTCAACTTTGGCTCACAGTATACTCAGAATGGCAACCTCACCACTCGGGTGGACAAGTTATGCCCAGATAATGGCGGCCAAGCTGCTACATGGGGGTACGGTATCCCTTCGAAAAAATGGTTTCTCGACTCTATATGATATCTCCACCGGATCGGCTAGTGTGGGTCTCAAGGCATCGTTTGTAATGACTGCCTAGGTGCAACTTCTGCATAAGCCACACTGTTGCGTATCCATTATACTTTTTTGGGCTCTCATCTGTGAATTTAGCCTGTCTCTCCGCCGCGTCAGTAAGCAAATTCGGATGTCAACGCCTCTCGGACTCTGCTCTCGGTCTTGTCCAACAGCCCTCAGTCGCTGTAATACCCCGACTCGGCAACTACGTGACACTGTTCGGCGCTAATGACCCCGATCGCGAGTCAAGTGACGGTGAGATGCAGCTAAAGGCAGGGGGCGAACTTGCCGGCATCGTGATCATGGATGCCAAGAGGTGGTGGCTCTCCTGCTTCTGACACTATCAGAGGAGCAGAAAAGCCAGGCCTTTCCAGAACGGAATGCCGAAGGGAACGAAGCGTGGTTGGGATGACGACGACGCCTCGACCCCGATTCCGGAGAGAACGAGGAGCGAACGTGCCTGTCGAAATGACGTGGGGTCGGGTTCCATCCCCGTTGAGTCGTGTGCTCCTACACCTGGGCCACGTCTCACGAAGCAACCCAACTCCGAACTCCGCCCTAATGCAAACGAGAAGACCAAGCAGCACGGCGGCAACTAGAACGAATGGTGCAGCTACTGTAGTAGGCGATGTAAATCGTCGACAAAAACACGCACGAGAGCTGTTGACTCGACGAAACGTGACCAGAAGTTCGAGGGCGACTTCAAGTCTTTCTCAACCAGCTGCGGACTGCCAATCGCAAGTCCAAAAAAAAAGTACTGTAAAGAAAAAAAAAATGAAAGACAAGAATCAAAGCCACATCCCGAGGACATGGTTGGCCCCGCTACCAGCGGCAACGCCGCTGCATCCGAATCGCCATACCGTGGGACACGATTGACGACTTTTGGCGACGTGGGGGAGACGGATATCCGGTGGGGTGTTCGCGGCCCACACTGCCCAGCCGAATCCGTGATGATGCTCGCCCAGAATGGGTTACGAACTTTAAAAAGTTAAAAAAGGTTCAGATCGCTGAACTGCATCGCGTTCTATTTCTCTCTCCAAAGGAGCTAACTAGTAGGCGATCTCGGAATCCATTTACGGCGATAACGCGAGTTCATCACCGATGACGACGACCACGGTGTCGAAAACAGTGAGTCGCTCGTCTTCTTGCCCCTTTTGTCTTTTTATTTTTATTTTTTGCTTTCTCTGAGCAGACTGGAAGCTAGGGTTACTCACAAACCAATTGAAACCTTTCAGCAAACCGGAAACTGGAGGGATCTATGTCGCAAGTCTTATGACAGCAGAACTGCTCACCCACCCAGTAGGTCCAATCCACCATCGAAGACTTCTCGAACGGCCTCGGCCTCAGCCACGGTCCCGCCCAGACCGGCGCCTACGATCGCCAAGGAAGAGGTTGAAAGTATAGATCTAGACATGTAGACGATGATAGAGACGCACGCGGCGGCTCCTGTTCCTCGGGCCGTGAGGAGCAAAGCTAGCGCGAGATCTACTCCTTACTCAAGAAAACCACTTCGAAGGTGATATCGAAATCAGGGATGACGACGGTGGCAAAAGCCAACCCAAAGGTAAAGGTGCCCACGCCGTCTGCTCCTGCGCATGACCGAGGGAAGGGGCAAGCAACCGGCGCTCTTAGCCCGCAAGCCCAAGTCCTGGAAATCTATCATGTTAGGCTGCGTATGATTTCATTATATGGACCTCGTACTCCGGACGACAACTGGTAGTGTCCGTCAGTTCCTTACTAGTATCTGGGCAAGTGACCGGCAGTGTCTGTATGCCATGCAGGGCTGAAAGCGGTCAGGTAGGTGTCGGATGCAAGTCAAGATGCAAAGAACAAGGCAGGGACGTGTCGGCTGCTAGTCGGCCTATATGTTTTCTCCACTCAAATCGACCTGGTACTACCAGTTCTGATTCTTTGCACACTGGCGCACTTGATTCAGTACATTCGGCAAGAGATCCAATAACTCTCGGGCCCACGGAGAACTTGTTGACGGTCACTACTGACGACGTCGATGTGATTTATGAACTTGTTCAGAGTCGAAATATATTGATGTAACGAACGCGGAGTAAAACAGTTTCTATCGACTTCCCGGCCAAGCCGGCCCGGAAAACCACCCTCTCGTGCTCCCATTTGAATTGCATTCCCTCGCTCGCCAATCCGCGATCCCTTATGTCCTCCTCCTGCACAGTACGGTGTTATCGACTTTGACTCCAAATAGTGGTGGGCCGATTTGTCGACATGTGCTCTGTTGCTAAACTCCGCAAATGTTTTACTTGTGTACAAGAATAGCCTCTTCTTGCGGGGTTCGCATCATGCCAAGGCAGTGATCTACATATTATAACGCCCATGCGGGTAGTCTCGTAAATATATGCCCACCTTGTTTTGTTTTTCGACCCGTCCCGGGCCCTGTGGTAACGAGCCCAGCCCCAGACCGCAGGAGATCAGCGAGATCATCAAATGCGAGCGTCACACGCCCGCCACGTGGCATCACAGTTTTCCATAATTGGTATGTTCGCGTTTACGCTAGGTTGGAAACGATTGCTGCGGAAACTACCAGCGAGACGCCGCCAGAAGCCAGATAACAAGGTCTACAACACGACGGGATTGACATGCCGTCCGACGTTCGGCTGGAACGACGATCGTCGGACGTGCCAGAAGGCGTTCTGAGGGAACTAGGACGAAGATAGGTTGCACAGCCTTGCGCATCAGGCGCAGTGGCATGTCGGCATTAGAGTTGCTTCTTGCTCTATTAGCCCTATACGCTAGAACGTGCACCCAGGGTCGCGTTATGAATTAGTCCTGAATGAACGGGTTTGCACAGGTGGTGATCCGTCGTATTCGGTCGGCGATGGACAGGGATTGTTCGCAGTTCAAACAAGCCCCCGTTGGAGTACTGTAAAGATAAGCAGCGAAAAGGAGCAGCGAGGGTCGGCGGTAAAGCGGATGGCCCAAAATAAGGGTAAGTGAGCATCATCAAATGGCTCTGCCACGAACTTTGGGGCTCGTATACAAGGTCCTGATGTTCTCTTGCATAGGTGATGAAGTGGGATCGACGTTCGACCGAGACGACCGGCTGTTCCCGGGGGACCGTGGGGTTCGAAGACAGGACCTGCGGGACTTTCTAAAGTGACCGAGGGTTGAGAATGAGGGGCCCATCATACCCAGGAGGAAGTCGCGTCCATGATCCACATCGAATTCCCACAATACGATATTGGTCGTTGGACGCCGGTAGTGGTCGTGTCCGGCGCCGGCGAAATTGTCTAATTCGAACATAACAAATCGATGGCAACAGTGTTGCGGGGATGTATCGTCGTAACAGGGGAGAGGAGGGGGGGCACCAGGACGTGATCCCGGGTGTAGCGGCTAGACTTGAACTAATGCAGGAGGGGGTGAGCCACGATCCCCTGGGAGGAAGGCACGTTCATATTTGAAAAACGCAAACCATGTTCTTGGATTTGTGTCCGAGTCCCGCACCAACATTTGGAGCAAATTGCCGTATTACCATTACCATTGCACAACTCTGTTCGTGGGGCGGGGGTTGGTAATGCGATCACCGCAAGTTCAGGATTTGTCTTGTGGTTCTAGTGTTCTGTGCCCAAACCAATTGAAAAGAAAAAAAAACATGTGCCACCATCTTTGGGCCCCTATCGTCCCTGCCCGCCCAGTCTCCGGTTGGTACTGTCGCCGAACAGTACCCTACTTGGGAGTCGGAGAGCGGGCGGAAAACGACTTCGCGATGTCAGAAGAGGTGTGGTAGTGAGTAAAAGGTGCTTCTATCTGTGACTTGGTTTGTCCATCATCAGATCAAAGCCCGCCGCATCAACAGGTTGAATGGAGCGGCGTGCTCTCCCCGTAACCATGTGGCGCAACAAGCGGCGAACGAAGTTGTAAAGCTCAGTAGCTTCGCGAAGGGTCCAAAAAAAAACCAAAAAGTTTCGAATAGACAGCTCTGCGATCGGTGAATTATACAGTAGACGGACGGGGGCGACGACTACAGGTGTAGGTGTCTGGGGGCCCCGCGCACTTGTCAGTCAGTCAATCACGACGGTGACCAGTTTGATTGACTGCTTCGTCCTTCTTTTGTGACCAAGGACCACTAATGGTAGGGCACGCTGAGAGAAGTTTAGAAGTATGGTGCCAGCCCGACGACCCTCCCTAGGTCACGGCAATGTGTAATCGGCCCGGCGCTCACGCGTGCTCACGTTTCAGTTTTGCCGTACAGGATGGGCGACTGTCGTCCCCAATCAACCCCCCCGTATGTTCCATTCCGAAGTCCTTAATATATGCATCCGTTCGTCACATCCTTTTCACACAGGTCAGGTGCTCCGTGCAGACATCAGATGGCGCTAGCTATGTGACCTCAGGCTGGCACGAGTACCCCGTACCACTCGTCCCAGATACCCTCAAACCCTCGTTTCCAAGTCGTATTCGGAGATCCTATACGGGATCCTTACCTGATCACCCGATTCCTCTTCATTCTTCACCCTAGAATACGGGCAGTCGGGCGCCCTAGCAGCTTTGTGCAACAGTCAGTCCGAGGGTGACAGATAACAACACAACGGGATTCCTAGAACCCTTTCCAACAGGGTGCTGTCGGGTCTGGAAAACGGACGGGACTACTGCACCCTCGGTATCTCCTCCATTCTACATCAAGCACCCAAACAATTACGGTAGTATTCATTGGTTCTGGGCCTAACAACCAGTCACGAGTCTTTGGACCAATTATATGCGCCCGTCTCCGAGGGTGGCCGCAGAATGAAAGAATCGCCACACCTATTGCTAGCTACTACACGACTCGTTCGTCGCCAACTGCCGAAACATATCCTCGCTCAATCGTGTTGTTCCTCGGCTCATGTTGTGAATCTCACCAGTACCCCGACGACTCATTCTTCTTCGTACGACTCTGATGGCACGGCTTTGTTTAGAACTGCTTCTTTCCTGTCAGAATTCAGTTCGGGACCAGTTTGCGCCAGTCTTGGCCCCTGGCCTTTGGCCTCTAGGTGGTGAAAAGGCGAAAGAAGGCGTACATGCAGACGTTTAGACGCTTACGGTAGATGGATGCCCGCCAACCATCTCAGCGCCCCGCCTTCACGTCAACGTAACACCACGCACGCCACGGCCATAGTCCCCCTTCTCGTGCGCACCCCAGAACACGAAGATCAAAAGAGCCCCAAGGGAGGGGGACCATCTACCACGCCTTGATACAGATTTCGGAATATTGTCGTAAGAGAGAAGATCTCCACTGAACGAATGCAGAATTCGAGACGTGCCCGGGATTCTCCGAGGCAACGACCGCCAGACCACGCCACTAACGGTGGCTGGCTGGCTTACAGGCGCAAACTGGACTGGACCGGAACTGAGGGTGTTTGTGTGTGATTATGGTGCGCCGAGAGGCGGGGAGGTGTGCCACCGAGGACAGGACAGTATCATCGCAAGAAAGTTGCACAATCAGAAAGAACAAAGTCCCCTTAAAATCGTGACCTCGGCACCGACGCCACCGCGGGCAGACGTCAGCGTGTCCAGACGCCAGTGCTGTTAGGCATGATGAGGTATGCAATGCAACGACTGCCCTCCCCCTGTGAACGTGAACGTGAACGAGAAATGTGAACATGAAACGCACCCTTCCATTCCGTTGCTATCAAAGCTAACTGCAGCCACATACGTACGTCCTCCCCGAGTTCCGGGGTCCTCTCAGACGCCTTCCTCCATACCAAATGCTGACCCTGGATGTGGAAGTGTCCCTCTCTTGCTCGTTGATATAAGCAATCCCCCATCTCCTTGTAAGGGTCCGTTATGTACGGGATTGCGGGGCCAGGGCTAATAGAGGGGGCACCAGGGAGTCCGGGCCTACTCTAGTGCCCTGGGGTTGTTGTGCCTCCTCCACTGGAGAAGTGGTACTGGCACCGGGTCCTCCGTTAAGTGCCTACCTAAGCGGGGAACGCCAAGGCAAGGACGAGAGTTGACTGATCGAAATAGGTATTGATCGAGAGTCCCCCCCCTTCCCTTTCCTCCGCGGTTGAGCTCGCTTACACGGAGATCACAATCACGTACTTGTTGACTGCGGGAACTTAATAAATGCACGGTGACGTCCAACATAACCATAACTTTCTGGCCAATGTTTTGGTTTTGTCTGCTGCTTTCGGGCTAGCACGAAATGACGTTCTTAATAGTAGTAGCTTTGGTGACGGACCCTTTATTCATCGTCGCGCGAAAGTAAATTCAACGATTGCCGCGCACTAAATGTGGGAAACAAGTCACTTCTTGAAACGCGTTGGTCGAGCGCGGAGGGGGTGGGGGGGGCACAGGCGACGACAGCGGAAAGTGGGAGTTATGGTGTATGTAATAAAGGGGCGGGCCGTCAAAGCACGTCAGTGATCATTGACCCTAAAACTGGGTTGACGAAACCCCTCGGTGCCAGAGCAGTGTGTGCCCAGCCTAGGCCCACGGCAACAGTCGTCTGTTACGATGTCCACATGCAACTGTTTTCATTTTATGCACTGCGGAGGGGGCAGTGAGTGCCGTACAGTCCACTATTGGAAGAAAGAGAGGATCACGACGCATGCGAATTCGAAGCACCAAACAACTCGACCTCACGACATGCATACGCGACTCCACGCTGAACAAGCGGTCGGCGGAGGGCGTGCTCGGAGTGCTGATTGAATGCCAGAGGACGGGCTTGGCTGTCCGTCAGTCATTGTCACGATTCCAGAAGCGAGAAGAAGGGCAAAAAAAACAGGCTCTTGAATGAACAGGGAGAAACGTCTCTCTCTCTCGCTAATCAGGATCATCGCCGGCTTGGGCGCTCATCCCCGCGGTTTGCAGGTCAGTTCGCGAGGGCTACTGCCCGCTGTCTAAAGATGCAGGCGGCATCAATATAGTCACAGTTCGTGATTGCTGAATACTGAAAAAGCAAAAGGCTAGTAGCCGTTGCTGCTGCGGAATCCAGCTACGTATCGAATTAATCGAATGTAGTTCCTGATGATCGCAAGGTCGAGACGATCGGTGTGGGGTTCGTACAGAGAGCGTGCATTGGTAAGTTACCACAACATGAAGAGAGGGGGGAGGGGGAAAGGATAGCACGCGATCGGAGACGAGACGCGATCGAGGTCTAAAATGGGTTTCAATTAACGGGTCCTATATCGAGATTTAGCAGTGGGTTCAAGTTTCGTCTTTTGCATCCTCTCTGCTTCATGTTGATACCGACCCGCCGATTAACTTCAAACCGATTCACACGCCCTATGCCAAATTGGGTGCTGGTCGGGCCATGGTGGTCTCTACACACCTTGTCTTAAAACAGACCGCCAGATACGCAGAGCAGTCCGAAGAAGGTCGAGTTTCTCTGTCTGATGCCCATTTGGTGCTTCTCCATCCGGATCCGGAAACACGATTCAGATCCCAGCTGATTATCCCTCAAATAAAAATAACATACGCTTCTTGGGGTAACACGGTTCTTCTTTACCACAACGATTTATTGGGCACGTTTTGATATCTCCTGTATCTTGGCATCAACCAGGTGTGCAGATCAATAATACGCACGATTTGTGGCGTCGGTCAGATCCGTCAGGGAAGGCAGGAGACCCATATTAGACGGCACCTTTCGCTCGCTTTGGGTTGGGCACATGGCGCGGCCAGAGCGCGGCTGAGGGTAGATTCCTCGAACCATGCGTTCGGTGGGGCCCGCGAGCAGTTCAGAATCCGGCCACGGGTTACCGCATATCATCACGAAAAAATCACATGATTATTGCTTCGCAAGTGATTGACCAGAACTTACGGAAGCCACCACCAATTTATATGAAAGATTTATGTCTTTTTCCTTCTTCAGGCAGTTTTGAATACGCCACCACACCACCAAGTCGACGGACGACGAAGGGCGAAAGTTAATTGGTTTGAGACGCCGTTCCACCCCGATATTGAAGCCTCGATTCGGTCTGGGGGTCCACGCCGGCGGTAGCTTTTTCCCGCGGAGGGGAATGGGACGTACAAGTCTATCAAAGAATCAAAGATCGATGTTACCTCATTACTGGGACTTCTATACGCAGTAGTGACGAGTGTGGACGCGGCGGCCGCGGCTGGTGGAAGTGATAGTGTGCCGGTCTTACTACAGAGTGTCAGGGTCGGCTGGGGTCAGTGTCAAGAGAGGGAAATTGACCGAAGTAAGGCCGACCGAGATAGCTAGGCACCGGGGCCATCGGAGCCGGCCGGCCGAAAGGTGAGTGTCGCTGTGTCCAAGATCCCGACCGAGCTCAAGTCCTGTACATCTGCCAATATCCACACAACGGCATGCAAACACCTTTTGTTTGCGCACTATTTTGGCCGTTTGGGCTGATGTTCTATATATTATCATTATGATATAGCAAATATCTCTCTGATAGACGAAAGCTCCTTCCATATGTAATGTGTGACAGGGTATGCTGTATTTTGAATTTCGACATGCTGGCGTGATAGAGTTAAATGAAGGGTGCGTTTTCGCGCGCCACTGGCGGGGCGGGAGTTTCTGTGGGTGGGGTGGGACACGTTGCAGTGGCGGGAGATAAACCATTTCTGATGATAGATGAACCGAGGCAGGTGGGACTGCTCATGGCAGCCCCACATCACACGTCTGCGCCGCAAGCGGTCAGACATGACCGCACTCGCCCAAGAAGGGCCTCGCAACGAAGCTTCCGCCGGAGGGGAGGGAAACCACATTGTTACGGCATGGGAGTGTGGCGCGGGGGCAGAAGGATGGGCTCGTTGTTGTTTTGCGTGTAACGCGTTACATTTGCTAAGCTGAACGTGCGATCTTTTCTCGATGAATCAAACGTAAGAACAACGAGCGACGTAAAAGGGTCCTAAGAGCCCAGGGAACTATTGATCACATGAATGAACGAAGGGAGTGAAGGCCCCATCACGTATCGCCGCATCCGTCGCCTGCCGAAGTCAGTTGCGCGAGGCGGTGCAATATGACTACCCAAGCCAGGTGGGTCGATTGCCAGGCGTGGCTGGCAACTCGATTACAAATCACAGAGAAACATGCATGACGACAAGGCAAGCCCCGCAGGTGGAGTCCGGGGCAAGGGGGGTTGCGCCGCGGGCCTGCCTTGGTATTGCCAAACAGGTAAGTTGATGGACTATAATTGACCCGGCCACCTCCGCAGCATTGCTGTTACCACAGGCACGGCGCGGCGCGGCGCGGCGTGGACACATGGAGACTACATAGACACCCACTCCCTGCAAGGCCGTGATTTGTGTCTCCGGTTCGGGTCAACGCCCCAGCCGGCACCTGCCATTATCAACCACAATCGTGCCATGCACGGCACGGCACGGGCACGGGCACGGGCACGGAAGACCCCCAAGGTTTCCCCGGCCCATGACGCACGGACGGACAAATCGAAAATATGGACAATAACAGAGCGAGCTACAAATGGACTTGCTTGTATGCGACGCAACGGACCCGGAACGGACCACGGACCACCACAGACACGCGGCCAGGTACGGTCGCAACCACTAAAGTTGTGGTGTTGGTGGTGGTAGTGGCACGACGGAAACGCGCACGAGGTACATTTGACGCTCGGGGACGGTGGGTCGAGTTAGTAATGGGCTCCGGGGTGGTGGTTGTGCGGAGAGCGGCCTCGGAGGGCCGCAGCCAGTCCTGTACTCTTTTTTCGCGCTCGGCAAAGGCCGCTTGCGGTGCTGTGCGATGGGTTGCTGTGCCACTCTATTAAACTTCCATGCCTCGACTCGGATCCCCGGCACACATATGCACACATGCACACACACACACGCGTAAGACGCGCACCAGGCTAGACTGTCCGAACCACGCACTCCAGCCAAGAGCACACTGCCACAGTGCTACATTAGACGTACACGCGCAGCGTAACATGGCAATGAGAGCGATCAACAGGACCGGAACGGTAGGTTTTCATGTTTACTATGAAACTTCCGCAGTGCAGAACAGCTATGCAGGGTTTTGGTTGGGTAACATATCTCGTTGGTTGTAGTCACATAGCGTCGTTGTTCATGTGATGCAATGCAGGAAGTTCGTATCTGTGATTGGAGATCTATGGTTTAGTGTTGTGCCCATCCAGGACATGGTTGACGGAAGACAGGGAAGTAGTAAGTATGTAAACCTGGATTAAGGTGAGTGATCAACAGGACGAGGGTGTGTCCATTTGGGGCCCGTGAACTGAAAGGGGGAAGTCAGTTCAGGGGACTGGAGTGGCTGATCGAGACTAGATCTAAAATCGGATCTGAACAGCTGCCTTACGAGTGACCGAGCTATCGGACGGTTCGGTCGCAGAGACGCGTGGGGAGTGTCAGGGGGTCGTGATCACTGGGAGATCTAAGGTTTAGGACTGGCCGATATGGATGGTGGAGAGTGGGATGAGTGGGTAGGGGAGAAAGAAATGTTGGAGGAAGAACAGGAGAACAGGACACGGATACCGGTAATGGATAGATACCGAGGAATGTGTCAGGGATGGTCGAGGGCAAGAGAGGGAAAGGGAATGAGAGGGACCGAGCTGTGTCGCGATCTGAAGGGATGATCGAACCGGAAACGGGAGTTGAGTTCCCACGGTGGGAGGGGCGAACGAGTAGAAATACAAATAAGACGGGGGGCGAGTGAACCGACCAGACAGACCCGTCAGTACTCTTACATGACTCAACCTCAACCTATCCTATACTCTGCCTTCCAAGACGATCTCTCCATGCCCTACTCCTCCTCTCTCAACAATCCCTCGGGCTCCTTCAATCCTGCCTCCTACACACGCGCTTTCTTCGGTTCTCCCTTCTCATGGCGCCCTGGCTCCTTCGGTAACCGTTCTCATCCCGGTTCCTCGCCTACACAACTCCTTGGTCCTTTAGAGTATGTCCTGCTCTTTTGTTCGTCCTCTACTTGTCCTCACTCACCCCCCTCTCTTAGCCCCACTGACCTTCGTGGTGCAGGAAAGATATCTTCCTCCATCGAGTCCGACCGGGGTTCTCTCCTCAACGCGCTCTCGGCCATGGAACGCGAAGAAGAACTCGTGAGTTTCATCTCAACTCCTCTTCCACCTCGCG